>CM076578.1:1124378834-1124745371 GCA_034641835.2 Pinus albicaulis | reverse complement strand
CCTTCCCAGTGTTCAAATCAGCTCCATGATAGCTCATTGGGAATATCTCTAAGTCTAGTTCCCAAATAGTCCTTTTTCTTCCAAAATGGTTCCCATCCTCCCTGTCAAAAATCATTTCTCCCAAGATTGGTATTAGCGAAGCGCCTAGCCAAAAACAAGCGCAGAAACATGTTTTTTTGGTGGTTTTTTTCCTTTTTGAGGGACTAGTTCTCCTCCAAATCTTCTAAAACTTGCTAGAGTTGATGTCCTCATCATCCTGAACATGATGGTAGTGACCATTTCTCCATTGGATTCTCCAATAAAAAGCGCACTGTGTTTTTGGCAGTGTGATTGTGTACCAAAATTTCCCAAAAACCAAAAATTGCACTAAAGTGCCAAATGTGCCAAAATTTGTCCAAAATGGTGAGGTTGCTTGCTGATCAAGGGTTAGAGGCATGAAGAGACACCTCAACATGTATGTCTAATCTGTCCTTCTTCTTATGCTCGATCAAAGCTTGAATCTTTGCATGGGCTTGTTTGAGCTTGACCCTTGCAATTTTGTTTCTCATGGCATAATGCTTTTCCATTTTCCTCTAAATATCATTGTCCTTCTTGGCATTCTCTAGCAAGCCCTCCAGATGAAAATTGGCTCTATTAATCCATGAATATCTATCTCTTCTAATCTCAAGGGCAAGTAGCTCACTTGGAATGAAGTGCTCGCCAAATTCATCTTCTCTCTGTCTCTCATAGGCTAGAGCTCTCTTTAGCCCTATTGTCTTTGGTCTCTATCTTCGAGGCTGATCCTGCTCATCATCAATCTCACCAAATCTGCCCAAGGTCTCCTCCAACAAGGCTTTAGCCCTCTCTGCCTCTTTCTTTTCTTTTATGGTCTTTACCTCACTGATAATCTGCTTGGTCTTCAACTGTTGATTCTCTTGCTCAAGAAAACCAATCACATATTATGCTCTGTCGAGATTAGCTTGAAGTTCACTAATATTTGCCTCTTTAATTTTGATTAAAGCACTGGTAATTCTATCCTCATCCTCCTCATCAAGGTTAATCAGTTGAAACTCCTGCTTTGTTTCATTTTTGTCCTCCTTCTCCTCAATGATTGGCTCTGTAACCTTTTCCTTTCCCTTGTCCACCTGTTTTACTAATGAAGAAGGCATGGCCCATTTCACTACAAGTGAAGAAAACACATTCCTGTGGCCTCTCTGATAGGTCTTGGGAAACGGCTCAACATTAGTCACCTTAGCCCAAGTTGCCTCAATGTCCTTTTCACTACTTGATGCCTCAGTATCAAGATGTGATGATGGTGAAGGATTACAGAAAGGTGAAGAAGTAGGATCAACATGAAGTGAATGCATATGACTAGGTGATGATGTATGAGCAGCAGGCTAGGATGGAGAAGTGGATATGGGAGGATGAGATGATGAAGGGATGCTCTGCTCATGATGACAAAGTGGGGTAGTGAAAACTTCATTTGCAATGAATGTGTCCCATGAAATGTTATTCTGCTCAAGTTGATGCATGACTACCATCTTAATGAGTGTATGGTGAAAAATACTTTGCATTTGATGATTATACTGCCTCCTTTGTACAATGTATGCCATTTTGTCAATGCTTTAGGAGAGATAGTAAGGTATATGAAGGATTCTGACTCTAGTGAAGTGCATGAGGAGTCTGATATGGTATGAATAGAGTCAAGAAAACCTCCCCTCACAAGTGAAATACTTCATGATTATTTTCATCATGGGAACATACCAGTCAAGGAGATGAGAGAAAGGGAAAAAAAAATTCTTATCATCCTTACATCTAGGTTTGAGGTATGGCTCATAATATCTCAAATGAAGGTTTAACTTCTTAAACCATTTCTCTCCCACATTAGGGATCCCTGTAGTAGCTGAAATAGCACTAGCAGACATGGTAAAAGTGACCCCAGCAAGAGTGACATGCCCATCATGAATATTTGTGATGAACAACCTTGTTAACCCAGGGTGATAAATAATCTGCTGCACCTTCTCACAAAACTCAAAGAAACCAACATATTTGAAACAAGACATAGTAAGAGGAGAGGCCATGAGTTCCCTTATGGTTATTGGTTCAAATATGTTAATTTTCCCTCCTTTGTGATCCCTTTTCTTTGGTGATTGTTCCTCACTGATATATTTGTATTCCTCTTCTGACATTTTGAGTTTGAAAGCTTTGAAACCCTAGGGATAAGGTACATGGGTATGGGGGAGTGAAATAGGCTTATCTAATAGGGATATGGTGTTGTATGGAAGGAGCAGGGTCTAGGGAATAGGGATATGATGGAGGAAGAAAATATGAGGTTTAGGAGTGCCAAATTTGGGAACAATGGGAACAAAGACTGAAACTAAAGTTTTATAGCCTTTCCAACCTAAAAATCTCACAAAGAAACCAAAATCACTATCAAAATCCTTTTGAAGACAACAAGGGAGTGAAACTCATTATTACTTACTTGTAAAAGGATTTAGAGAAACTTTGTTGAATTTTTGGAGGCACCTTGACCGAGTTTTGAGGCTCATAGACCAAACTGTGCATTAGTGTAGCGCTTTGAAATTAGCGCAGTGCCTTCGGCTATTAGCGCAGCGCCTGTGTAAAATACAATGTGTTTCTCATGCACTAGCACATCACGGCTGGGTATTATCACAACGCTTGGACATTAGCACAGTGCCGAGGTGAAAAAACGCAGCGCCAAGAAATTTTTGACCAAACTTCTCAAAAACTCGGATTTTCTCCTTTTTTGAAGACTCTTAATAGCTGAATGGAAACAATGACTTGTTTTGAAGTTCTTGATGGGATTTATAGATTTAGTGTATTTGAAGTTTAATATAAATTATCCACTTTTCTAGTCCTTATTTTTCTTCTTTGACACTGATACTCTTTTTGCTTTGTTGCCTTTGGCATTGCAGGCTTGATCAACCTGGAGTTTGGCTTTCCTTACTCACCTAGGCTCGACATGATTGCACTTTGACAGCTTCAGGATTTCATATCGATGTTAGCACATGGATTTCATCCCACCCACCCCACCTTATTTTGCTATGTTTTCACCTCAGCTCTGCTGTTATCACTGGCCTCACATCTTTTTTTTTCCATTCTCGCATTTATATTACGCCGACCACGTCATCAAAATCCTTATCCTTATAATCACCATTTTTTTCCAATTCTATATCATATTTTTATCCTTTACATGCTAATTTCACCAAAAACAAAATTTTGGCTTCGTCGAATGGATGGTTGAGTTATGATTTATTTCTCCAAGTCAAGGTCTAAGTTTTGAAGGGGAAGAGACCAAGAAGGAGACAAAAGGGGTGCACTACACATCAAATAGGATGGTGTAGAAAATTTTATATAAACCTCAATGTTTCAGCTCCCATAGTTCATGTGGGATAAAGCCACTTTCAAACCTTTTTATAAAAAAAAATCAATTTTTTCTGTGTGACCAGTTGAATTTCGGGGAAGTTACTAAGCAATGAGTGGAGAATTTTGGAAACTGAAAGCGGTTTTTTTTTAGAACAGGCTAAAAAACTATAGCCTCTTTCCATTTTTGTATATCGACTATATATTGGGATAAACAAGATCATCTTTGAGCCCTATTTTTCGGATCTCATAATTTTCCTATTTGACACATGTTTTTGGAATGCAAATCTCGGAAAAATGGAAACAAATATCAGGAAACTGAAAGAATTTTATTCTCAGCATCGGATAAAAAACAATACACTCTTTCTGTTTTGGCATATCTACTATATATTGAGAGAACCGAGATCATATTTGAGCCCTATTTTTCGAATCTCTGAATTTTTCTATTTGACACATGTTTTTGGAATGCAGATCTCGGGCAAATGGAAACACATATCAGGAAACGAAAATATTATTTTCCTAAGAACGGACTAACACACAATAACCTCTTTTAGTTTTGGAATATCTGCTACATATTGGGAGAATCGATATCATCTTTGAGTGTTATTTCTGCATTAGGTTGGTTTTTTTTTGGGATACAATTCTAGATTTTGATGTAACAGACTGCTTTTTTGGAGGAATTGGATAATTTCGACCTATTAATCTTAAAGGAAGGTTCTATTCCTATATATATCGTGTAAATTCAATGTAATAGGGGTTCGATTTTCAGCAAAGAGACTGCTACTTTGGACTGTGAATTTTTTTTTAATATTATTTTAATGGAGCAGTTTCTACCCTTTAAATTTGGGATCCATCACGGTGTTTCATGTTCAGCATGTGTTCCCTTTAAGATCATTTTCATACTGTATTTTTTCTACTAATATTTGTTACAAAATTCTCTAAGGGAAGTGTTAGGAATCCATCCATGCATGATGCTCCTTTCACAATTACTATGTTGTTAAATGTAGTGGTTATCTTTACAAAATCCATCCTTTGTTAGATGCTCTGTTTAGTAACCATGTTCTTTCCTTTCTGCTAAAGCTTCCACTGGAGATTCATCCACTAATATATGCCTGCAGGATAGTGGTATTTCTCCTCTTCTCTTCTCTCATTTACATCATTTATCTGGCCGAGCATTGTGCCTACTTTGCCCCAAGTTTTCAGGCAGAAACTAGCCTTGACTCCATAACCCAATGATTGTTTATCTCTTGCTGTTTCAACCCAAAAATTTCAATCAAATCCTTGTACTTCATAACTAGCCTAAGATTCACTTATTGTAGCCACCCTTCATTGGCAAAGAGAGAGCCCTCTCTAGTCTGGCAGGGCTAGATGCCAGATCGAAAGCATGGTTTGAGGTTACCTCGAAATTGCCTTTCTTAGCCTGAGGTTCAATCTGAGTGATAATAGATCCAAGAATTGAATGGGTCCATATTTTATTCCCATGTTGGGGAAGGCGCCAACTAAATGGTATTTGGAGATAGAGCTGTGTAGAGGCACTAGTGAATTCTCTACGTTGACAAAGAGTTTTATTCTTACATTTAGGTTTGATAGTGGATTTAATACGTCTTTTTGATATTTGCATAATAATCAAGCAGACATCTTTGATACAACAAAGCCTGCAATTTATTTTGCTCCACCAGCTTGGGATGCACACATGAAATCTATTGTGAATTGCAGGAACCTGATAGTTGAATAGAATGATGAGGATCCAAGGTATATCATGATCCATGAACCTTAGGGACAACAAGCAGTGGTTGGGCCCTTAATCACCTCGTTGGATGTGACAAAATCCCTAAAGTTGAGGCAGGTGAATATTGGAACTGAAGAACAACCTAAGTTGGTAAAGATATAGTAGGCAAGGTTGTTGAGTTGCTAACATAATATGAATATTCGTTCCCTAAAAAGTTTTCAGAGATGAAAGGAATCATTGGGGAACTTGGAGTAATGAAAATCACATTGAAGCCTGATGTGCGCTTAGTAAAACAACACCCATATAGGTTGAACCCAAGATATAAGAAGAAGGTGAAATAATAGTTGGAAAAAATGGTTGTTGCGTGCATCACTAAACCTATAGGAGCGTCTAACTGGGTAATTCCAACGGTTGTGCAAGTTAAGAAGACCAAGGGAGAAATCAGAATCTGTGTAGATCTGCGCAAATTGAATGATTCTTATGTGCATGATCCATTCCCCACTCCATTTTCTGAGGAAATATTTGATAATGTTGGAGGCCAAGAAGCATATTTGTTCACATATGGGTTTTCAAGATATCATCAGATCCGGATTGCACCAAAAGGTAGGAGTAAGACCACCTTTTCTAATGAATGGTGATCCTTCCAATATACAGTCATACCCTTTGGATTGAAGAATGCTCCTACTATTTTCTCGCGTGTAGTAGTTGTTGCTTTTAAAGAATTTATCCACGAATTTTTGGAGGTATACTTTGATGATTGTATTGTCTTTTGGTTGGTAAAGAAGCATGTGTCAAATCTGTGCTTAATGTTGGATACTCATAGGAAGTACCAGATTTCCTTGAATTTGAAGAAGTGTATATTTTGTGTACCATTTGGGATACTGCTGGGACATATTGCTTGCCAGCAAGGGTTGATTGTAGATCATGCAAAGATTGCAATCATAGTTAATTTAGAGGTACCTGAGAATGTTATGCAGTTGCACTCAATATTGGGGCATACTGGGTATTATAGGAATTTTATTCAGGGTTATGCGCTGATAACTGCGCCCATGGAAAATTTTCTCAAGAAGGATGCAACCTTCTACTAGGATGAGGATTGTCAAGAGAGTTTTGAGCTACTAAAGGAAAATATTATCACTGGACCCATCTTGGTCTTCCCAGATTGGCAATGGCATTTCACATACATGTGGATTCCTCCTATATTACGCTCAAAGCTATGTTAGCATAGCCAAGAGTGGGTGAAATTGATCATCCTATTTCTTATGAAAGCCAAAAAAATTCTAGCGCAGAGAAGAAGTACTCAACCATGGAAAGAGAAGGGCTAGAAATGGTGTATGTGCTACAAAAATTCCTCCATTATCTGTTAGGAGGCCATTTTAAGATGTTCACTGATCATTCTACTTTGAGGTACCTGGTCAACAAGAATGTGTTAGGGGGGAATATCTACAGGTGGTTGTTGTTATTCTAGGAATATGCTTTTGAGATTATGGTAAAACCAGGACGATTGCATGTTGGGCCAGACCATCTGTTGCACATTGAAACGGGTGAGGAAACTACAAACTTAGAAGATGGATTTAAAGATGCTTTATTATTTGCGATAAAGGTGGTTGATGAGAACTTCCCTGATATCATTTAGTTTCTAACCACTGGACGCGCGCCTGATGAATATATTGTTCGGCAGAAGAAGGAACTCATAGTGCATACAACATACTTCACCATTATTGTTGGACAGTTGTATAAAATAGGTGCGGATGAGGTTCTATGAAGATATGTCCTAGAGAATGAGAGACGTGCAATTCTAAATGAAACTCATGAAGGGGTTTTCAGTGGTCATTATGCAGGAAAGGCCGTTGTTAAGAACATTTTGCAAGCTGGGTAATGGTGGCCCACACTACACAATGATGCCTATGCGTATTTTTGTGCATGTGATGTCTGTCAGAGGACAGGAAAAGCCTCGCACAGAGATGAAATTCCCTTGAATCTGCATATGGCGCTGCTTTTGAGAAATGGGCTATATATTTTGTGGTACCTATTAATCCTCTAAGAAGGAAGATTTGTGCGCACTACATTATCACTACGACGGATTATGTAACCAGATGGGATGAAGAAAAACCAATGAAGGATTGCAATGCTGATACAACTGCATAGTTTATATTTGAGAATAGTGTGACTCGGTTTGGTTGTCCCAAGATTCTGATAAGCGATAAGGGTACACATTTTGTTAATCACACCATTGAAGCCTTGACAGAAGAATTAATGATGCGCCATCAGAAGAGATCTCCCTATCACCCTCAGGAAAATGGTGTGGTTGAAGCATTCAATAAGATACGGGAAACTGTGCTGACCAAGGTGTGCGATGCTAACATAAATTATTGGGATGGGAAAGTTCCAGCAATTCTCTGGGTATACGGAGTACTTGCAAGAAGTTGACTAGAAGGACACCTTTCAGGATGGTATATGGGCAATAGGTTGTGTTACCCATGGATTTCATTGTTCCTATTATGCACATTTCAATGTTTAACAATATGGTTGAAGAAGATGCTCTGGAAGACCGGTTTTCGCAGTTGGTTTCTCTGGAAGAAGATCGATTTATTGCAAATTATCACCAGCAAGTTCAAAAGGCGTGTGAAAAATTATGGCATGAGAGGCATATCAAGAAAAAGGTGTTCAAGGAAGATAATTTTGTCTTACTATATGAAAACAAGTTTGCACACCACCCAAGGAAACTGAAGATGCACTGGCTCGTGCCCTATGTTGTGAAATAAATTACTGATGGAGGATCAGTGTGCCTGGCCACGTTGAGTGGTGAAGACCTTCCTGGGTATGTCAATGAGAGTTTTCTGAAGCCATACAGGGATGAACATGTGCCTCCCAAATGAATATATTGTCGGAGTATCAGACATACACAGATAGGATGATGAATGCGCAGTAAGGTGCGACACGTGTGCGGTAGCTATGGGAGGAGGTTTTTTGGGTTGCATAGGTGTCAAAAACTAGCCATTGGAACAGTAAAAATGGAAAAAAAAGATTTATTACCATTTTTGGGAGAATCTAGGATGCATTTAATGAAGGGAGCTTGCCATATTTGGGAACTTTTTGTCAGTAATGGAGCCTCATTAATGCACAAGGAGTCATTGAAGACGCGCCCCAAGTATAAATATGACCTATGGGGTCATAATAGTTCTCTTTTCTTTCTGATTTATTTCTATGCTTTGAGCTCCTTGATTTCCTTTTCATTCATAGTTTCTATGTTTGGCTTGGATTCAGGGTTCAAGGATGCATTGCACCGGTTAGGGTTGGGCTAAGATATTCTTGAAATAATGATGGCTACAAGACCTAAAGATGACCTTGCTGCACCTGAAGTTTCAATTGTTGACACACCTGTGCCCTCCAAATATTAAAAGGGGCAGTGTTTTGGTACACGCAAATCTCTGAGGAAGAAGACCCCAAGGTCACACCCTTTTACGGCCGAGAAGTTGAAGAGGCATATGTCTGAGTGCCCTAAAACCATTGAAGAAGGAGAGGAGGATGTGGTCGAAGTAGCCCCATTCTCGCGGCTGCCAAGCTATGTTGCACCGCACAAACCCTTAGTCTGAGTGTCCAAATACCTAGAGAAGGTGCGCGCAGGAATACAAATGCCATTGATCCTTGAGAATGTCCCGATGGAAGGGGACATGTTCGTTGAGATTCTGCAGCTCAGATTCAATGATTGGGACGTCCCTGATGTCAAGAAATTCCCCGATATTTCCTCAAAGATATACCTGGATCATATTACTTATGAAGGATTTTTTACGTGCCTCGAGCCAAAAATATGGGCACTAGGTCTGTACAAGGTAAGTCTTCTCAATTTTCTCTGGATCCCTCATTCTGGGTGCAGCCCCATTAATGATATATGCGTCAGAAAGTTTCTCGCACTTGTACACGATGAAGCACTATGGTTGGGAGAGCGCATCTCTATTGATGTTTCCTTAATCCATAGGATCATGGGTCTGACTGCTAAATCAGTTGACCCTATTTCTGATTTTGGCAATAAGGCACAGGAGAAAATTGTTGTGGAACAAATAAAAAATAAATATAATGTCACGCCAAAGAGTCTGGGTTATTTTGTTGATTAAATTAATAACCGAATAGTGCGCTTTGCTACGATCATCTCGGCCTGCAATATTATGTGCAAGGGCAGACCCAAGGAGTTGCCTACACACATCATTGCGCTTGTTGGACGATGTGATAAGGGCATTACCTACAGCTAGTCCAACTATCTTTACAAATAATTTTTAGAAAATGTGTGTGAGACACAAGAGGAAGGCAAGCATTTCCACTATGCTTGGTTTTTATTATTGATTACGCTGATTAGGTGGAATACCCCTGAAGACACATAGTTCTGGGAGATTGAGCCGAATGTGAGCATCCATAGCCTCTATCAGTTTACTTGTATTTCTCATGTTTATGCTTTTGATCACCCATTTGATAATAACATTTGCGAGATTTAATTTATGAAGTACCTGAGTGAAAGAGGTGGGATGATAAAAGAGACTTATGCTAATGGATATAATACTTCCATAATGTTGACTCCAAAATATTTCCTTGCAACTATCCTTTAGAGGTTTTTTGAATGAAGTGCGGGAATGGGAATGATTCATTTAGTTAAACTCAGGTTATTTCTTTCCTTGGAAAGGTGAGCTATATCACTTATACATGATGCATGTTCCTCCATGGAAAATATTTTAAAGCAATATGGCTCCAGGATTCCATAAATATAACCTCTAATAGTAAATGAAACTCATTGAGATAGATAGAGTAAATATTTCCCATGTCTGCCAACCACTATTGGGTGAGAAAAAGGCCTTCCACATATATTCTAGTGGAGTCACCAAAATAAAACCATAATCAATAGAAAAAAAGGAAAAAAAAATCCAAAATGAAGTGAAATAAATCAGCAAACTCCAAAATGTCAAATTAGAAATGAAAAATAAAAAGAAAATCCCAAATTTAAAAGACAAACCTCAACAAGAATAATTATAAAATGTCTCAACAAAAGAGTGCAAGACAACCATGAGTGTGTCCATATTATGTTAATATTTTAAATAAATGTCATCTTGCATAGTTATAAGAAATTAGGCTCCAATTAGTAAGGTGAATGGTATTCATGTGGTGAAATTATGCCCAAATGAGAAGTCTGTCCTTTTGCAATTTTTCTTGTTTCAACGCAAATACTGCATAAAATCATCTTAACAATTTTCTGATAAAATCAATGTTTATGAAACAAGTAAAAAGTTAAGGGAATCCCAAATTTAGCTGATTTGATGAGGATCATTACCACTTCTCCCAAAAAGTAGAAAGAAAACAAGGAGAATGAGTGTCAACTCTGAGCTGCTAGGGCTGTGAAACAATTTTTGAAGTCCTGCAAAACAAAGATATAAGTCAGCAAAAACTAAAAACAAAGTTGAAACAAAATTGTAAAGAAATAGAAAAGAATGAAAGCGGGCATATGAAACTTACCATTGGAGAATCCCATTAAAATATTACCTGAGAGATAACGAGTTTCTCCAACACAAGGTAACCTCTTCTTTTAAGTGGAAGTAAAAGCATGAATAATTGACTTTCAATGTAGTTTTCATTAGCCCAAAATCATAACTTATTAAAGCTAACTAAAGCAATAAGCAAACTAGAAGAAAACACTGATTCATGTTCAAGTAAACTAAATGCATCATAAATGAGAATTATGATGTGCTTTTGTAGCAATGATTGTTCTCTTTTTTTTTAAGATTTCATATCAACTCCAACGATTTCAAAAAATCTCAAAAACCAATATCAAGTCCTAATATATGTGATAATGGTTTGTGAATGCAAGGAGAGGACTTGAATCTTTACTTGATAAATATGGAGTAATATATCAAAAATAGGAAAAATACAAGAGAATTAAAAAAATGGGTTGCTCATGATCTATTACCTTTACATGTTCTAAACATCCTTACCAGCTACTGCATTGTCATAGTGTCTGCTCAAGAGCTCATTGAAAATAAAATGAAGACACACACTAAAATATGACTGATATAATGAAATTTGAATCCAATAGTGAGACAAAGGAAAAGTGTAAATGAACCACAGGTGATGAAATTTTCATTAGCTAGGGAGATTTCGATGAAGAGTAAAAATAGGCTCAACTCTACATGTTAGGATGTATGTCCAATGAAGGAATAATGATGGGATTCATGTGCACACACCTTGAAGAATGAATATCTTTAAATTCACAGAGTCTTCTTGAGGAATGAATAATTGGATTTTCGACTAAATTATCATTGAAAATACATCCAAGCTCTCGAACATCAGAGTAACATGGAAATCAATGTAAAGATACAAAAATAAGAAAAGAAGACTCCATGTGAAGATAATGATAAGTTGAACTATATAGTAATGTATGAATTGACGAAAGACCAACAATATTATATAATCTGATATCTCAGTAATCTGAGAAATTAAGAGGCTTAGAATAGAGAGAAATGAAAATCTTGTAAGAATTGTAACTAAAGTGGAAATACGATGAGTGCAATGCAAAGGTTCAATTCAACCTAGAAAATATAAGATTCGGAATAGGAAAAGTTGGATAGGAGCATTTTATAACTTGCCGCAACAATCAATTTGTGCGATTTTCCTTTTCTTATGATGAAAATAAATAAGAAAGAGTCAAGAATTTCACTTCAAGTGCAACAAAAATATGCATAATTATGGTTATTGACTCATCTCGAAAATTTGCAAGAAAAGGAAAATATATAGAGAAGCATTAATTCAGAGCACAAAGCATAAGCATTTCTGATGAGAAAGAAAAAAAAATACTTCCCTAAACATGCTTATGGTCTGGCAAGGGTTGAATTCTTGCTTATCTCAAGTCTCCAAATTCAATTCAATGAAGACCTGCAAAATAAGAAAAAAAAATAAGAAGTAAACTAATGAAAATAGAAATTGACAACAAATGAAGATGAAGATGGAAATGCATACCTGGAAGAGTATTGACTGCAAGTTTACCTCATTAATATTTAGGTTCTCCCATCCATTTCTCAAAATTTGCATATGTTCAAACTTCATCTACTTATCCAATCAAAATTAAAATTTTAAGTAATGAGATTTCAATTTACATTATCTTCATATTGAGGGACAAGAGTGGTGAAAGTGATCATATAGTAATGCTTTGTGAATCTAAAATTGAATGTTTCAAGAACGCTTGATTGTAAAGATTCTTTGAAACTTCACCCTTCTTGATTTTGTTTGCAAATTTCAACAATATGTGAAGCTTCATCAAGAAGAATAAGAAAGCATGATTTATAAAATCATATTCATTAGAGAAAATTTCAACCTAAAAGTGGCCTCCTAAGGAAAAGTAATAAAATAATAGTTAAAATAATAAAATAAGAGTTATGAATTTTGGAGGGAAAACAAGAAAACTATTTTTTATTGTATTTTCAGCTTATCTCCTTATCGATTTACTCAAATTTCAATTTTAGACACTCATTAGATGCGAAATTAAATTCCACATCCAACGAGTACCCATCATGCATACTTTTGAGAAGACCCACCTTGATAAAAATTGTAGATACATTAAAAAAAAAAGTATCTGCACTTTTTATCAAGGTGGGTCTTCTCAAAAGTATGCATAATGGGTACTCGTTGGATGTGGATTTTAATTCCACATCTAATGAGTCTCTAAACTTGATATTTGAGTAAAACTATAAGGAGATAAGCAAAACATACAATTCAAAAAAGTAGTTTTTCTTCTTTCCCCTCCATAATATTTACATGTACCTCTTCTTAAATTTAAATAATCTTGATTGGTTTACACATTATGACATGGAAATTACATGAAAATCACATGGGCACTTTTAGGCTAAAATTTCCTCTAAGGTTTCGAACACTTTTTTTAAAGAATGAAGAAGATCCAAGGAAGCATCATAGGCTCATTATGTGCTTATGAAAAATCTACAATAATGAAATAAATATAAACGGTGAAGCAATTTAAACTAAATTAATCTATTCCTAATCCTAACTTCATGAAAGGAGACATGACTAGGTATATTCATACTTACAATGTAATCATTCTCTCCTTTTAACTCCTGCGTGTACGTACAAGTCAAACATTAGTAACAAAAATACAATTATAATTAAACCAAGAGAACTAAATTTGGAAGTAGTATGTACACTAACTGCTAACATATTTACAAAAAGAAGCTTATTTACAAGCACCCTCTCTTGAAACTTTT
The DNA here is from genome assembly GCA_034641835.2 of Pinus albicaulis. Taxonomy (NCBI): domain Eukaryota; kingdom Viridiplantae; phylum Streptophyta; class Pinopsida; order Pinales; family Pinaceae; genus Pinus; species Pinus albicaulis. Next base: position 1,124,732,027 of record CM076578.1, on the reverse strand, counting down.
CCTCCAACCAAATCCCTATAGGATCATAAAAATAAGGATGAATATTTATTGGATAAAGGAAGAAGTGAATTGGTAGAGAGGTAGAAAAAAAATTAGTGTTATGCACATAAGATAAACCATTAGCAATCTTTTGTGAACATGAAGCTTCCAAAAAACTTTGAAATGGATCAGTGAAATATGGGTGGAGGCTTAGTGCATATGTTTAGAGATCTTCAATTGGATAAGATAGTTGGTCTAACTGGATCAATTCATTCCCAAGTGTTGATCCATGTTGAAGATGCATTAGAGAAGGAAAAATAAATGAACAAGACCTAACCATCAAATAGAATTGGGAAATTAACAAATCTTAATGGTCATGATCTGGATTTTGAGATTATCCTTCACATTATTTTTATGCACATTGTGAATTTTCAACACTTAATTGATCATTATGCTAGCAAATGACATCTAAACATTTAAAAATGAAAACAAAAACTAAATCCAAAATTTAAAAAAAAAAAGAAAAAAAAGTGAAGGAACAATAAAAAAATCAAACCATAATTTACACTATTGTTATAATCAATGTTACAACACAATTGGGACTGATTTGAAATACTTGCCTTCTCACAAGCACTAGCCAAAATAATATGACTAAAATGTTCGTCAACATCGACTTATGGAAGAGGGAAAGATTTAGGACTACAAATAGGAGTGAGAACTTGATCGTCATTAGAATCATAAAATGGGATGAAATCTTGAATGTTGAAATTAGGAAGATTATTCTTTCTTTGAGAATGATAACTAATTGGAACAATTTCTCAATTGGAGTTTTCTTCATTTTCAAATTTAATAAGACTTTGATCATGAGGATTTAATGGAGAGTAAGATAAATGAACATTTTCACTTTTAGAGTAATCGTCGTAAATGAATTCACAGAAATCATTAGGATTCCATTAATTTCCATATGATATATATCAAGACAAGAAGGAATATTGAGCACATGTTGAGCAATGTCAGAAGAATGATTAATGAATGATTCTCTATCTTGATAAAAAGTAATTGGAAATTCATTAATACCAGTCTATCTATTTTCTGGAACAATATTAATGTAAAGAGGGATGAATTACTATTAGCAAAAAATATCAGGATAAAGAGAGAAATGTGAGTCTAAAGAAATGAATCTGAAAATATCTCTATTTGCGGACTCCTGTGCATTTTCTTCATTATAAATTTCAGATTCATGACCATTCATTTGTCTATTTATGCTTTCTTGAAGAATGTTTCTTGGCTGCCCTGAATTTGGAATTTGATCAACATGATCAAACTCAGAAATTTCTACAGCAGATTGCATATTATAATGTTCGATTTATACTTTTGCTTGTTGAATTATTGACCGTTTTTCTGAATTAATCTCAGGCTGAATTTTTTATTTCAAGGTAGTTGTTTTCCGGGATATTTTTTGGTTTCTTCTCACAGTTGATTAGAAAAAAATTCCATGATTTATGATTGTGTTTCATTAACATGAGAGAGAGCATCATGATCATTATTAATTCTATAAGAGGTGTGAACTAAATGAAATAATTGATCATACATGGTAGAGGCAACTTCATCATGATTGGTATGCACCTCCATATTTGAAATTTTCAATTATGTTAATAAAGGTTGAAGAATATTCATCAAAGATTGTAATGGTTTCATATAGATTGGGAATGCAAGGAAGAGAAAAAATACATTCAAACCAATCCAACAATTCATCCTTTGAATATTTATCTTCAATTTTGAATCTTAAATAGTTTAATTGAAATCTAACATTAAAATCTATGAAATATTGATTTTCAAATCTCTGTAAATATTAAAATTCATCACATACATGTTCATAATCATAACCGTCAAATTCGCAAAGGAATTTTGTGATAAATTGATCCCAACTATGAATAGATGAAACTAGAAGAGATTGACACCAACTTATGGCTTTTCTTGAGAATGTAAGAGTAAAAATCCTGGATAGAATACCTTCATCAATATCATGAAAAGAAGAATTTGCAAAATTTTGGATAAACCGCCATGATCAAATGCAGAAGAATTATTCTTACTATTAAATTTTACCCTTGACAAGTGTCTTGAAATTTCCAGTGGAGTATTGGTAGATGCACATCCAGAAATACAACTCCAAATTAGAAGTTTGAGAGGAGCCATTGTGATTAAATACAAACTTTAAAATACAAAATCTACAAAAGACAACAAGTCGTCACGCCCTCCTTCTAGCACAAAAAATGTTGATGACCCAAAATAACCATTCAAAATTATAAGGGAGACCACTCTGTTAGTAACTTAAAGAAGCTCATTTTCTGTTTGGAATGTTGGTTCCAACTAGTTAAACTCAATCTAGTTACCCTCTCTCTATCTTTGCTGGTTGTGTGTCTATTACTTACCAATACAGAAGAGACATCAGATCAACCCTCTTGTTGAGCTTAGGCAAGAAAGTGATCCTTAAGCTGATCTACGGCTCAAACAAACCAGAAACTAGGATCTGCCCCTACATGAGGGGACTTCTAGAAATGCATAATTAAATCTAAATGAAAATTTATGCTAGGATGCAAGAAAATATAATCCTATCTCGAATTGGGAAAATCATTACCCTCTCTCAATTCAAGAACAGATGAACTAACTAAATAGGGGAAGAATATTGTTTGTATGATCGAATCCATTATACAATTTCATCAATTAAAGAAACAGTTAATTTAATTCATGAAAAATAAACTAAAATAAGAATGTAATCAAACAATAAATAGTTACTACTGACCACATTCTAATCTAAATGAATTCAGATTAATTCTAACTCTATTAGACTCATTAGAGATATATCTTACATAACTTAAATAGAATAAAAATAATGATAAGAAAATGGTGTTCAATATCAAAAGCCATACACTATTTAGAAAAGAAATTGAAACCAATTAAAGTAATTCTTGCAATGGAGGATTAATTTTACAATTCAAACAATAGTGCATTGAAATGAAAAAGTATTAAATCATACCAAAATATGATTACAAGGCTTGAAATCCTTGAGCAACTTCAACTCCTTGGATAAATTGTTAATACTAGTGCCAAACAAAGCTTCCCTTTCAAAACCAAAAATGTTAATTCTCTCCACAATTAACCTCACAATTAATTACGATAGTGAAAATTCACAACAAGCATAAATCACAAATCTTTCCCCTAACCTTAGATCTGAATTTTCCCTCTTACCTACCATTATAATCTCCTAATATAGTATTACTTCGAGAGACTCTATTTGCAAAGAGGAGGAACCCCCTGAGCATTCTCTAAAAGCTATATTTATAATTACAAATGAAAATAAAAATAAGAGAGCTATTGGAGAATAAATTTGCTCCAACAAGTTTGATTGGCCACGATTCTTCTTTCTCTCTTGTTGGAGCGATTCCATTGTTCCAAATTTTCTCTTCCCCATCTCCTGCACTTCTCTCTTGCCACAAACCAATTGAAATTCAAAAATTAAAACAATTTTGATCAACAAAATAGAAAACCAAACTACTTCTCAACAAATTCTTTAAAATAAAAATAAATTAGAATCCAAACAAAATTTAGGATTTGATTGCTTCTCTTAGGTTTGATTTTATTTTGAGTAATGTTGGAGGAGGAATTAGTAACAATAGTTTTCCAAAGCCAATCAATTTTTCCCAAATTAATTTTGGAAAAAAACTAATTTTTGGTTGCAAATTCATCACTTTGTCTTTTGCTACATTTATGCATATTTAAATGATGAATTTTTTTAAAATTGAGTATCTTAGATTATTTTTATTTGTCTTAGCTTTTCAATGAGCTATTGTGAGCTTCATTTGGTTGAGTAAATCTCTAGACATGCCTCTACAAAGATGAGGTGCCAAAATAATCTGAATTCTAGAAAATATAAATAAATTAATTACAAATTAATTGAATTATATATAAAACTAAGTTATATAAAATTAAAATATGGAAAAATTATAGGACACTTAACCAAAAGAAAATAAATAAATTAGATTAATTACAAATTAATTTAATTATATTTAAAAACTAAGTTATTTAAAATTAAAATATGGAAAAATTATAGGACACTTAACCAAAAGAAAATATTAGAAGGCAATTTAGCCAAAATTTATGTAAAGGGTCCCCATTTTTCAAAATAAATAAGTTAAAAAAAATGGGGGTGGTGAGTTTTCACCTCAACACGGTGGCATGGATTTTGGCAGATTTTGACAGTGGTTTTAGCCTTGCCTTTCCATTTCCAGATAGCCATGGTATGATGGGAATCATTTTTGGTTTAGCTTTGGATTGTCGAAAAGTTTTGGATCCGGGTGAGGTTGTATCAGGAAAATACCAAGGGTTGGGGTTGGAGATGATTTTCTCTAGGAAGCCCTCAACAGGTGGGTGGAGAGAAGAAAATTCCCTAATGGATTTCGACGAAATTCTAAGGCATCCAAGCTTGGTTTGGTTTCGTGATCTCATAACTGATTTAGGTGAGATCACGGTATGGTGAGGGTGATGTGGTTGAAACTATGGATTCCCTTGGTTTTCATAGATTGGTTTATCCCATGAGATCCCACATTCGTGCTTGGAATTTGGCACGGGGGTGAATGGTTTAAGGAAATATTTGGTTCAACCGAATCTCTGGTCGAGTGGTACATGGAAGTCCCAGACCTAGTTGGATTTTTCATATGGTTAATAAGAGCTAAGTTTTTGTTTCTTTTAATGAGTAAATGTACTTGTTGTTTTGTGGATTTAATTGTTGTTCTATCATTGGTATTTATCTAGTTATATCCTGGTTATAAGCATGGTTATTTGAAAGATCTCAGTATGGATCTTATCACATTTTCATTAATGAATGCCTAGTTCACGAATGTATTACATAATTGGTGTTATGACAACTATTGTGAGAAGGAATTGGTCCTTATTGTTAAATCTCAAATAATTTTTCATATCCTTATGTTCAAATATGCATTATTGACATGTAGGTTTCATGTTTACCATGTGTTTGACAAAATGTTAGTCTTCGTTGGGAAGGGTTAGTTCAAGTCCTAGTTCAAGTTTCGGTTTATAATATTTGTTTCTATGCCACTCCTCGTCTCTAAAAGTTTCACTAAGTTTTAGGCAGAGGTATGAGTCCTATCCCTGAAAAATGGCTCAGAATTTAGGGTTGTTGGAATAGAATTGGTTGGAGGAGAAGATGAAGAGAAAGAGTTTCCTAAGATTCTTCTCAAAGCTATGCAAGACATTTCTAGAGAAATAAAGGATATGAGGTTGGATAGATACAAGGAATCCCCTAAAGGATTTCAATATGGTGAAGGCTCCGACATTTCTCATCACTGGAGTGATCAACCAGTGCAACAGCAATAAGTTTCCCAATGCTCTACAATGCCTACATTCTTGGCAGTGGGAAATGAAGGGTTTCAAGAACAAGAATCTCTTGAAGTCTATTTCATGGAGTATGAGTCTCAAGCTCAGAGATTGAAGGACCACTTGAGTTTTAAATAATTTTTTCAAATCAAGGACAATAGGAGACCCAGGCATCATAATAGAAGTTGTGGATTCATTCAGAATCATGACCTACACCACACTATGGGCATATTTTTCTTACCCAACTTTGATGGGTCATCTAAATGCACTGCCAAATCATTGGTAGAGAAGCTTGACATCTACTTCTAGTTGAACAAATTTCTAGAAATGGAGGCCATTAAGATAGCAGTGTTGCACCTTGAGAGTGAAGCACATGATTGGTGGTTCCATGGCTTGTCTACATTGGGTTATGCCAATGTGACTGAATATTTAGAGTTCATAAGGAGGTTGGTGGAGAGGTTTAATAGAAGAGATCCTGAAGCACCATTCATGGGGCTTACAAGGCTAAAACAATCAGGTAACCCAGAAACTTACATTTCTAAATTTTTAAAAATTTGTGTTATGGTTTCTGATTTATCTACAGCAACAAGGGTCTATATGTTTTTTTGATGGGTTAGATGAACCTCTTCATGGTTTTTTTAAGTCTACCAAGCCCACTACCCTTCAATATGCCATTGAAAGGGCTATAGAACTTTAAGATGCCTTGCCAAAAGAAAAGGCAACATTTTAGCATAAGCCCTCTTTTCCATCAAACGGAAAATATGAGAAGGCTCCTATTTCAAAGGAGAGACAAAATAAAAAAACCTTTTGATGATGATTTCCGAAGATATTTGAGGAGGAGGAAGCTTTGATTCACATGCCAAAAATCTTGGGCACCTGGACGTAAATGTGCAGTAGGAAAGGCACACTGCATAGAGGTCTTCTCAGATGATGAGGAGGAAGAAGAAGATGAACCAAGAAGAGGTCACAACGCTGAAACAACAAGAGATGAATCAACACCATTAGGAGATGGGAATGGGGCATTTGCTCCAATTAGAGGGGCTCTTGCATCATTGAGAGGAGTACCTAAGTACTTGACCTTGAGGGTTCGAGGTTACATCTTAGATTAGAGGGCTTCTATTTTGATTGACAGTGGGGCTACCCACAATATTATTAATGCCCAATTAGTGCAGAGGAGGGAAATACCCACTGATTCTTTTGAGGGATTTTTTGTTTGGTCCCAGGGGATATAACTAAGCAATGCATGCATTATGTTCCATCCTTATCAGTCACCATGGGGACATATACATTGACTGATCACTTCTTTGTGGCTGACATACCTAACACTAATGTGATATTGGGTGTGCAAAGGTTGATTACTTTGGGGGAAGTAACCACAGATTAGGAGACTTTGAAAATGGAATGGGTGGATAGAAAGAGTGGAAAGAATCAAATGATTAAATGCATGCACACATATCCCTCACATAAAACTTCCACACAGAAATCAGAGATGGATTTTCTCAGTGGAAGTAAGGACCTAACCGTCCCATCTATTATTCATAAGAGACTGGTTCATGGGACATTATTATTTTGTGGCAAACCACCTGGGAGGCCACCTGATTCAGATTTGGCGAGACATGTCTCACATCATGATGCTCCATTCATAAATCTAGGAGGAATGGGAGCATTAGAAGGCCATGATACAGCGTTGAGAGTCTTGGGTAGTCTCAACGAGGAGGGAGACATTCCCCCAACATCATCATTACCCACTCTCATTTCAGACTCTGCACTGTGGGAGGAGAAGCATGGGAAGGATAGAAACCTTATAAATTATACCTTTGGCACGGGATATGTTAAGGATAAGGGCAGCCATATGACAGATGTCCTTTATGATAGATCATCAGGGTTGTCACTATGGAAGTTTGGTCCATATTGGAAATCCCAACTGTTGGTGGATTATTCCAAGGATATTTTCACATTCATGATACTTGATGATTAGCTACATGAAGAGGGATATTCAGTCCAAGAAGAACTCATCTATTATCATGGTAGGATCTTCTTATCTAGAGCCTCCAAGCTCAAGGAGAAGTTGCTAAAAAGGGCTCATGAAGATTTAATTTTCAGACATACTTATTGTTGGGTATGTGTTATATTCTTTCCATGACTAAGCACGCACGGTAGCCCCCCCTGTCGGGTTCCGGGGCAGCGCCCCGACGAAAATTTTTTGTCCTTAATTTCTGGCGGGTAGTCCACGTCCATGGTTTTGTGCATGGTTTTTCACATGGTATTGGGGTACGATGGTTTTCGGCCCTTGGTATTTTTGTAGATTCGGTCAAGGGAACTACGGTTATGTTCTAATCCAGGGTTAATGGATTGGGGTTTATGTATGCTTCGGCATGTATATATATGTGTTGTAACACTAAAAGGAATATAATGAAAAATCAAGCTGGTCGTCCCGATTTGGGATCCAGGGGAAAATCTCTGTGTTTATCTGTTTTGTGTTTTATGCTCTCGCTATTGTTTATTTTCTGTTATAAGATTCGTGTGTAGATAATTTCTGTTCAGGGTTAAAACCTACATTTGGTATCAGAGCTGTTTCGACTTCAAGGGGACGCCTTTGTTGTTGAGGGTTTTTTGCTCGGGCCTGTGGTAGACCCTGTGCAGTGGGAGATCTGCGGGATCGATTCTTGCGGTGAAAGAATATGGCGAGCGGCGGAAAGATAGAGATCGAGAAATTTAATGGTCAGAGTTTTGAGTTGTGGAAGCTCAAGATGGAGGATCTTCTGGTGGATAAAGATCAGTGGATCGCGGTAGATCCAGGTACTAAACCAACGACAATGTCAGATGAAGACTGGAAGAAACTGGATCGGAAGGCTAAGAGCACAATACGGTTATGTGTCTCAGATTCAGTATTGTTGAATGTATCTGGGGAAGCTACGACGAAGAATTTGTGGGAAAAACTTGGGACTTTGTACCAATCTAAGTCTCTGGTGAATAAGTTGTTCCTGCGGAAAAAGCTGTATAACCTGAGGATGAAGGATGGAGACTCGGTGAAAGAGCATCTGAACGCCTTCAATACTGTGGTAAGTCAGCTGTCGTCTGTTGATATTAAAATCTCAGATGAAGATAAGTGCATCAGTTTGTTGTGCTCTCTACCAGACTCGTGGGACAGTCTGGTTATTGCAATAGGTAGCAATACAACTACCTTGAACTTTGATGACATTGTCTCAGCCTTGTTGTCGGAGGAAATGAGACGGAGAAATATGGAGGGTCAGAATGGAGATGCCTTATCTGTACGAGGAAGGTCCCAGAACAGAAACAAAAATAAGGTTTCGAGTGGGAGATCTAAATCTAGAGGGAGATCTAAATCTCCTGGAAAGTTTTTAAAGGTGTGATGGAAATGCGGAAAGGAAGGACACTACAAAAAGGAATGCAGATCTAAAGCTCCTGAGAAAGGAAAGGGATCTGATGAAGCTCCTTCTGCAGAGGCAAAAACCACCTCGGATGAAGGTGGGGATGTGTATTTGGCTTCTTCTTCAAATGCACATGTAGATCATGAGTCATGGTTGATTGACTCAGGTGCATCCTTTCACTTCACTCCCCATAGGGAGTGGTTCTGCGAGTATGAGAAATATGATGGTGGTGATGTCTTCCTAGGGGATGATAAGAAGGCCAAAATCATCGGACGTGGAAAGTTCAAGCTGAAGCTGCAAGGTGGAAGGATTAGAACACTTCCTGGTGTTCTGCATATTCCTGCATTGGCCAGAAATCTGATTTCTGTAAGCAAGATGGATGATGCGGGTGTAAACGGGTTTCGAAAAGATGCATAAAGACATAAAGATGGTTAGAACAGCAACAGCGGGGGAGTTAAGCGGAACTGCAGCCTGGCTACGAGTAGCATAGTTATTGATAGATTGTAACGGTTCTTTGGTTCTTTGAAAAGTGGGACGGAAAGCCTAGTCGTCTGCGGAGAAAATACCATGCTATGGCATCAAAGGCTAGGACATATTAGAGAGAAGGGCCTTCGGATACTGCATAGAGATGGTATGGTATAAGGTATGTCTAATTTCTCTCTGGATTTCTATTTCTGTGAACATTGTGTGTATGGGAAGCAGAATCGGGTGAGTTTTCCTTCTGGTGCTAAGAGGGCAAACAAGATATTAGAACTTGTGCACAGTGATGTGTTTGGGCCTGTGTCAGTTCCATCACTGGGAAAGTCTGTGTACTATGTTTCATTCATAGATGACTTCTCAAGGAATACATGGATATATTTCTTGAGGAAGAAATCTGAAGTCTTTAACAAATTTAAAGAATTTAAGGCTCTGGTGGAAAACCAGACAGAGAAGAAGATAAAGGTGTTGAGGACAGATAATGGTGGGGAGTTCTGCAAGAAGGAATTTGAAGAGTTCTGTAAGAAGTGTGGTATAGCACAACAGAAGACTACTCCATACACATCGTAGCAAAATGGAGTTGCAGAAAGAATGAACAGAACACTGATGGAAAAGGCAAGAAGCATGCTCAGTGGTACCGGGTTAGGACAAGAATTCTGGGCAGAGGCAGTGGAGACTGCATGCTATCTGGTTAACAGATCACCTTCATTAGTGTTGGAGGATAAGACCCCACATGAGGTATGGACTGGTAAGAAACCTTCTCTTTCACATCTAAGGGTATTTGGATGTGTTGCATATGTACATGTTCCAACGGAGAAAAGGACCAAGTTGGATAATAAATCTGAAAGGTGCATCTTTATTGGGTATAAGGATGGTTTAAAGGGTTAAAACCTACATTTGGTATCAAAGCTCGATTGGTAGCGAAAGGTTATTCCCAGGTGCCGGGAATTGATTTTGGTGATATTTTTTCTCCTGTTGCCAAGGTTACTTCTATTAGATTACTTTTATCTATTGCTGCTGCATTTGATTTTGAGATAGAACAGATGGATGTGAAGACAACATTTCTTCACGGGGATCTAGAAGAGGAGATCTACATGAAGCAACCTGAAGGCTTTATGGTGAAGGGTAAGAAAGAACTGGTATGCAGGTTGAAGAAGTCTCTGTATGGGTTAAAACAGTCACCAAGGATGTGGTATCAGAAATTTGATACCTATATACGGGTACTTGGCTTCACCAGAAGCAAGGAAGATCATTGTGTTTATTTTAAATTAATTGGTGATCGTGTTATATATCTGGTCTTGTATGTGGATGATATGTTGTTGATTGGAAATGACAAAGAAATTATCCAAGATTGGAAGACCCAACTGTTCTCCAAATTCGACATGAAGGATCTGGGTGCTACAAACTATATTTTGGGCATGGAAATTAAGAGAGATCGGGCAAAGAGGAAGCTCTGGTTAAACCAGAGGAAGTATGTCGAGACTATATTGCAGAGGTTCAATATGCAGGATAGTAAACCGGTGAATGTTCCTATTCCTGTAGGTGTAAAGTTATCTGCTGAATAGTGTCCCAAGACACAAGAAGAAGAGTAAAGTATAGGAGTATGTCCCTAGTGTTCCTTGTACGAGTGCGATGGGTAGCATTTGATGTATGCAATAGTGCAGCCACTGAAACCAGACGTTGCACATGCGGTGGGAGTATTGAGCAGGTTTATGTCAAACCCAGGGAAGGAGCATTGGACAACAGTGAAGCGGGTTTTCAGATATTTACGTGGCACTAGTGATTATGGCTTGTGCTACCAGGGAAGACCAGGATTGAAAAGAATGTTGGACATTCGTGGTTTTGTTGATGCAGACTGGGCTGGAGATCTGGACCAAAGAAGATCTACAAGTGGGTATGTGTTTAGCCTATTTTGAGGCGCAGTCAGTTGGATGAGTAAAAGACAGTATGTAGTGGCTCTTTCAACTACAGAGGCAGAATACATAGTAGCCACTCATGCAAGCAAGGAAGCAATTTGGTTTCAGATATTGTGTTCAAGTATGGGGTTGGTACAACAAGCTATAAGGATAGACTGTGATAGCCAAAGTGAAATTTTCTTGGCTAAGAACCCCGCTTATCATTCAAAGACAAAGCACATTGATGTTCAATATCACTTTGTTAGAGATATGGTTGAGGCTAAAAGGGTGTTGCTGGTAAAGGTGGACACTTTGAAGAATGTTGCAGATGCATTGACAAAGTCTGTCAGCACTCAGAAGTTCTCTTGGTGTAGAGAAACAATGGGTGTTGAAGAATTGGGCCAATGACTAAGACCTCCTGTGGCCCCCCGTGGAAAGAAAACAAAAAGTGGGAGAATGTTGGGTATGTGTTATATTCTTTCCATGAATAAGCACACGTGGGTAGTCCGCGTCCATGGTTTTGTGCATGGTTTTTCACATGGTATTGGGGTACGATGGTTTTCGGCCCCTGGTATTTTTTTAGATCTGTTCAAGGGAACTACGGTTATGTTATAATCCCAGGTTTATGGATTGGGGTTTATGTATGCTTCGGCATGTATATATATGTGTTTTGTAACACTAAAAGGAATATAATGAAAAATCAAGCTCGTCGTCCTGATTTGGGATCCAGGGGAAAATCTCTGTGTTTATTTGTTTTATGTTTTATGCTCTCGCTATTGTTTATTTTCTGTTATAATATTCGTGTGTGATAATTTATGTTCAGGGTTAAAACCTACACTTATTCCATGAGAGCCTACAACACTATCATGGAAAGCTACACTTGGGAAGGTTTTGAAGAGGAACTATATCAGAATTTTCAAAGATGCATGAACCATGTGGAGTTGGAAGAGAGAAATAATTCAATGAAGGAGTTATCATAGCCACCTCTTTCCTCTTTTGGAATGAGAGGGGATCTATCTATGGACCACTCCATTTGTATGAGCGGAATTTTTGGTAAGGAACATGCCTATGTACATAATGTTTCATTTCATGATTACTTGCATTCATGTACCATGTATATGCAGGCCATAGCTCCAAGGAGGAGAATTATTCCATATAAAATTTTGGCCATAAACATTTCTGATCATGGCCACTCCCTTGGAGGATATAGGGTGATGTTGTGTAACTGTGGGTGCACTCCACAAGCACCAAACATATCTTACACTTCCATCCATTGTGAGAAGACTTGGGCAACAAGTAAGTGGTGGAGATACCGCTTACCATATCATTATCTAATGCAGTCAGGAGATTTACTATGCTAGTTCCACATGTGGGACTATGACCCACCTCCATTTTTACAAATTTATGTTTGTATGTACTTAGTTTTGATCCCATACATTGATGATGTGCTTATTCTTTTTATGGGAATGATTGGATGGAGGATGGGAGGAATGTATGTGCCCTATGGGAGAGATATTCTCCATACTCATTATGCTACATGTTTCAGGGATAACATTGGGCCAACCATGTTTGTTTCATTAGAATTATTGTCTCCTTGCGAGATGAATTATTTGCATATCATAAGAACTTTGGAGGAGCATTTCATGGAGAGATGGATTGGTAGACACTTGGCTTATGAGGGAATCTTATCACATGTTGGTGTCACCAATGATGGAGGAGAAGAGTTGCAGCACTCACCTTGTCAGTTGCTTGAGTACAACCAACATTTTGGAAGGGAGGACTGTAATATTCCCAATTAGCCATGAGCTAGTTGGAATATTAAATTTTTTTTTGTAGCTTTGTTTTATGAATAAGAGAAAAATGGAGGTCCATAAGTCTCCTTAATAATGAATAAATAAATGCCAATGTGAAAAGGATATATCTTGGCAGCTTAATTTAGCACCTTTACATGTGAAAGTGGCTGGAACACCTTGACTAGGTCAACTTTGACCAAATCAATAGCGTTGTCATGGAGGAGTGGCCATCAATGAAAGACAACACAATTTTAGATGGAGATTCTTTGAATGGAAGTAGTGCCATTATTGGATGGGGCTTAGGGTTTGAAAGCCCATATCTTATAAAAGGAAGAGGGTGGTAGCCATATTGATTATGTTGATGTATTTGATATTTCTGAATGTATGGTCTGTTTAGACATATATCTTTCTCTAGGTGCTTAGTTGAGATTGTGTGTTGTTTAGCACTGGGTGTTCCTGATCGATAATCCAACCTCTTACATTGAGAAGCTCTTGGAGGATTCTTGTACTACATTATCCACTTTCAGGCTTAAGGCCAAGCTTCATCTTTCATTTACAGTGCAGATCTTGTTGAGGGTGTAGTTGTTTTGCAGGTTGCGGCAGTGGAGACCATATTTGGGTCATTTCATTGCTTATTTTCAGTGGAGAAGGGTTCCTTTCCATTGGGATGACATTAAGGAAGCCCCTTGTGCTTATTTTCATATCTTGGCTGTAGGCCATTGATTTATTTTCCCCTTCAATGTAGTTTATTTCCAGATCTGCTTTATTTTGTGGGAGGAGTTGCAGGGCGGTTTTGGCACACCATATGGAGAGAAGGTTTGCTAGTGAAGGGGATCTTCCTTTAATATAGGAGATATATTGGAGGAGGATGCATTATTTATGATATTAGATCATTCACACTTTCTAGATCTATATTTTGCAGTGGATCTTCAGCCCTAGGGCTTAGATTCCCATCTTGTACATCGTGTTTTGCTGAAAACCCTTGAGGGGTTCTTCAAAGGAGGTTGTATAGTGCATAGATCTGTATGAGATCTATATTTGGTGGCCTATATCAGCCCTATATATGTTTTATAACCATTTTTTGTAGAAGTGCCATTTAAACAGCGTTGTAGCAGCCTTCCAGCTCTTTTTATATAGTAGCAACACCTCTTTTGAGGGATTTTGTCCATTGGAGGCTTGTTATTTCTTATTGTACATATTATGGCCCATTTATTATGCATGCTTTATTGTTGTTATAATAAATATAAGGTCTCCATATTGGCCTCTTGCTTTTATATTATGTTTAACACTATTGTTCCAGCATTTTTCACTATATTCATGCTTTTCCCATTCGGGAATATTACACCCTTAGTGTATGAAAAAATAGATTTCTAATTCTTGATGGTGAATACGAGTTATATGTTAGATATTCACTTCATATCATTCACTTGGTGACTCCATGGTCTAAAAATATATTGGAAACTCTACTAGATATAAATGGAAAACATAGTTTATATTCTGATTAGTTCAAGGTATGCATGTTTAGACTTCCAAACATTCATGGTTTCCCAAATCATTTGCATGAAGATGAAGAATATTTATAGACATGCCCACACTTCACTGGAGATGATCGAAGCAAAGCACAAAAACACCTTTCTAATTTTCAACATCATGTTGATTACCTCAATATTGAATACAAGGATGTATACATGAGAATGTTTCATGTTTCATTAGAAATAAATTGTAGATGTTGGGTTAATAAATTTTTTCCCAAATCCATAAATTCTATTATCATCTTCTAGGATATTTTTATAGACTTATGTGTAGGCAAGACAAAATTTGTGGAAACTTATATTCTTCCAGAAGCCTTAAAAGAGGAGGAGAAAATAGAAAGCCCTCCAAATTTTTCTTACCAAATCAACATTTCCTCAGAAGATTTATGTGAAATTTTTGACACTAAATTGTATAGACATATCTTTGAGAGTAAAAAATTGTTATATAATTATGGTAAAGAATTTTTTTTCTTGAAGTCACCAACCTTGAACCAAAAGTAAAGGTATTCGATGATCATCAAAAAATTATTATTCACCATTTTAATGATCCATTAGAAACATATTTTGAGGGTTTCATTAGTTCAATCTTAAATAATTTTTATGTCTTCCATTACAACTTCATAATGTATTCCATTTTTGTTTTAAGTTGATGTTATGTTGCTATTCATCTTAATGGGAAAAGGTATGCAATAATTATCCTTAGTGAATCAGCTTCTTGCATGGTTTCATTGGAAACATGATATCACTTGACTTAGCATATAACCTATGTTAAGTAGGTTTTGTACATAAATAAGCTCAATGGTTGACCAAATAGATCCATTTATTTTTTCACGGTTTACAAAAAAGTTTCAATTTCAATTTCAATTTTTCAGTTTGTGAATAATAAGCAAGGTTCATTCAAGTTATGTCGATAGTCATATTAGAGAATAATGTTTCAGAGCAGGTTTCAGGGATAGAAATGGATGAAGGAACATGGTCTATTGTTCTTAGCATCTAACAGGGAAATATTATCCCCGGATGGAGTTGATATTGTAGCACAAAATCACTTAGTAAAAATTTTTTTAACTTATCCATATTTTCTAAAATGTCCACCGACCTCTTTCTATTCTCAAAATTTATTTGGGAACCATATAAAGTTTGTTTGTAGCTCAGGAAGGAGTTTCAAAATTAATTGTAGTTGAAGCAAGTGAGAATATGGAATGTATGGCCTATCTGGTTTTAAATGAAAATAAGATTCTCAAGGAAGAAAGTGAGAATGCCAAAAAATAAGAACTGGTGTGGAGTTATTATTGTAGAAATTATATAGAATCTCTGATACCATGTAGAAATTTATAGAAATTATATATCAATGGATTCAATATGATCTTGTGATGTACCAAAACAAGATAGTGAATCCTTTTAAAATATTTGTGAAATACAAAACATAATAGCTCAATCACATGCAAGTAAGAGAAAGAAGTAAATAAATCACACAACACAAGATGTTCCTGGGGAAATAAATTGCTCAAAATCCCGCTATCATATATTTTATAAAGTCAAGGAATCATGAAACAATACAATGCTTAATATCTCATGAGATTCTCCAACACTCTTCCAATTGTCTCCCGCTGATCTATGTAAAATTGGACAAACACAGAGCTAATTCTCAGCCTTCCTTCAGGTTGAATTTCTCATGAAATTTCTAAAGAATTAGGCCCCTATTAAATAGGAAAATCAGCCTTCCTTGATTGTGCAATCCATCGTGGCTTCCTCATGGCTTTATAATTTCACATGGGAAATTCTCTAAAAATACAACCTATAATTATGTTCCCTTTAACCTCTGTCTCAACCGGGCCTTCCTCAGAATTGACATGCATGCAATTATTAATAGTGAAACATCAGTTATCTAACTGATCACTACTTTTAAATTAAATATAATTTAATTCACTGCACCTATCAATAATTCATCATTCATTTAGAACTAGTTAAACTGATTTTAACTCAATTCATTGAGTTAACTGATTACACCTTCACCCCACTAGTGCGTTAACTACAACTGGACACCCAAAATATTAGAATCACTCTACATGCCTCATCTTGGAACCTAAATTCGAATTTCTTGAAATAACTCAGTCATCTTGACTTAATTAACTGATACAAGTTGTTATGAGATGAGATTACAATTTATTATCCAATTTATTTAGGGGAAAAATAAATTAGCACCCACATTCCTCACCAGTGTGTAACTGAAATTCCTCGCTTGTGTGTAACTTAATTTCCTCACCAATGTGCAGCATAAATCCCTCACCATTGTGCAACAGAAATCCTCACCAATGTGTGTGTAATTTTTGTCCTTTCTGGTTGCGAATTTCATTGTTTCTTGTTGCAAATTTCAACACTCACTCTCAACAAGAAATAAATTCAATCTATCCTAATATGGTACATTTGGAATGTTCTGCATGTAACACTTCTCTAGTGTTGTTTACACTTACAACTCTTGAAATTGAATATCCTCCTGAAAACTGAATCAGTATAATGCATCTGACATTATAGTCTTTTGATGGTTGCTAGCTACTGCACCTGTCTACTGGACTCTCTGCACTACTGTTGGCATCTGCATCCATGCCCTCTACATTGTTGCCAACTCTGATCTGCACTCCAATATCCAATATATGTCACTCTGACTTTTTGTCTTCATGACATCTGACTACATCAATCCAACCGATCCTTCCTTCTACTGCTATACCGTGGGCTCCTCATAGCCAGGTTCAATCCATGAGACACACCATCTCAAGGACCCTACAAAAATTTCTTCTTGGGATTATATCTGCACATTGCCCCACCTCTCGGCTGGAGGTATAGTTTCATGTACTCCCTCTACCCATCTGGATCAGAATTTATCCCTCTTGCACGTATCTTCTTGAGTGAAATATTCCACCTAGTCTCCTCTCTGCTTCCCCAATTGTGGCTGCTCCACAAAATTCTGAGACTGCTTCTAAGGTTGCATTTTGAGAGATAATTTCTCCCTCTCAACCACCAAGTCATTAACTATTTCTTTTCTCCTCAAATATTTGCATGCATCCTCGACCTTGAGAGCATACAAATTCTTGACTCTTACACCAATTTGTTTTACCTCTCTCATGGCTATTTGTTTAAGGAAGACCTTTCCTTTTCTAAACATAACATCATAACCACGGTCTTCCAATACCACTACAAAGACAAGATTCTTCCTTAGGCCTGGAACATACAAAAAATATACCAGACTAAGAGGGGAACCAGAATCCCTCTAAAAGGTAACTGTACCTATGGAGGTCGCGTTATATCTCCCGTCATCTCCAAAATTTATGTTTTGTTGGAGGTCCTTCTCCTCCAAGTCACTGAAGAGATCTTTGTTCCCCGTCATATGAAACAAGGCACCGTTGTCTAGATACCACATTAATCCCATTATAGTGCTGGCCATGCATGCTAAGAGAGTAAAATCAAGCTCGAACTATGAAGCTAGCACTTCACCCACTGCAACTATAGTCCCCTTCTTGATTGCCTTCTTCTATGGACAATTCGAGGGATAGTTCCCATTCTCGTGACACTGAAAACACTTGATCTTGGAAAAGTTTCTCTTGCCCTCTTCACCTTGGGACTTATTTCCCTTGGATTTCTTTCCTTTTCTGACTAATACAAAATATTCTTCTTTTTTGGTGTTGGAGGTCTTGTCTTTGGTGCTCTGCCTTATCTCTTCTATTACCAAGTCATTCCACAAACGCTCCCAGTCTAGTAACTTCTCCCTCCCATTCAAAGAGTCTTGATAACTATGCAAACTATTGGGAAGGAATAGAAGTGCTAGGCTCACCAAATCATCTTGGGATAATGTCACACCAACACTTCCAATATCATCTTGACATTGACTGAAATTTGCCAAGTATTTTGGTATCGTCTCACCGTCCTCCATCTTGATCTTTCTAAGATTTTTCTTCAGCGCCAACTTCATGTGGTCACTGTTATTCTGAAATAGATATTTTGAGGCTTTCCACATAGCATATGGAGTTTCCTTCCCATGGATACTCGAGACAATATGATCTCAAACTCCCTCTAACAAGATCCTTCTCGCCTTTGCTACCTGCATCTGCCATGCATCAAGAAGTTGGGCATATGTTGTTCCGTGTTTATGAATATCAGTATCTATAAATTCCTTCACCCTAGTGTCCTCCAACACTACCTCCATCCTGTCCTTCCATGAAATATAATTAGAATTTCCCTCAAGTTCATATTCTAGTCTCAAGCCATTGAAATACATCTTGATCTGTTGCTGGATCCTAAAGAATAAATTTTCAAATTTGAACATGTTCAAGACAAACTCAATTTCGTCTCTTCTATTGTGATTCCTAGCACTTTGATACCATGTAGAAATTATATAGAAGCTCAGATAGCATGTATAAATTTATATAAATTCTATATCAATGGATTTAATCCGATCTTGTGATGTACTAAAACAATATATTGAATCCTTCTACAATATTTGCAAAATATAAAACACGATCACTCAATCACATGAAAGTAAGAGAAAGAATTAAATCAATCACACAACACAAGATGTTATTTGGGAAAGAAACTACTCAAAACCCCGTTATCATATATTGTATAAATTCACCGAATCATGAAAGAATACAATGCTTAATCTCTCATGATATTCTCGAGCACTCCACCAATTGTCTCCACTAATCTAGGAAAAATTGGATAAATACATAGCCAATTCTCAACCTTCCTTCCGCTTGCCTTGCTCACTCAATTCCTAAAGAATTAGGCCCCTATTAAATAGGAAAATCAACCTTCCTTGATTATGCAATACATCATGGCTTCCTCATGGATTGATGATTGCACATGGGAAATTCTCTAAAAATACAATTGATATTTATGTTCCCTTTAACCTTTGACTCAGCTGGGTCTTCCTCAAAACTGACATGCATGCAGCTATAAATAGTGAATCACTAGTTATCTGATTGATCACTACTTGTGAATTAAATATAATTTAATTCAACATACCTCTAACTAATTCATCACTCAGTCAGAACTAGTTAAATTGATTTTAAGTTAATTAATTGAGTTAATTGATTACACATGCACCCCACTAGTGCATTAACTACAACTGGACCCAAAAAATATTAGAATCACTCTACATGTCTCATCTTAGAACCTCAACTCGAATTTCTTGAACTAACTTAGTCATCATGGCCTAGTTAACTGATACAAGTTGTTATGAGATGAAATTACAATTTATTGTCCAATTTATTTAAGGGAAAAATAAATTAGACATCCACATTCCTCACCATTCTGTAGCTGAAATTCCTTGCCAGTGTGTAACTAAAATTCCTCACCAATGTGCATCATAAATACCTCACGAGTTTGCAAAATATTTTCCTCACAAATGTGTGTGTAAGTTTTTTCCTTTCTGGTTGCCAATTTCAATTTTTCTTGTTGCAAATTTCAACAATTATTGTAGTTTAGGCCATGATAGAAGATATTGATAAACGTGTGGAAACTAAAATTCAAAGTGTATTTTTGATAGTGAGCAAGTGGATGGGATATTTATTGCTTTATGAATCAATTCTTAGTTCAATTATTTATGCATGTGATCTTTGGTTTAAACCTACCAGAGCAATCCTTTTGAACATAGATAATATGGTGGAACTAGTCTATCTTTTTGGGAAAATATATATGGCTTCAACATGTCTTGTATTGGTAAGGAAGTGGTTGAAGATATTATTCAATAACGAAAAATTAATGTTGATAATTGCAGTGATATAGTGACAAAGACTTATTTCTTCAATACATTTGATATTATTACAATAAAATAATAGGACATGGATTTCACAATGACATTTGAATAGAAATCAAATCTTAGAAGAGAAAATGCATTGTCTAGCTCATAACAAAACGAACTTAAAGAGGAATGCATACAAAAAAAAATTGGAATGATTTCAAAGATTTGCCTTCATCTAGCATTCATTGGTTTCATATACTTGTATTATGGTCATCTTAGTGCTACAAAGAGCTTAATACATTGCAATATTGACTTATTAGATGAGACTATGGAAGTTGGTGTTGGTAATCACTTCGTAAATCAAAGGTATAGGATTAATGTAGACCCTCCCACCTTTTTATCTTTAATGGAGGGGGGTGGGGTATAAATTTTGTCCTTGTTTAAAAAACCACTTTTATACATGGAAACATTACAACAAGTGCACCTCCCCGCCTCACATTTGGCTTATGGATTTTTTTAAACCATCCTTCGACGTCAACAAGGGCACATTGTTTTCAGTATCCATGGTGGAGTAGTTAGTGTTGTGTGTAGACAGGTAGGAGATTTACACAATTAAAAACAAAAGTTGTGAAGAATAGAACACAATCATTCAGGATCGAGAAATTGTTGGATTTTTCCAATCACATATATCCACAGTCACGATTTTGAAGGCAACAATAATTCCACTCCACAATCATCATGGCATGAATGTGCTAAGACAATATTTTGTATGGAACAATTCACATCAAGTCTTATGATTAGTTTGGTCTCATATGTAACATATCCAAGAATTCCAACGAGTAATATTCTCATCCTCCAATATTGAGACTTGCATAATTCAAGTCATTGTAAAGATTATTTGTGTGTTAGAGGTTTTTCATATGTATAGAAATGATTATTATGGAGGGTAATCTATTTCTCTCAATATCAACCAACTTTGAAAATTTTTTAGAAGTAGCAGTCACCCGCTTACACATCTTGGGTCTAACAGAGATTACGATGTCGATGTGAGTCCCAAGTTTATGATGCCAAATGAAGCATTAGTGTGAGTCCTAATTTAGACTTATGTCACCAAATATTTATAAATTTTAAGGCATTGTATGGTAGCTATGTGTATTATAAAGTAAAAATACATAAAGTTCCAACTACTAGAATGGAGGCGTTGAAGTCTCCTCTTACGATATTATTTGAAAATATTTGTGTTAAGAATTTATTTATATATTAATATTTGGATACTAACTCAAAAACCCATTATGGATTGTATATTAAAATAAAAATAACAAAGGAAAACTCGCTATAATGTTTTTCTTGAATTTGGATTCAAATATCTGATAATTATTTAAAAACTTTCCAGGATTTCTGGTTGGAGTTTTAGTCTTGTCATACAAGAGGAGACCGGGAATTATCATAGAAGGGCCACCTTCAAAGAAGTTGAAATTCTTCAGTGTGGCATCACATTAGGTTTATTGAGGGAAAACTTCAAAAACAAAATCCTGGTCTTTTTCAGGTTGATTTTACATGCAAAGGAAAAGTTACAGTGTCATTATGGTTATCATGTTGGTTGTTCCCTTGCGTAGTTTTGAATTTGGTTGTTGATTTTTTCTATTCTATGGAGAGAAAATTCATGACAAATAGAAATTTTGAATTTTTGAGACCCAAGAATGAAGTTCTCTTATTGGGATAGGGCTTGCTTCTTAGAGATATTTTTATTGTTTTGGCCAACATAATATATCTGGCTCTTTTAAATCTTCTCTTTTCCTTACCTTTCCCTTATTTTAATGTATAATTCATGTTATAACATCTCTGACCCAATTGGGAACAAGCATGATTTTATTATGCTTTTGTGGCCCAAAGATAGCCATTTAAGTCTAACATATTCAACTTCAACATTCTTCTATTGAAGGTGGTTGAGTCTGTTCCATGATAGTTCTTTTCCAAGGCATTTGGTTGGTCCACATGGTGCCTATCTCTGGATTCCTGCCTGTCTCTTTAAGGGTTGTGTGCTCACAAATAAATAGATGTGGACTTTCTCAAAATAAAAAGTATCAATGTAAAATAGTAAAACAAGGTATACACACATGGTAGAATATGTTGCAACCAAGATGAAGATCACAAAAAATCCCTCATTTATCGAGCAATCAAATAGTGTGTATGTCAAATTGTCACGCTCATTTATATTTTTAGAATTTGTTTCATGATTCTAATTAGAGGCCTAGCTTTCTAAAAGAATAAAATGTTAGTTGTAGAGGTGAGAAACGGGGGACTTTTGGCACTGACAGGAGATATTCGCAGCTTGAGGGTTGTGCCCTTTGTAAGCCTGATGGGCCTCTATATTTTGTAAATTTTTAGATCTAGAGAAATTTATCTTGGATTCATGGATTGGAATAAATATAATTTGTTTTTATTAACTATATTATGTGTTAAGCATCTTTAAAATTCATTTTTTTTTTGTTTCAGCTGGGAATTAATTATAGTTATATGGAACGTCAAAGAGGAAAAACTAAGGATCAAATTCCCTCATTTCTCCTGTAAATGTTATATCTAAAAATAATATTTAAATACGAGAATTTTTTTTTTATTATCCCTTTGCATATATTAATTGATGCCCTAATTTTATATGAAAAAATTGTGTTATGTTCTTTAATCTCTAGAATTCTACTCTGGTGTGTTTTCTATAATAACATATCAAAGGCATTCGATGAAAGTATAAGTCTATTATTTTTTATTTTAATTTCTTCCACCTTTCATAATTAACATTGTTCTATATCTTCAAGGACTCTGTGTTCAATGCATACTTTCTTGGATATCTAATGTTTTCATTATTTTGTCTCAACTCTATATCATTCTAATTCTTAGCCTAGTCCACCATTTTTATATTCCTTAAATATAGCCATTGTAATCAAACCATAGGGTTGTTTTTTATTGACAGTGAACCACAAGTAATTCGTGTAACATTTGAGGGATCCCCCTCTAGTTCAAGGAGCATCTTGGGCCTAAAGCAGGTTTTTTGTTACCTTGGCATAGTTCGTTGCAAATGGGAATTGTCTACAAGGTGATACAATAAGAAAGATGCTCTCTGGTGGAATAAACCCTTCACAGTCCAAGGAAATTCGTTAAATTTGGTAGTTATAATTGAAGAACCCTATGGGTCAAATATACATGTATGTACTTGCAAATATTAATTACAATTGTATTTTTCATTATAAATTGTGATGTTCTTATCATAATGTATTGTGCTTAAATGTTATAACAGTGTCTATAAACACTACCCATCATCTTAGAGCATTATTTTCACTTATGTTTAATTTTTTTTAGGACTTTGTTATTTGATATTTTTTCTCAGTTCCCTCCATTCCCTGACATGGTATCAAATTTGATGGCTTAACCATAGCCATGTTATTCCCAAATTGTGTTGAGTTGAATCTTACATTTCTTGACTCTAAGATGATCGGTTTTCAAAGTGGAATTGAATCTGAGATCAAATCATATCTATCAAAACTCTGCAGATGAATTCCAAGACTGATCCTATTATTTTGGATGGAAAAAATTATGTTGTCTAGGCACCAAATATGGAAACCTTTTTGAAGAGAAACATTATAGTAGTAAAAAAATATGACTATTCCAGATCAAAAGGATGAATAGATTAAGTTCATCATCGAAAGAAAAAAGGATGAGGCTATCAGGGTCATCACGACCTATACTGTTGAATAAATCCATTTTCATACAAGTGTTATTGACTACCCTCATGAGGTTCGGAATAATTTTAGGTAATTTTTTGATATTATATATAAAATTCAGATCATGCAGTTAGAAAAAAATTGATCTCGCTTGATTCCAATTCCTCTATAAGGATTGAGGACTATCTAGCTCATTTCAAAGAGCTACAATTGAAGCTAGGTGATTTTGGAAAGGACTATCCAACGAAAGATGGAAAAATCATTGAACTAGTCTTAAAGAATTTGATAACACCTTATGATGTGTTTTGTTCCTCATTATGCACCAATTGGAGATGATGTAAAGAAGATGGTAAGGATTGAATATGCAATACCTTCTTTGATTTTTTGGTCAAGTGTCAATAGATTTTTCCTGATGAAGGGAGTCTTAATAGTAAGAACCAAGCTCATCTGCTCAAAGGAAAGGTAAATTCAACATATAAGGAAATTACCTAAGTGCCTCAAAGAAAAAAATAAAGGAAAACATGATGGATCGAAATAAACCAAGAAGAATTGAAAGAACAAAACATGTTAGTATTGTGTGAAAGTGGGAAATGTAGAGAAAATGTGTTTCAAGAAAATAGTTGACTTGGAATAAAATTTCAAATGCTTGAGAACGTGGCCACTGAAAATTAACAAGTCGTTCTATCAAAAATTTTACCTTTTTAGTGGAAACTCAAAAGAATTTCATGTTCATACCATGAATAATGAATGGGTTGTTGATTCTAGTTGCACTCATCATATGGTGGAGGATGATTCTTTATTTTACTCCCTAGACAAGGATATTAAAAAAAGGATATACCTAATAGATTATTTTGCACTTGAAATTATTGGTCAAGGTGATGTCCCATTTTGACATGGAAAAATCCTAAATGTTTATCATGTGCCCATCCTGAGAAAAATATTTTTGTTAGTTTCTCTATTTACACAAAATGGTAAAATTGTTGAATTTTGGTCTAAGGCGATTCATTGTTTAAGATATGAATATGGATTAGTTAGTTTTCCACATATGAATTCTCAACTCAGGTGATTGATTATATAAGTTCCATGACATGTTTCGACAAAAATATGAACCAATTTCTTTTGTGGCACATACCAACGATCAAAGTTGACGATGGCATGAATGACTTAGGCATCTAAATTTTCAAAGCATTATGATAATGGAAACATAGAATATGGCTAATGGAATACCTAAGGCTCTTCCACTTGATGAATTATGTGAGGGATATATGCTGGGAAATCATCAATAAGCACATTTTAACTCTCGAAAAGCATGGCATGTGACAAAAACCACTAGAACTTGCTCATAGTGATCTTTTCTACATAAACAACCCTTCGTTGGCAGGAGAAACGTATATTCTAACCCTTATAGATGATTTTTCAATATTTTCTTGGGTTTAATTCTTGAATAATAATATTCATATAGTTTAAATATTCAAAGAATTTTGGGAATTGGTTAAAAATAAATGTGGCCAATCCATTAATTTCCTATGATCATAAAATGGCAGAGGATATGTGAACTGAATATTTGAATATTACCTTACTCAGTTGGGTATCTCTTCGGATAAGTTAGTTTCTCATACTCCCCAAAATAATGGCACGGCCAAGAAAAAAAAAATGAAGCTAAGTTCAAATGGCTTGATGCCTTTTACAAGCCAAAAATTTACTCATTAAGTTATTTTTTGAAGTTTTTTACTATGTTAGTGATTCTAAGTTATTGTTCTGACTAGAGGCATTAGTTTTGTGACTTCAATAGAATGTTGGTGTGATAATAAGCCCCCATTTGTTCGCCTAAAAAATTTTGGACCTATCACTTGGGTGCATATTCCTAATGATTGAAAAATAAATTGGATGCAAATGGTCATGCGACCTGCATCATGATGGGATATTCTGAAGAATCAAGACTATTTGACTACGTCAAACAAAAAATATTTACTAGGAGAAATTTCATCTTTAATGAGAATTCCTCCATCATTAATTTATCGAATTCTTCTTCTATAATGGTGAACAATGATACTTGTGATATTGTTGAATACATTACTTTGACTATACCTTTTTTTAATAGCTTGACTGCTCTGTAATTATTATTCCTAATTCAAGTGACAATCAATCATCTTCGACTAATACTATAATCTCTCCTAATCATATTTTTGAAGCTCATATTGGTTTCTCAGCACCATTTTTACCTTAGTGGGCTACTAAAACTATTGAAGTTGGTGGTTTCAATGTTGACGATATTTCTATAGCTCGATTAACTAGTAGTAACAAGCAGCATGTCAGTATTGCATTGATGGATTGTGTTCATGAAACCTGTAATAAAAAATCATATGCAGATTCACAAGGAAAACTTGAATAGGAATAGGCTATGAAGGCTGAGATTGATTCTTTTATTAATAATCGCACTTGGGACTTGGTTCCTCGACCACAAGGAAAGAACGTTCTAAATTTTTTATGGGTATATAAGACCAAATTCAATTCTAAAATTGTTGTTGAGCTTCATAGGACTTGTTTGGTGGTAAAATTATTCTCGCAACAATAAAGTATCAATGTTAATGAACCGTTTCACCTAATGCAATGATGAATTCTATTCAACTGATACTCTCTCTTTATACATGTTTTGGATGGAAAATATATTATATGGATGCTAATTGTTCCTCCTTTCATGGTGACTTATTTGAATAAATATACATGGAACCACCCCATAGTTTTGTGATAAATTTCAATCTTGTATGTCGACTGCAGAAGTTGTTGTATGGTTTGAAGTAGGCCTCCTGGGCTTGGTATGCTAATATTGATTGCTTTATTTTCAATCTTGGGTTTGATCATTGTGAATTTGATGATAGTATTTATGTATTACATATGGATGGTGATACCTTGGTTGTTTTTGTCTATGTGGGTGAATTGGTTATTACTGGAACAAATACTGATGTAATTATTAGATTGAAGATTCAACTAGTTAGCACTTTTGAAATGATTGATATTGCTTTTTTTCATTTCTTTCTTGGTATTTGCATCTGCCTTTTATTAATGGGATATTTATCTCTCAATACAAATTTTTATAGGACTTGTTGAAATGATTCAAGTTGGACAACTATAAGCCATGTAATACCCATCTTCATTCATGTATCAAGATCACTAAAGAGTGGTCCTCTCTGAAATTCAATGTTACCCTTTATCGACAGCTAGTTGGTAGCCTCAAATATTTGAATAGTATCTGACTTGAAATTTCCTTTTATGTTAGTTTGGTCTCTAGTTTTATGCAAGACCTGCAAGAAAGCCAATAGAAATGTTCAAAGAGGATTGTTAGCTATATTAAAGGTACTAGTAAATTTGGTATCAAATATCATCAAAGTTAAGATCCATTGATCAGTTTCACTGAATCTGACAAGGCGGGTGACGATGATCATAGAAAATCCACTTCTAGATATGTGTTTCACTTTAGAGTTGGAACCCTGATTTTTTTGTGAAAGAAACGACATGTAGTCTCTTTTTCAACTATGTAAATCAAGTATCATGGATTTGTTAATCTAGGGATGGAGTAAGTTTTTATTTGTCAACTCTTCGAGGAGCTTGGGTTTCATGTTTAAGTCTCAACTACTATCTATTGTGAAAAATAGAGTAAAATTCAGGTTGTTGGCAATCCTATTGCACATAGTAATATGAAGCATCTCGAAATTCATCCTCACTATTTACGATAATCAGTTCAAAGTAAGGTTTACACTCTTTTATATTGAAATATTGATAATTAGATTGTTGATATCTTTATAAATTCATTGTTTTAAAGTATGTTTTTGAAGCTACGAGGTTTTCTTGGGCTTTAGGAAGCTACAATTATGGGTAGAAGGATGAAGTGTATCATGTAGATGTAATTTCACCTCTTGTACCCCCAAAATTTTGTGTTCATAGAGGTGTGTTGGTGTAACAACCCTTGGTTGATTTTATCTGTAAATAAAATAAGACTAAGGTCATGGGACATGTATTCCAAGCTGAATGTTGGGAAAAACATAGTGATGGGGTTCACTTGCGATTAATTAATGGCTAGGGAAATTGGAAAAGGAAAAGTGTCGTTAATTGGAATTTTATTTATAAAATAAAGGAAAATAGGAGAAAAGGAAGGTGAAGAGACACATATTTTCATGAGAGGAAAATTGAATGAAAAATGAAGGGAAATGAAGAAAATAGAGGTGTTAATAATAAAAGGTATTCTGGGGGCTGGTTGACAACTCTTTTTGGTATAGATTTTGATAGCTCAATATTGGAGCTCTCTTTTATTCTCTCACTCTCTCATACTCTTGAAAAATTCGACTATTCGTGTAGCATTCTTGGAGAACTGTGGCATACATTGGATTTGGAGAAACAATGAAAAGGAAATTGTTGGAGTAGGGTCCCCTAGGTGAATTTTGGTATAGTTTTTTATATAATTTTGGTTATGCACATTGCGTGGAAAGGTTAAAGGGGCAGGTCAAAGTCCCTATCTTATTTAAATGGGTTTTAAGGGAAAATTGTGGGCCTCAAACCATGGTTTAATACCATAGTATCTACGGGCTAGATGGATATAAATACAGATAGATCGATTCTAGTAAGATAGTTCGAAGTCATGTAATATCTAAGTAAGTGATTCATGCATATGTTATAAATTTTTGTAAGGGATTTCATTATGGGTTGGGTACAAAGTCTCCTGCTGGCTGTATGTGTGGAGACCTAGTCCTGGTTGTGTGTAGACTCCACTGGTTGTGTGCGCGGAAGGGTAATTATAAGGGAAAGTATGAATGTACTAAACTGCTTGATCTTAACATAGAGACTGTTTTGGAAAACAAAATGTGTTATGCATTTGATATATGAGTTATATTCTATTATTGATTTAAGATCGCTTTACTTCTGTTATGATTAATTACATCTATGCGAGTAAATCTATATTTTATGCATGAATATCTGTTGATGGTTAAGTATATGAATAGATCTAATTAGGTTATTGTGCACAAATATATACTCTGTGAATTACGAATATTTGATTATGTTATATGTATCTATGACAAAGTTGATTTGCGATTATGTTTATCTGTGTTTGCAACAGAGTTGATATGATAAGTGTTGGTCTATATATGTGCGCATATGTTTATAGTCTGCAATAAGTTATGTTATACATATGTTTAGGACCACCACTTCAATTTCTTCCTCAGGGTGCAGAAACATGATTCCAACACCCGCCCATACTGCTTCAGGTGAGACTTTGATCTGCACAAACAAGTCATTGTTGAAAGGGCTATTAGTTGAAGGGTTTGTTGGTTATGCAATAAATCCGAACCTGGGTTAGGATCCCCAATCCAAAAAACAGTTCCATTGCTGGGACTGGGATCATTTTGAGGGATATTTTATGTATTGGTGTCCTATGTAGAACGAGTTGCAATATTGGACGGATAGAACGATCCGTCGTGATCCAAGAGAAACGAAGTTCTAAATTACCAACTGAAGATTGGGTTCAGAGGTATATCTATACAAAAGTTCATAAGATATTCTTTGCGTCCTTTTCAAATGAGTTGCATGAGTGGTTTTCATGACTGACTAAATTTAATACCTACGTGAATGACGACGCAGTCACTTAGTGGACACTAGAATTGGTACAACAATTAGAAAAGACAAGCAATATAATTACCCACGCGATAGATCATTGGATCTATCGTGTCTTGGGAGGATTTGTGACTGAATTCACCATTGATCAATTTGTGTCGTATTCGTAGAGGTAAGTTCTTGCACTCTTCGAAGTTATTGCTGAAGATGCTATTGTGTGCAGGGAAAATTTTAGGGGTGAATTTTAGCCCAAAGGCGAATTTTAAGGGATTTTAAATTTTATTAGGGAAAATTTTTTACATAAAACCCATTTTTTATAGTTTAATAAAGTTAGCCCAATAAATATTTTAAAAATAATTAATTATTAAATATTAGCCCACCAAAAAAAGGGCGCACAAAACTGGAAACATGAAATTCACCCTCAATTTTCCAGATTTCCATGGCATTCGCCTGGATTTACAGGATCAAAGGGAGGGGTTAGAGTGATTCGCCCCATTTTTTCACTGGTTCAGAGAGGTGGTTGGGCTTTATACACACCGAACTTCTTGTTGGCTGAGCGAGGCCGACCCTCTCTAGTTTTTTCCTCTCTAGTCCGTTAGGGACTCCCATAGTTCGTATATAGCAGAGAATCGAGATACACTTCGAAAGAGATGGTGTTGTGGGAGATAACACTCGTCATAGCCTATGTGCTCGGCCTTAAGCGCATTTACAAGCTCGCTTTCAGACTCCAACGCCGACTAATAACACAGAGGCACCGCGCTTTTTGCCAGTTTGTTCAATGGTATGCACCTTCCTTCCCTTTCTCGATTTCAAGATCTCTGTTTCAAGATGACGTTGGTAAGTATTTCTAAAATTTTCAGCAAAAGATATTTCAAAATTTTGATGTGTTGGTAAGTATTTCTGAAACTTTCAACAAAATATATTTCAAAATTTTGATGTCTTCTGTACAATCGGGTGGGCCCATCAAGACTTTGGTTGTGCCTATGGAATCAAGAAAATGTTCAAAAACAAGTTTCAAAAATAAAATATCAATTGTTTCAGTTTCAATTTTTTTGAGAACAAAATCACTTTTGATGATGATAAGAATGGAGAAATGAAGTTTTGGATTGCATATAAATATGGTAAATTCAGACAATATGAAGAGAAGGTTGATCTAGAGAATATGACAGCATGTGAATGCAATTTTTTCTTATGAACTGTTTTCATAAAAGGAAAAACAAGTGAAAACAAGTGGTTTAATACACTTACGGCAAAGATTAAAACACACGACCATTCAAGCTTCGATGTGTCCCTATTTTATCATGATCAAACACAGACAGTTTCATTGTGCCGACAATCATTACATGGTTTCATTGGCTCATTGGTTTCTTGCACAACTTTCATTTCGATGGGATGCAACTTTCAAGGGTTCTCATGTGGTTCTAAGGACACTTGGAGCCAAATGTTAGCCACCATTTTGGCATGTGGGAAGCTTGCTCGGTAGGGGTGGAGAAACACGGTAGATCCAACAAGCAGCATAAGGACATGCACTATTAGTACAATGTTCATATGAGATTTCTAAGTTTTTATTAATTGCCATGGTATCTAAAGGAGATGATACTGATTTTTCCCTGGAGGAAATTAACACTATACAGCAATAGATAAAAAAAATAAGTCAAAATGAGCTACAAGCATCTACCCAAAACTGTGTCAATCTGATTTTACAACAAGAAAATCTGGTCATGTGTTTTCAAAATGTCCCAACAAATCGATCCATCCACAATTCTATTCATGGATCTTCAAGTACATGAACATAATGCACCAATGTTTGTGATGAGTTAGGGTGACTATTCTCTTGAGGATACAACTGTGATAAACTTGTCTTTCTTGATCATAGATTGGGGCATTTCATTGTGAATGAAAAAAACCCTACACAACAAGGGGATCTCAACTCCAAGTGAGAAGAGAACAAGTATACCCATGTAAATGACAGAGCTAAGGTGTCAAATCCGCAAAGTCACAAGACACAGAACTTACTACTGTAAACTCAAGCTAACAAGCAACAGCCATAATGTGCACAGGCCTCTTATAGCTACAAAGAAAAAACTCCTGTGACATCTAGGAAACCAAAATTTGTTGGGCATATTTGTCCAGAAGAGCATAATCTCTAGTTGCATCAGAGATAGTATTGATGTGGATAGTTCTCTTTTAGTGTGGATAGTATTGATGCATGCTAAATTGAGTAAATTATCCTTTTCTTTATCTTGTTTAGGTTAATGAATAACGATTATTACGTAGTCACCAATGTTATCATAGTCGCTGATATTTTTATCTCATTATCTTCCTTGAACAAAATTTTCATCATGTTATTTTGAGGTTACCTATGTGAAAGCTCCCTCTCTTTTATTTATTGTTGAAGATTGTAGGATGCCTAGGTCAAACCTATAAGCACATGTCTCTCATAGTCTTTGAACCTAAATCTGTTCTAATTTTGCTTCAGGTTTGTTGATCATGTAACTCCATGTCCAGTCATTTTTCCCTTAGAAGACGGAGATGTTCATAAGTAGTGATGAGAAACCCATACCAAGATTCTATTATACGGCTAATTAAAATATCCCACTTGTTTGGACCTTTAACAGGCTAGACTTCCTCCTTGTGTAATAAGGGTTCATCTTCATCATCACCCTTTTTTTGTTTTGCTTTATTTGACTTCCAGGAAGATACTGGAACAGAATCGTGAAATATTGCAACATGGAAGTGTGGGTACCACTTTAGGACTTCTCGTCTCCATTGGCATAAGAGAGTTACTGGGCATACAATTATGTTGGGTTTATACATACCACTGAAGTGCAGAGCTGCCAAAAAGGCTATCACCTGAATAGTTTTTTCAAGACCCATTTCATCTCCTATTATTCCTCCTGCCCTCTATCTATGTAACTCCCATAGCCACTTTACTCTTGTTTTATGATAATCAAAGTTATTGTCAAATATTTTAGCACGAATTTGAATCCTCCTTCAAGAGTTACAGTGTCTTCCTCAATACTACCAAAATCATCCATATCTTCCTCACAACCTTCAACTTTGCAATCATAGTCTGCTAAATCTGAACCTTCCTGCTGTTTATTCCTATCATTCATTTTTTGCAAGATGTCTTCTACCAAAACAGTAAAACCATTAACTGTACAGATTATAATGTTCCTCTATTATCTTCCAACCAACCAAGAAACTTGGTAGTTAAAAAGGGGACTTGTAATTAAACATAAAAATTCGGAGCTGATCGATTTGTTGGTGTTAAGGTAACAACATGTGATCATCTCAAACACTAGCCTTGAGACTCGTAATAATTTATCATAGATCTGGATCAGACCTTATATTTGGGACAAAATAGAGGCAGATCATATCATATATACATTGTGCTTTGAAGGGCCACCAGTATTTGATGATGACCACCAAGAGGGAATTCTGACTTTGACCCTATCTCAGGTTTGTTACGAGATATGGTAAATGTGATGATAGCAAAAGAGAAAATAATCAAGGAGGGCAATTCACTTCTCATAAGAAGAATAGAATCTGATAAGCGAGTGTCGATGAAGATGACAGAACTTATCTGAAATAAAATCTCAGGTTTTTTCAAATTTTTGTTCCAAATGATGATGACGACCCTTGATATGATGACGATGAATATTGCCAAAAAATAGAGCACTTATGAATTTACAATTTTTTAATGATGAGGATTGTATTGTTAAAATGTCCATCAAAGATTTGAACCATTTTCAAAATCTAATATATGATTGTTTTCAGGAAAATAATAGTATTTTCTCTAGCGAGTATGAAGGTGGGCTTAATCTTACTTGCATATCGAAGTGTTGAATAAGGACAGCTCCAATATGGGATTTGAACAAGACAGGGTACAATCTTTCACTTGTGAAAAAAACTGTCAGACCTCTCCAAAGTTGAAGTTTTGAATATGACATGGTGTATAATGGAATTGAAATTCGGGGGATTGAGATTCCCATTTCTCTCCCAGGGTTAACAAAAGTTGAAGCCATGGATCATTGCAGTTTCGATGGACCAGATCTCTGTTTCAAGATGACGTTGTTAAGTATTTCTAAATTTTTCAGAAAAAGATATTTCAAAATTTTGATGTGTTGGTAAGTATTTATGAAACTTTCAGCAAAATATATTTCAAAATTTTGATGTCTTCTGTACAATTGGGTGGGCTCATCAAGACTTTGGTTGTGCCTATGGAATCAAGAAAATGTTCAAAAACAAGTTTCAAGAATAAAATATCAATTGTTTCAGTTTCAATTTTTTTGAGAACAAAATCACTTTTGATGATGATAAGAATAGAGAAATGAAGTTTTGGACTGCATATAAATATGGTAAATTCAGACAATATGAAGAGAAGGTTGATCTAGAGAATATGACAACATGTGAATGCAATTTTTTTCTTATAAACTGTTTTCATAAAAGGAAAAACAAGTGAACACAAGTGGTTTAATACACTTACGGCAAAGATTAAAACACATGACCATTCAAGCTTCGATGTGTCCCTATTTTATCATGATCAAACACAAACAGTTTCATTGTGCTGACAATAATTACATGGTTGCTTTGGTTCACTGGTTTCTTGCACAACATTCATTTCGATGGGATTCAACTTTCCAAGGTTCTCATGTGGTTCCAAGGACACTTGGAGCCAAATGTTAGCCACCATTTTGGCATGTGGGAAGCTTGCCCGGTAGGGGTGCAGAAACACGGTAGATCCAACAAGTAGCATAAGGACGTGCACTATTAGTACAATGTTCATATGATATTTCTAAGTTTTTATTAATTTCCATGGTATCCAAAGGAGATGATACTGATATTTCCCTGGAGGACATTAACACTATACAGCAATAGATCAAAAAACTAAGTCAAAATGAGCTACAAGCATCTACCCAAAACTGTGTCAATCTGATTTTACAGCAAGAACATCTGGTCATGTGTTTTCAAAATGTCCCAACAAATCGATCCATCCACAATTCTATTCGTGGATCTTCAAGTACATGAATATAATGCACCAATGGTTGTGATGAGTTAGGGTGACTATGCTCTTGAGGATACAATTGTGATAAACTTGTCTTTCTTGATCAAAGATTGGGGCATTGCATTGTGAATGAAAAAAACCCTACACAACAAGGGGATCTCAGCTCCAAGTGAGAAGAGAACAAGTATACCCATGTAAATGACAGAGCTAAGGTGTCAAATCCTCAAAGTCACAAGACACAAAACTTACTATTGTAAACTGAAGCTAACAAGCAATAGCCATAATGTGCACAGACCACTTATAGCTACAAAGCAAAAACTCCTGTGACATCTAGGAAACCAAAATTTGTTGGGCATATTTGTCCAGAAGAGCATAATCTCTAGTTGCATCAGAGATAGTATTGATGTGGATAGTTCTCTTTTAGTGTGGATAGTATTGATGAATGATAAATTGAGTAAATTGTCCTTTTTTTTATCCTTTTTAGGTTAATGAATAACTATTATTACGTAGTCACCAATGTTATCATAGTCGTTGATATTTTTATCTCATTATCTTCCTTGAACAATATTTTCATCATGTTCTTTCGAGGTTACCTATGTGAAAGCTCCCTCTCTTTTATTTACTTTTAAAGATTGTAGGATGCCTAGGTCAAACCTCTAAGCACATGGCTCCCATAGTCTTTGAACCTAAATCTGTTCCAATTTTGCTTCAGGTTTGTTGATCATGTAACTCCATGTCCAGTAATTTTTACCTTAGAAGACGAAGTTGTTCATAAGTAGTGATGAGCAACCCATACCAAGATTCTATTATACGGCTAATTAAAATGTCCCACTTGTTTGGACCTTTAACAGGCTAGAATTCTCCTTGTCACTGAGTAATAAGGGTTCATCTTCATCATCACCCTTTTTTTGTTTTTCTTTATTTGTCTTCCAGGAAGATACTGGAACAGAATCGTGCAATATTGTAACGTGGAAGTGTGGGTACCACTTTAGGACTTCTCGTCTCCATTGGCATAAGACAGTTACTGGGCATACAATTATGTTGGGTTTATACATACCACTGAAGTGCAGAGCTGCCAAAAAGGCTATCAACTGAATATTTTTTTTAAGACCCATTTCATCTCCTATTATTCCTCCTGCCCTCTATCTTTCTAACTCCCATAGCCACTTTACTCTTGTTTTATGATAATCAAAGTTATTGTCAAAGATTTTAGTAGGAATTTTGAATCCTCCTTGAAGAGTTACAGTGTCTTCCTCAATACTGCCAACATCATCCATATCTTCCTCACAACCTTCAACTTTGCAATCATAGTCTGCTAAATCTGAACCTTCCTGCTGATTATTCCTATCATTATTTTTTTGCAAGATGTCTTCTACCAAAACAGTAAAACCATTAACTTTACAGATTATAATGTTCCTCTATTATCTACCAACCAACCAAGAAACTTGGTAGTTAAAAAGGGGACTTGTAATTAAACATAAAAATTCGGAGCTGATCGATTTGTTGGTGTTAAGGTAACAACAAGATGTTCATATGATATTTCTAAGTTTTTATTAATTTCCATGGTATCCAAAGGAGATGATACTGATATTTCCCTGGAGGACATTAACACTATACAGCAATAAATCAAAAAACTAAGTCAAAATGAGCTACAAGCATCTACCCAAAACTGTGTCAATCTGATTTTACAGCAACAAAATCTGGTCATGTGTTTTCAAAATGTCCCAACAAATCGATCCATCCACAATTCTATTCGTGGATCTTCAAGTACATGAACAAAATGCACCAATGGTTGTGATGAGTTAGGGTGACTATGCTCTTGAGGATACAATTGTGATAAACTTGTCTTTCTTGATCAGAGATTGGGTCATTGCATTGTGAATGAAAAAAACCCTACACAACAAGGGGATCTCAACTCCAAGTGAGAAGAGAACAAGTATACCCATGTAAATGACAGAGCTGAGGTGTCAAATCATCAAAGTCATAAGACACATAACTTAATACTATAAACTGAAGCTAACAAGCAACAACCATAATGTGCGCAGGCCTCTTATATCTACAAAGCAAAAACTCCTGTGACATCTAGGAAACCAAAATTTGTTGGGCATATTTGTCCAGAAGAGAATAATCTGTAGTTGCATCAGAGATAGTATTGATGTGGATAGTTCTCTTTTAGTGTGGATAGTATTGATGCATGCTAAATTGAGTAAATTGTCCTTTTTTTTATCTTGTTTAGGTTAATGATTAACGATTATTACGTATTCACCAATGTTATCATAGTCGTTGATATTTTTATCTCATTATCTTCCTTGAACAAAATTTTCATCATGTTCTTTCGAGGTTACCTATGTGAAAGCTCCCTCTCTTTTATTTACTGTTGAAGATTGTAGGATGCCTAGGTCAAACCTCTAAGCACATGTCTCCCGTAGTCTTTGAACCTAAATCTGTTCCAATTTTGCTTCAGGTTTGTTGATCATGTAACTCCATGTCCAATAATTTTTCCCTTAGAAAACGAAGATGTTCATAAGTAGTGATGAGAAACCCATACCAAGATTCTATTATACGGCTAATTAAAATATCCCACTTGTTTGGACCTTTAACAGGCTAGACTTCCTCCTTGTCACTGAGTAATAAGGGTTCATCTTCATCATCACCCTTTTTTTGTTTTGCTTTATTTGTCTTCCAGAAAGATACTGGAATAGAATCGTGCAATATTGCAACATGGAAGTGTGGGTAACACTTTAGGACTTCTCGTCTCCATTGGCGTAAGAGAGTTACTGGGCATACAATTATGTTGGGTTTATACATACCACTGAAGTGCAGAGCTGCCAAAAAGGATATCACCTGAATAGTTTTTGCAAGACCCATTTCATCTCCTATTATTCCTTCTGCCCTCTATCTATGTAACTCCCATAGCCACTTTACTCTTGTTTTATGATAATCAAAGTTATTGTCAAAGATTTTAGCAGGAATTTTGAATCCTCCTTGAAGAGTTACAGTGTCTTCCTCAATACTGCCAACATCATCCATATCTTCCTTACAACCTTCAACTTTGCAATCATAGTCTGCTAAATCTGAACCTTCCTGTTGTTTATTCCTATCATTATTTTTTTGCAAGATGTTTTCTACCAAAACAGTAAAACCATTAACTATTAGGAAAAAATAGATTTCTAAAGGACAAAAAAGTTTCAAAATATTTTCAACTTTAGTAAGATAATGTGGTAATCCTGAGAATATTGATATTTATAATTTTGTTCTAGGTTTCACTCACAGTTTACATTGCAATATTCCCTATAACTACATAGAAATTTCATATCCCAGAGTCACCAATCACAATAAGGGAGGAAACAAAGTACTTGCAAAGCATGGTGATCAACCACTTCAAGCACATCTTCCAGAAAAATATAGGACATTAACCTAGATAACAGGACTGTTATCTCTTTTTTTGTAGTGTTATCCCAATACAGGAGATAATATAGGCAGAAGACTTTTCTCTGTTGGATTTTTTATCATCTTTTATTTGATATCACTGCTTTGAGCACCTTCAAAAGGTAACTTTCTTCTTGAATACAAATCTACAGTTTTTTCCTTGGAAAAAATAATACCAAGACATCCACACACACAACACACACCATGTGCAATTAAATGCATTTATTTTTATATTGATACTTATCGTAAAGATACTTGTGTAATCTATTTATAATATGTATTTATAAATATATACAATTGAAAATATCTACAAAACATATATATATATATATATAGATATATATATATTAAAACTTAATTAAAATATATTAATGTAAATAATCAAGATAGCATTTTTTTGGTTAAGTTATTGTTATTGGTTTGTTTCCTTCTTTTCTTCCACTGGATACTGTGTGAGATTTGATTGAGGATTTATCCAGAATATATCCCATATGTATCCAACCAATTTCCAAGATGAATGCATATTCCAGCTGGATTCAAACTATATCCAAGTTGCATCAGTATCAAGATCTGGACAGATCCAAAGGCCTGGTACCCAGATCCAGTAATGTAGATTTGAATATGTCAACATGATAGAAGGCATGGATCTATATGTTTGCCACATAAGAAAACCTACAACATTATAACAATGTGATTATGAACTCATTTTGATATAAGTATCAAGTTTCAAAATACCATAGTATCATCTAGATGATTTCCTACATGCTTTGAAATAAACAAAATATTTATGATCTGCTTGCCATAGCTTTCATGGTGATTAGAATCAGTCCATGGCTCATCATCGCTTGATGCAGCTTTCCTCTAGTATTGAGCAGGTACAGGTCGTCTTCTTTGCTTTCTTAAATGGTTTGTTTGATCCTTTGGAAGTTTCTCAACCTCGTTGGATTCTGAATATTGATAGGTCTTCTAAGCCTTCGAAATTCATGCATGGGAGGATTCAATTTAGGTAAATATGCTGCATAAAGAAACTTTGTTGAATTTCGAGCTATTGAGAGTGCAGACAATGATCTGGAAGCTTTTGAGATAGAATTTAAAGAAAACTTGTCCCCATCATCCTCTGTTGGGCGAGACCTTTGAACACGGCGTTCAAAACCTTTGACTTGGTGAAAAGGTGTCAACACTCCTTTACGGATAAGCTTATCACATTCCTGCCAAAGAAAATAATCGCCAGGTGTCTCATTCAAAGATTCAAAATTATGTTATCTATAGTACAAAACTATCTTCAAGATGCATGATATAACACACAAAACATAGAACTTTGCTTACTGCCCCTGAATTTTACTCTTTTAAAATAAAGTTCAAAAGTATTTGTATTGCATTTAAGACATCTGATACTAATACAGGACTAAAGGGAAATGAAAATTACAGTTTCAATGAGCCCTGACGTTGCCGCATCAAACTCATCATCCTCCTACAATGAAAAATTATTCCTTTTCCCTCTTGTTGGCTTATCCAACAGACGTCCAGTTCTATTGATCACTGTTTCTTCTTTATTCTTCACTGAATTCAGAAGCACCTTTTGTTCCTCAAGTTCCCGTTTCTTTCCATCTCTCTCAAAAGCTTTCAGTTGTTCCTTAAGATGTCCTCTTTTCTGCTTAAGGCTTCTAAGCCTTTCAGTAGCCAATGCTCATTAAAGCACTCCTCCATCCACTACAAAAGGCTTGTGTTCACTTAAGTCTTGATCATTTTCATACTTTTCACCTTCTAAACTCTTTGAATCTTTGCCTGCAATGCTTTGAACTATTTCAAGGCTAGCTAAAACTACAACTATTTTAGCCTCCACTACCCTTAATTGAGCATGAATTTGGACCTTTGTAAGAAAATTTTCTTGATCACCTTCTTCTCTTTCAGAAGTTTTTTCACCATCGCTTACTTGTGTAGGTTGACTGATGTTTTCATGAGCTCTGTTCTCCTCCTATCATACCAATAAGTACAATGAAAAGTGGGAAGCAATACAGGAAAATGAGCTACATTTAACAAAAAAATAAAATACATGTGTTACACTCTAGAAGACTAATTACATATCAATTACAAGATATAAGATCATCCTGTAAGCTTATTAAGCTAATTTCATAAGAAGGGATACCTTGGCAAGTAGCTGGTGCTCAATGTCATCTGGGTCAGTGGGTACAACACTTAAGCTAGCCAACAAAAGTTTGTCCTCCTCTTTCATGCTGTTTTATGTGGTACTCGATTTCACTATAAAAAGACTAAATTGGAAAAACATTAAAAGGCATTCACTTGTCATGCAAAGCATATAGGGAATAAACACTTAATTCTATCCTGAAAGTATTAAACAATAATATAACTAACTACATTTTAGATCTCTAGTTGCACCGACAGAAAGTGAGGTGCATTAAAGCTTGGGTGGCAAAGACATCATTGTAATAGACATGGACACTGATAAAATAACATGGAAAGTATTTCATATTCGATGTTTAATGTTACAAATATATATAAACTAGCATAGATCCACTTGAACCTATATTTTTTTAAGCCTGAGAAGTTATTTGATATTTATCCCTTTTGTTGCTTAATAGATCTAGAGTTACAGAGAATCTATACTAGTATTTGCGTCATTTCTTCCCTAGAAAATATCTATAGGCAATGGGACCATTGGTCTATGAGATTTTATGCTTTTTGTAACAGGATTTTTATGTGTATAACTACAATCCAAAATAAATTTGAGGTCTTAAGAACGAAAGGCATCTGAGAAACTGTCCCTTCATACTCTTCACATGGCATCCATGCAGATTTAAGATTTGTTTGAAACATTGAACCATGGCCATTGTCTGGACTGTAGGAGCCTTAGGTACCTAATGTGAGACCCCACTCCAGTTAATTAAAAATTGAAATTTTTTGTGGAGTATGTTCTGCTAAATGCGGTTGATTTACTTCAAAATCAGGATGAGTAATTACAAATGATTCTCCTTGTTCTGTTGATCCAGTTCTACTGATAGTATGTGGTATCAAAGTTTTAAGTCTTTCTAATTGGCTTGGTGTATACTCAGGGGGTTTCCCCTGAGTCCTACGCAATATTATTGGTAATTCAGCCATGATTAAAAATGATTAACACACACAATCAAAGAAAATTTCAATAAAAAATCCTAAGGTCACTAAAGAAACAATCAAATGATCACACGCCTATAAAATCTAAGAGATCAAACCACACAAAAATAGTAGATTCTCGCACTAAAAACACTAGTTGGTGATGAAATCCAACATTGTAGTATTTTATGCTACTCTCAGTAGTGAATGGAGAGTGATATCCATTCATGGAAGGATATTTCCTAAGGGTTTTAGAGAATTACCAAAGCCCAAACACTTCATATAACATCTAAGGCTACATATTCACATCTCCTCCAACACGAAGATGTTATTTCCTTAACTCTTTAACTTGATATTTTCGTTTCTTGTATCATGATGATTGTTTTATTTTCCTTTTTAATTTGATCTTTGAGATATCTCTTCTTAATCTAGTTCCTTGACATTTTGTAAATGGCATGTATACTCTGGCAATGATGGCAGCTATACAATTTTCGTTCATATTCTTCATTTCTCGAAAAGTAAAAAGCATTTGTTTGATGCACTTAGTTTCTTTTCTGCATTCATAACATTAAAGGAACTGAAAAGAAAAACTTGCATTTGCATGTAGGATTGTGTTTTTTTTTCAAAAAAGGAACATTAGGAAATCTGCATTTAGTTTTGTGCTCATTGTTTTCTTTTGTTCATTGATTTTTTTGCTCACAAAATTAGTTGCTCTCTTCCCTTTGTAGCTAGGTCTTTCATTGAAAAACTAAAAGTGAAAAGTTTTCTTATCTTTCTTAGTTTGCATTTAGGAATTTCTACATACATCATCGTGGTACCATTGAAAGGCAAATTGTTAAGCAAGATCAACATAAAATTAATCTCAATTTATCTAAAAACGCATTGGAACCATAACGATAACATTTAGAAGGTCTAGGCTAGAGACGTGTCCCGGCGTCGTAAAACATAGCAGCTGTCGTTAACTTGTCTGCGATACATTCCGAGTGTGATATCTCACCCCACGTACGTAAGTATATCATATCATGTCCCTCGAGGCGGCGTTACAGTACGATAAGTATATAGGTGGTGCTCTCACTGTGCAGTTTCGCATCAGACATCGCTAATACGGACTTGGGCCTCCACGTACCTTCGGGTATATTTGGGAGGACAACTTTTAGGTGCTATCCATCCATAGTGAACTGATTCGGCCGCCTTTAAATTGTGATACACTGAACACAACATTCAGGGAGATTTCCTGCCCGTACTTCTTGGCTTGCTAGGAGGTATTCTGTAGTTCACAGTTTACTGGTAAAAAACCCTTTTGCCTAGCATTACCCTCTTTTATTTATTTATTTTTGGTTAAAATTAATCATCAATCGTGGAAGAACATAATCCTACCCCCCGTCGTTCGTGTAGATTAGCTTTAACACCACCTTTACCACTAGAAGTTACTTCTATTAGGCGAAGGCGATCAAAATCTGCCCAACAGTGATGTTGATGTTGTGGATCATATTACTTGATGCTTCATGATGGGTGTTCTTTCTCACTTTCACATAATCTTGTTATAGCCTCTGCTTGATGCTTTTGTTGTGATGGTCATGTCAGGCATTAATTAATTGTCTTCAATGTTCAATGTGTGAAGAGTGCAAATGTTCCCTTGATGCGGTTTAAATTCAGGCACAATAGACTGCTGTTATGCACCATGTTTCCCTGGGTCCTACATATTGGAATATGCCCAAAATGATTTTGGAGAGTGATATCCATTCATGGAAGGATATTTTCTCTCGTCTTTCGTGGAATTTTATTTGCACTCGTCTTTCATTCTCTCATGAACCAAGTGAAATTTCTTGGGGAACTTCTAATCAACAAGTTTTAGGAGTTTGTGTCAAATTTGGGTAGACTCGTAGAATGATTAGCTTGTGGCTGATATAAACTCTTTTTGTCAACCCATGCATGCATGGGTTAAATTTTCACTTGATTTGCAGTTTCCAATGATTTGACACTAAGAATAATTGGCTGAATGTGGTGATTCGCTGATTTCTTTTCTTCTTTTTTGCCCCTTTCCCTTAGATGGTCATTCATGGGAGGGGAAGTTCCAATGAATGTATGATTTGTGGTGTGCATTTATCTAATGGTTAACTCTTTGGTAACATCCCATGACTGTTATTTCAATGGAACTTGGTTAAATAACAAACACTAAGTGCTAAT
Organism: Pinus albicaulis; assembly: GCA_034641835.2. Classification (NCBI taxonomy): domain Eukaryota; kingdom Viridiplantae; phylum Streptophyta; class Pinopsida; order Pinales; family Pinaceae; genus Pinus; species Pinus albicaulis. The sequence goes on along the minus strand of CM076578.1, from coordinate 1,124,688,779 downwards.
TAGGAGTTTTAAATGTTTGATACAATAACTAATTTTGGGTTATAGGATCCAAAATGTGCTTTTTTGGGCCTGAAACTTTACATGGCACCCATGTGTTTACAAATCATGGAAAACATTTGATTCTTTTTAGGTTATTTCATGGCCATACTGGACGTGTTTCACTATGGAAAGGAAACTATGGTCAACAGGAGGACAATGTCTTAAGGGATTTCTTTCCATTGATAAGTAAAAGAATCACTAGTAACTAACTAGTTTCCTTCCTCACTTTTATCATGGAAAATGATAGAGGATATGTTTCAACTTCTTATAACCAATTATTTACAACTTAAGGGAGAGGTGTTTTGGAAAGGATGATTAAAGTTATTTTAATATTTTGTTGTTTTGTTTAAAGCTTTCAAGTGTTCATTAGGTGATTTGGAGATATGATTTAATTTAGTGGAAATTTTTTTATATTTTATATTTGAATGATGTTCTTTGTTTTATAGATGATGACTCATGATGTTATTTTTTTGTGTATAATGATTTATTTTTGCTTTTGGGCTTGGGCCTTGGCACAACATTTTAATAAAAAATTGCATAATGGTTTTTGTGAACATTACACTTATTTTACTTTGAAAGCTACTTACAAATATAGTAATTCTCAACTCTTGGAAACTATTGATGCAGGTTTCTAGATCGATTTGAAATTTTACTTCTGGAATATTCAGTGCGATGTCAAAATCTAATCCTGGGAAGAAACTATCAAGGCAAATTGATGTATTATCATACTTTAAAAAGTCTCAATCCAAGAATACACATTCTCTTCATGCTTCAAGCTCCTTTGAACAATTTGTTACTGAGAGAGATGTTAACTCTTGTGAAAATGCATCTGATATCCATATGATGGATGAAATAATAGGTTCCTCAAGTGATCAAGGTGAGATAAATGTAGTTTCAACAGAAATTAATGATGAAAATGTTAAAGATATTTCCTTGGAAGGTGACACAAACCATTCACGGAAAAGGAAGGGAGAAAATTCCAAGATGATTGGCTCTCAAGTTTTCCATTTATTGAAGAAATACCTTCTACAAATGAGGATTTACGAGAAGTTAAATGTCTTGCGTGTAGTTTGAAAAGTTGCAAGGTAGTGAAATTTCAGATGAAGCTAGATACAGTACAAAAGCATGCAGGAAAGGTTTATGAAAAGAAAATTGTAAATGGTAAAGAGAAATATATTGTCAGATGGAAATCTTTGGAGGAATGCCAACATAGCCAATGTGTGGAAGAATACAAAAAATATTTAATAAATAAGAAGAAACTTGAGGCAAGTGGAGGAACCATCATATCTCAATTTGAAAAGACGATGGAAAGAAGTTTGTTATCCAAGACGATACAATTGAGCACTGTATTTCACATCTTATGTAAAGGTCGTCCTATGACAGATTATCCAGATCAAATGAAATTTCTATGTTTTCTTCACGTGCCAAACTTTCCATCTTCTCATTGGTCCATAACTAATGGTTGGGAATGGGCAAGATATCTAGCTCAAGTAGAAATTGATGATTTGAAACAGGAGATTGCAAATGCTAGGTTTTTGGCATTGTCTTTGGATGAGGTTACGGCTATTGATAATACTTCATGGATCTGCATGAGCATTTATATGGTTAATTACCAGATTAGGCATTCCTATCTACTTGGGATTAAAAAGATGAGAGAGACTTCTACAGCTGAAAATATTTATGAACTTGTTCTTAATACTTTGAAGGAAATTGGTATGGATCATTTAATGATTGCAAAAAAGTTGGTATGTGTTGGAGCAGATGGAGCATCGATAATGCAAGGAAAAAGGAATGGTCTTTCTGTTAGAATACAACTATCAGCTTCGCCATATATGATTAATATTCATTGTATGGCTCATAGGATGAATCTTGCATTTAAAATAGTAAGCAAGTTTCCATTAGTTTCAAAAGTTGAAGATCTTGTACGTGAGACTCATGGATACTTTTCTCGTAGTCCCAAATGATATTTAGAGTTTCAATAATTTGCAGATGGTGTTACGAATGGAAAAAAAACTATTGAAAGATGTTGATACAAGATGGATCTCAGTAAATGGACCAACTCAAAGACTATTTAGTGAGTTCAAATATTTGGTAGGGTTGATGTATGAAAATCGCTACAATGTAGACAAAGCTCAAGATCTTCTTTTTCGACTAACTGATATAGAAACATTATTGACATTGGCTGGAATTATTCCTATGCTACATGAAATGAATGTCCTCGTGAAAATGTCTCAGAATCGCACAATGTATATTGCCGAATAAGCAAATGCAAGAAAGTCAGCATGCCTTGCATTGGATAATTTGTATATGATGCTGGACTCTTTTACTGGTCTAGAGTTTACAAGTTGGACTAAGATCATCAATATAGAAAATACTGAAATTTTTTTGACGTTTGAGGAAAAAGGGATACTATGTATCACAATGCATGGGTATATGGTCCCCTTTCATTATATTAGTAAGACGGGACGAATCACCAAAGATTGCCCCGTGTCAAGAGACCAATTTGATAATATTGTGATCTCAGTGAGACAAAATTTGATAGAAATTACAAGATCACTATCATCAGAGATAAGAGAACGATTTCCTTGAGATGAATTGTTGGAGGCCATGTGTGTGGTATACCCTCAATATTGGAACAATTGTCAATGTCCAAGAAATTTAAAAGCTGATTTTCAAAAGATATTAAAATGTTTAGTAGACCACTTTTGCAAGAAAGTCTCGATACATGGAGAACAGATTGAAGGTATTTTAGATTCATCGAAATTGTATCAACAAGGTGGATGCTTTGTTGAAACAATCCTAATGAAAACGATGCTATAACAAGGTTATGGAATACTTTAAGTGCTAGCCAATACCTACAAGAAAACATATCAGAATATTTTAAATTAGCAGATTTCTGTCAAACCATGATTTTGGGATCAGTGGAGGATGAGAGAATGTTTAGTGCACTATCATTTTTGAAGTCAAATTTGAGGAACAAGCTTGATAAACATGTGGATACATGTTTAATATTATATGTAACAAAGTATGACATTGACAATTTTCCATATAAAAGAGCACTAGCGCTTTGGCGATCAGATTGTGATAGAAGGGGAGAAAACAATATAACAGATTTATCTAATGAACTTGATATAGAACATAATGTTTTGGAGGCTCATAATGACAGTACATCTGGAGAAGATCATGTTCAAAATGTAGAAAATGATGACCAAGATGAGAAATGGGAAATTGAAATACCCTAGGACTCTTATTTTGGTATACATGTTCCGTTGATCATGCAAGATTACTAAATGTAAAATTCAGGTAAAAATGGGTTCTATATTTTGTATTTTTCATTTTAACATTGCAGCTACATTTCTTTCATGTGTGTTATTTTAAGATTGATGTTTCATATTTAATCCTTACATTGTTTGTTTCTTATTTGTGACAGGAAATGAAGCTGGATTTGATGATTTTGGGACCTATTTCTTTTCACATAGATAGTGTTTGACTAGTATTAAATGATAAATAACTAATTTAACAAGACTAATGGAAAGTATCAATGGGCTCATTCAAGTACATGAAACTACCTTGATGTCTAGCTTTGACATCTTGGAAAATTTTAATGGTATATATGTTGCTTGTGTTTGGGGAATTTTGCTGAGTTTCGAGTTTTATATTTTCTTGGAAAATAACTATTGATATTTGGAAAATGTGTGATTTTATATTGGTATTGGAAACGAAGCTAGTTTTGATCTTTGATTGGAAATGAAGTCGGATTTGATGAAGTTGGGACCTATTTCTTTTCACATAGATAGTGTCCTAGTATTAAATGATAAAGAACTAATTTAAGAAGTCTAACACTAAGCAACAATGGGCTTATTCAAGTACATGAAATTGTGTTAATGTCTAGCCTTGATATCTTTGAAAATTTTAGTGGTTTGTTTGTTGCTTGTTTAGAGGATTTTGTTGAGTTTGAAATTGGTCTCTTGAATGCTTATGGTTTTCATATCATGCATAGATCGATAGATCTAGTTCTATTATTATAATCATTATTGTTTTCTTTATATATTTGGTGGTTTGAGGAAAGATATTTTATTTCCTTTCACTTTGTGGCATGATTTCGACATCTTCACCTTTTAGAATATAGTAAAATATTTTTCTTATTATAGATTTTGCTTGGAAAAGAATTATTGAGAGTTAGGTGCAAATGCACAATGTTGTGTAGCATTAGTGTGATAAATATGGGATAGTGAAAAGCATAGTTTTGAATATTAGTCTAAGTTGACTCGTACCTAATCAACTCAGTCAAGTTGATTGTTGGTTGAACGGCTAATTGTTGGTTCAATGGACAGAAGGTCTTGCAGTCACAAATACCAAAGGGAAAAATGGAGCCATCATGGGGTACTCTTTGTAGTTCTCGACCACTGCTACCTTCCATGCTTCCTCAAACTCCTCTCCAACCTCAATATCAGTGCTAGTAGTAGCATGAGAAACAACACTACGCTTAGCAGAACTAGAAGAACGTGTTTTCCAAACTATACGAGAAATACTTCCCTCGCGAGTCACCATGTTCCATGCTTGGTCTCGATGGTTCTCTTCCTTTTACTCCTGGTTCAATTAGCATATCTTCATTGGAACCAACACCCTGAACTCCACTAGACAATGATTCACCATTTTGTAGTAGTGATTCGCCATTTTTACTGGTGATTCGCCATGATTTTATAGGATAATATAATCTCGTGAGAGATTCTCGCCAAAAAATTATATATACATATTATATTATTAATAAAATCGCCTTCCATTTTTCCTATGTATCATGGGGATTCACCTATTTATTATATATATAAATTTAGCGGGGTTCTCAAAATTTTCCCTGATTGTTTGAAAAGGGCTCTCAGTGAGAACATATTGTGTGAATGTCTTGAAGAGGCCTGACTACGCGCAGTGTAAGAATTTACTGCCTAGACCTAGTAGAAGGGTTTATTTATAGTCCTCTCAAGCGTAGATGTGATACTGAGGATGAGCCAGAAACTAGTAGCTCTAGTTAAAATACGTGCTCTGAAGAAGAGGAAGTCTCCCAAGAAGAAGTCTCACCAGACCAGGGAGCATTGACCATAGTTCAGATCTCATCCACCCCGCTTCCACACTCATCCAACAAGTCATCCACTCCACCTCCCCTAGGCGCATATATGGCCCCATTATGAAGTTTCCTACTTTCAAAGTGATTGGAAATGAATATACTGAGCAATTTTGGTTTTTCAATTATGTTGTATGGAGAGCGTAGTAGGGTAATAATGATGATGTTAAGAAATCGCAGTTAACCACTGCTTTTCAAGATCGTGAAGTGGATTGGTATATAATATATGTGTAGAAATTATACAACATGCATGTTGTTATCACTCATTAAGTTGTGAAACATTTCTTGATAGGGTCATACAGGTCACTCACCACATGGATAAGGTCTCCTAAGCCATTTTAATGTGGTATGGGAAAAAAAAATCATTTTTAAGCCTATCCTAAGTTTTATGATCACCTCCATTTATGTGATTTCAGTCAAATCAGTCCCATATCATGTCAGATTTCATTCCCCATATATTTAAACCCAAAAGGGCACACCTATCAGTTTTTGATATTTTCGTAGTGTTCTACACAGGAAAACAATATATTTAGCTACAAAACTTCCTAATAGTTTCGTAGAAAATCTATCAGAAATCTAACTATTTTCGCTATGAAAAATCGTTTTCTAACCACGCTTGTCAAAGTTGTATGAGGTGTCATTTTCTGATTAGAGCAGTAAAGGTGGAGGTCATTCAAGGTTGTTATGATAAAATTCAAATGTCTATAGCCGTGTTTGATGTCATCATTACCCTTTTTGCTTTCATTTGTTATGACTAAAGCTCAAGATGTCAATTAAAATTTAAACCTCACCTCAATTAGCCTTTTGTCATATTGTGGTATATCCTTCCATGTAAGTCGATCTCTGGAGAGCTGCTTCATCGAGCCAAGCAGGTTGCTGGAAATTTAGAATTCTGTAGGCATCATCAGCAAGCGAGGCAGTGAAGACTATAGAGCATTCATGGTTGCAAGAAAGAAAATGAATAAAGGTGGCCATTGTCATAGGTATGAACCCATGGATATGAAATTACTCAATGAAGACCCTACTGCTATGGAGGTTTTCAGAAGGACTGGCTGCTTGCAATTCTTCTAGAGGTTACAGGGCTTTCATTTACAGGTTTCAAAGGATTTCTCCACTAGCTTCATAGGAACAACATCAAAGTTTGGAATTATGAACCATACAGTGAAACCAGAGAGTATATCATCAGCTACAGGAATCCCTAGAGGTGGTGAACAGTGGTTTAAAGGTATCAAATTCACAATGCAGGATTGTAAAGAGTTTATCAAGAAACAACACAATCAAGTTGATTGGACAAATGCTATCCCTAGGAATTTTATGAAGGAGAATTATGCAAAACTGTTGATGGTTATTCAAAACAATTTACCTGTGAAAGAAGGTTTCACATGGTATACTCATACCATCTCAAACTTCTTCTACATTTTGTAGGTAAGAGGTCACTTGACTTGCCTTTCTATTTATACAGAAATCTAGGGAAAATGTTAGATAAGGTTCCAATTAAGACTGAGGGCAATGAGACATCTCTTTTTCATCATGGCCTAATTAAGTTGTTAGTGTTGGAATAATTGAGAAGGTTAGACAGAGATTGGATTTCTTTCGTGTTCATAAGTGGTTCTGAAATTGATGTGGTCGCTCCAAAGAAAGCCTCAAAACCTATAAATACTTCATCACCAGCTGTGGCAGAAGAAGTTGAAGAAGAAAATATATCATCTCCTGCAGAACCAGTGAACATGGGAACATAACATGCGCAAGATACTAACACACCTCAAGCAGCACCTGCAAAACAGAAGCATTCAATCAGAAAAAAAGGCAGCAAGAGAGTCACTAGAAGCAAGACATTGGCTAAAGGCAATCTAGAGGATATACTTCATGCAATTGACATTGAAGAGTCACCCATTGTTCAAGCTAAAGACATTGAAGATGGAGGAAGAAAGCTGAAGAAAGGTAATACTGCTAAGAAACTAGATTTTGCAGGTGATGATGCTAGTTTTATATTTCAGCCAAGGAAGCGAATGACTAGACATGCAAAGAAGGTCATGGAAAGAAAAGAGACTGAGAAAATAAATCAAGTTGTTAAACCAACAAGCATCATAGATTTGTCTCCATCAGAAAAGGAGCAAGTGGTTAACAGGAAGAAAAAATGGCAAAGAGAAAATAATTGAAAAATCAGAAATAGAAACCCTCAAAGAGCAGTTGAATGAAGCAGGTAAATAAATATCAATTTTGAAGCTAGAGGCAAAGAAGCATAGAGCTGAGAAGGTTCAATTTGAATAGATGAGGAAAATATGGGAGGAGAAAGTCACAAGTGTTTCAAAAACTTTTGACAATGCAGAAATGTTAATGAAATGGACTCAACCATTAAATGGGAGGTCAAACACATTAAAAGGATGAAATTGCACTTAAAATCCAAAAACACAGCATTAAAACATCAAGCGGAAGATCTCAAGGAGCAGCTGAATTTGATTCAAGTGGAGATAGAAAAGAAAGGGTTTAAGATGAGGGTGGTAGAAGAACCCATCAACCAATTGATTATAAATGAAGAAGAAACACCACAGGAGTAAAAAATTAAGCTGAAACAAGTTTGATGAGGTTCATAACTTGCAGATAAACTAAAATTTTCATCTGGAGATCAATTTTTCAAGACAGCTACAAAAACAACAAACTTTGGTTTTTAAGACAGTTTCATAGTATGCTTCAAGCTTAAGGCCAGAAAAACGCTACGAAATTTTCTGTGGTTGCATTTTTTCCTTGGAATTCAGTTTTTTCAAGCATTATGGATGGAAATTGATTGTTTTCAAGGTGTCTTGGAATAGTTGTTACACAGCATTTTGTCACCGTCCCTGCAATCCCTCGCCCCGCATATTGGAGGGTCATCCCCGTGACCTGTGAGTAGTGTCATACTCTACAAACACCCTCTTTTCATCCTTTTGCATAAGGACATCATTTCTCCTATTGAGAATTTCCTCAAAAATCACACAAAAACCTATGTTTTGGCCTTGGCGTGGGTAGCCAATTCACCCCTCGCGCCGATATGGTAAATTTTCACTAGAGCTCGCGCCACCTGGCGCTTTGTCTCTGTGTAGTGCCCGCACCAGCTATTTTAGGAATTTTTTTTAACAAATAGAGGTGGAAGTTTCCTTCTAACTACCTCAAGGATGACTCATTATAAGTGGTTAAAGTTGATGAGCCACAGATCTCTCCCTTTAGGTAGTGGTTTTTTACCTCCCATGGAACACTCCTTGAAGATAGGAATCCCTTCCATGATTATAGGGATCCTAACCTCTCCCTCTCCCTATATATAGACAGGGCTTCTCCCTTTATGAAAGCTAGCTGAACATATAGCCAAGAATCTGAACTTGGAGAAGAGATACTATAGCTGAGTAATTTCTATAGAGAAGGTAAAACCAAGGAGAATTCCTTAGAGAGAACCCCGTCTGAATTCCCGATGAGCCATTATGAGACGCTCTCCGCTGGAACCCTGTTGGAGGAGACTGCAACGTCAAAGATTGGTTGTACTCTTTATTTCTTTCATTAATATACTCGACTATGGTGTTGGTTCCGTCATTGTGTTATGTTTATTTAATGCAATTGATTTAATCTTCTTCTACTAACTAATAGTTACAAATGTGAAATAGTATGTTTTATATCGTTGTTGTTTCTTGTGTGTGTGCAGATGTCCGAGCGTGAAAGCGAGCGGATCGTGATTTGTCAAACCAGAAGCGATAGGCAGCCACTCTTTCGATGACAACGGCAGCGTAGGACCTCTGGTAAGTCATCTATCTAATCTATGTCCATTCGTTAACTAGGAATCGATATTATAGCTTATCTCGTTTGTGGCTAGACCCAATCTAGGGCTAGTGGGATCGCCTCTATCCACAGAGGGTATTTACCTCACCAAAAATAGTAAAGGTATTCTTAACTCAAATCCATATCCTCTTGGCTTGTCTCGTGTTTTATGTCACAGGAAATATTTCCATCACTAAAAACAACATCATAGCCTCTACTCTCCAACATTGCGACTGAGACCAAATTTTTCTTCAGACCTGGTACATGAATCACATATTTTAATTGAAATTGTTTACCTGACTCCCTCTGAAAGGTAATGGTACCAATCCTGGTAGCATTGTACAGTTTTTCATTGCCCATTTCAATATGCATCTGGAGATATTTCTCCTCCAAATCACTGAAACGTTCCTTACCTCCTATCATGTGAAATGAAGTGCCACTATCCAAATACCACACAAATCCCAATGCACTGGAAACCATGCATGTGATCAATGAGAATTGAAGCTCAAATTGTGAGGCAAGGTCCGCACCAGTTGCATATCCTCCTGCCTTCTTGTTCTTCTTCTTTTGTGGATAGTTAGTATCAAAATTCCCATGCTCGTGACAGTGAAAACACTTCACCTTGGACATGTCCTGCTTCTTCCCAATATTGGACTCAGATTTATAATTAAATTTCTTTCCCTTCCCCTTCCTCGCCTTGGAAACCAAAGCACAATCCTCTTCATCCTCATTCTTAGATGAAGATCCATCTCTAGTGTTGCATCTGATCTCCTTCTGCACCAAATATGACCACAGTCGTTCCCAATCTGGCGATTTTTCCCTTCCAATGACAGAGTCTTGATAATTGTGCCAACTCTTTGGAAGTCCTAGGAGATCCAAGCTCACCAAATCATCATCAAAAAAATTTATTCCAATTCTCCCCAATTCATCCCAACATTGGAAAAATTTTGTTAGATATTTTGGAATGGTCTCTCCCTTTTCCATATTGATCTTCCTGAGTTTATCTTTGAGCGACAATTTCCTATGGTCACTGCTGCTTTGGAATAGATCTGTCAAAGCCTTCCAGATTTCATATGGTGTGGCTTTCTCATGGAGGCTAGAGACAATGTGTTCTCTTACTCCCTCCCATAGGATCATCCTCGCCTTTGCCACTTTCTTTTGCCATTGATCAAGATTTGCAGCATTTGCAACATTGAGTTTAGGAACATCTTTGTCAATGAATTCCTTCAACCCATTTTCTTCAAGTACTGCCTCCATCCTCTCCTTCCAAGAAATTTATTTTGAGTTGCCCTCGATTTCATACTCTAACCTCAAGCCTTTGAAAGCCATTTCAATCTTGAATCAGCTATAGCACCAATAAAGTCTTTCTGCAAATTTGAATTCTATCCAGTCACAAACTCAACTCCTGCTTCACTTCTACAATTTCATGTGCTATGATACCATGTAGAAATTATACAAAGTGCATGTATATCTTGGATTAACCCGATATAACAATGGACTAAAGTTAAATACTGAATCACTTCTACAAATATTTTACGGAATTAAAAAAAAAAAAAACACAATCGCTAATCACATGAACATGAAGAAAGAGCAATCACACACAACACAATGTTACCATCAACTGAGGATAGCCGCCTAATCCAGATCCCTATGCTTGCCATCCAAATCAAGTCAATGACTCTACGTGTAACTCTTCAAGTCTATGTAGAGATCAATGTTGATTTGGCAGTGCTGCCAGCAGTAAAGCTCCACATGATCCACAACATGATTTTGTCTGACTTGCAGTACATGGAGGACCAAGCATACTGCGTTGAAAATGAGGCACAATAGCAAGCACCCAAAATTTAGCACAAACAACAGAAATAAGAGGAAGCATGCCACACATCTAAGTCACGTCGCACCACCTTGGAAGAAAAAATTGATCAAGTATGCAGTAATTTGCTAGCGGTCCCTACCTTAGCCGCACCTATAGAAAAATTGGAATATTTGGCCGCTATGCTAAAGGAATCATGCAATGAAGTGCAGATTGTCCAAGAATAATTTGAACACAAAATTGTAGAATTACAGCGAAAGCTACAACTAGAAACACCTCTGGATGTCAGAGCATAGCGTGCTACAGAAGTCAAGGCAGTGATAGACAGCATATCAGCTTCAGTAATAGAGTGCAGCCAACTACTAGATGAATCCATGGGTGTCTAGAATTCGGTTCAAAATGACCCAATGGTGCAGTAGATGTGCAATGAGTTGCGTATGAAGGAACAATAGTTTGTATACATTAGGATGGCGACACCCATATTGGTGATTTCAAAACAACATTCCCACGTCCATGAGGGTCGAGCTATTAAAATAAAGATAGAAGATATGCATCGCCATGAGAAAATTTTGGAAGCACGTATGCAGCCATGGGCTGATAAAGCCCTGCAGTTGTCGCAGACTTTGGATGGTGCACTAAAGAGCATTCAAAAAACCCAACACATCATCGATCTGGCAGCTGAAGGGATGACAACTACAAAACTGGTAAATGAAGCCTAGGGAGTTGTTGCGCAATGTGTTGAAGTGGTCTTGCCATTGAATAGGTCTATCAAAGTTCTAAAAATGAATATGAAGGAGCCCACCCCACAGTGACTCAAGACGAGTCACGAGTTTGTGTTGGGGGCCTATTTGAGCGGGGTCCCTTGGGGTAAATTTTTGGTTACGTTTTTGTTGTAATTTTTTGTACACGTTGCAAGAAAGAGTTAAAGGGGATTTGTTGCAGGTCAAAGTCCCTATTCAATGTAAATGGGTTTTAAGGGAAAACTATGAATCTCAAACCATGGTATCTACGCGCTAATATTCTAAGTATAAATATGGATAGATCGAGTCAAGAACATATATGAAGATTATGTCTGATGATGAATGTTCTGTAATATTTTGATCAAATTCTGAGTTTTTGAGTAAGAAAGGCTCTTGTTGGCTGCGTGCGCAGAGACCTTAGTCATGGATGTTTGCGGACTCCGCTATCTTTGTGCATGGAAGGGTAATTGGTATTGAAGGAATGAATGTATTGAAACTATTGTATCTCTTAATAAAGAAGAATTTTTTGGCGAACTGGATATTGTTATGTGATTGTTATTATTTATCTGTTAATTGCTTTGAGATCGGAATATGTTTTGTGATGTGTTATAGTTACTTATGTTTATGATTAAAGGCATGTTCACAATTAAGTAAAGTTTTTTATGTGTGAACTACATTGTTGATGACTAGATCTGATTAAAGTACATTTATTTATAGTGCGAGAATATATTTCATTTTGGATAATCTGCGAAGATCTGTGGTTATGTTATCTGTTGATGTGTGCATCTATATATTATCTAATAAGTTCCGTTATAATTATTTTTAGGTTCACCACATCAAATTCTTCCTCAGAGTGCAGAAACCTAGTTCCAACACCCCCCATACTGATTCAGGTGATACTTTGATCTGCTCAAGCAGGGCATTGCCGAAAGGGCCAGTAGTTGGAGGGTTTGTTGTTTGTGAAATAAATCTGAACCTAGGTCAAGACCTCTCAAGCCAACACAGACCTATATCTATCCTTCTTCTGCAAGAGATGTTTGAGTGAGCCATTCACCATGTATTATGCTACTATTTCCAAGGTTCCCCCTAGTCCTTCTGGTACAATACCATAGAATGAAACAATAATTGGATGATGAAGTTTTGCATGCATGTAAGCCCTTTGGATATCAGCCCTCTAAATAAAAAATTCAATTTAGATATGCTCAACTACCTCCACCTAATTTGGACCACATGCAACAACAGTGAGATACAAAACTGAATTGGTAAAGAAGAATATTCAAATGAAATATAATATGGTCATTTGGGTACTAATCATATACGCAATCATACAAAACCCATAATAAAAAATATGGTCATTTGGCTTCCCAAAAAAATAATCACATAAAATCCCCAAATCAAAAAATAAGATCCTCAAGTAAAAGAACTTTGTCATTCGACCCATGTGATCATACATAACCAACTTCATGGTTTATAGATCCTGAGACCTCCCATTCCCCTTTAGTATTTCCTAGTCTGACAAATTTTAAATTATCAGGAAATACTAGAGGATGCATCTTCTCCCTTTTCTTTTGTAAGTTTGTGCCCAAGAAGGTAAACGTCGTGCCCAAAATCAAGAAGGGGAGAAAAAAATATTTGAGAGGAGCCAAATTCCGCAGGCAGAGTGGCTGAACGGCCTCCACGTCATTTAGATCACATGCAACAACAGTGAGAGCCAGAACTGAATTGGTAAAGAAAAATTTGCAAATGAAAGGAAATATGGTTATTTGGGTACTAATTAGATGCATAATCATAAAAACCCATAATAAAAAATATAGTCATTTGGGTTTCCAGAAAAATAATCACACAAAATCCCCAAATGAAAAAATAATATCCCCGGGTGAAAGAACTTTGTAGCTCGGCCCATGTGATCATAAAAAACCCATCATAAAAAAATATGGTCATTTGGTTTCCTCGACAAACAATCACATAAAATCCCCAAGTCAAAAAATAAGATCCCCATGTGAAAGAACTTTGTCATTTGGCCAATGCAGATATAATTGTTCTTATATTTTGGTGTACAAACACAGTAATGCTTGCCATTTTTTCTCCCATTAAAGAAAAGAAAATTAGAGCAAAAAAAAAATAGCATGCACCCGAACATATTTCTTATTGATTTTTTTTTATAGATGAAAAATGATGCTTGGAATCCAGAGGCACTGTCCAAATTTTCATGCGTCGGTTTTAAGATCAACATGCTCGCTCCATATTCTCCCGCAGAAGACCCCCTAAAGATTTTTGGGTACAGAGTGTTCAAAAATGGATATTATGATATATGAATTAATCCAAAATCCAATATTACAGCTTGGTTTTTCCAAAGAGTTATTCTATGCTAATATGATCCAACGATACAAATTATTTTAATCGTCTAACACACAAATCCACGATGCATAATGAGACACGGTGGCAGTTGGGGGAGCTATTCTCGAAGGGGAACGCCTTATGGTGTAATAATATAAAACATCTTATATATAAAATAAAATTTCATATATGTAAAATACCCTCGACATAGATACATATATTTTCATAACACTTCACAAATTTCACACACACACACACATACATATTAGGTAACTTCAATTCTTTAGGAAACATGTAATTGTTCTCATAAATGCTTTACATATATAATATTTTATATAAATAATATAATGTTATATATACAATTACATGTTTCCTAAATAATTGAAGTTACTCTTATTCATAGTAATTTGACCACCTAAATCTTTCTTGAGTATTGACATTCCTCTCTAGGAAAATTTCATCTCAATTCTATCTCTATGACTTTTTTCAAATAGTAGGTGGGAAATGTTCCATCAAACATTTGGCGAACAATTGGAAATTTATGATTTTAATTTCCATGATGTCCCAATCAAGCCTAGTGTTGGACACTTGCTTCTGATACCGCTTTGTCATGTCCCCATCCCCCTATTGGGAAATGTTACCAGCATCATAACGCTTTAAAGTACTAAATTCCACTTCAAAATAAAAAACCCCAAACTGGGTTTTTATGAATGCATCTATAGAATATTATTCCTTTTTGTTTTAATACTTATGTATTTTATTTAGCATGTGCACAACAAAAATTTATCATTAATTGATAATAATATCATGGATTCCCCAATTGAGGTTCACGACAAGAATTGCTAAATAAAAACATATTCATATGAAATTGTAACCACATGTAATCATAATCATGGTTCGTAATTTCAATACATATTGTAATTATAACATTAAAATCATTTGAAAAAAAACCCCGAAGCTATTGTTTTAATCAACAAAACAATTAAATAGCATAGCATGTTAATGCACAGTGAAATATGGCATATAAATTTAGCATAAATTCAATAATAAATACGGTATATAGAGTGGAACACTTATGTTGGTAGAAATATACTGACTGGCTATGAGCTAACCACGTTCTGCCCTTCCATGGACCACGTGGTTCATGAATTTCATCCAGAGTTCACCCTCAAGTTAGGGCTACAACTCCATAGGAAATTATGACCAATAATAATTGATTCTCCACAGCCAAGGCGCCAACCCAACAATCATGCTGATCTAGGTCTCCATGCACCCTCCAGGCTAACTGCCAAGGTGTCAACCCAACAATCATGCTTCTCCAGGGCTCCAGGAACCATCTAGGCCACAAATTGACATAGCTTCTAGCTAGTCCAAAACCATCGCTCAGGGCTCACTAGTTGGTTGATCCAAGTCCAATCATTATTCACCTCCTCCTACTCCTCATAATAATAATAATAATAATGAAGCATATCGGCAAGTATATATGTGTGTGTGTGTGTGTGTGTGTGTGTGTGTATTTCCCTTAATTGCATGGCCTCTCTCAGTCATGTGGCAACCTGAAGCCTCATGCACCCAAGGTTCTCTCATCATCTAACAATCATCCACTATCATTTCCCTGTTTCACCATGGAGTTGCATGCCCCCCCATACTCTTACTATGGAGTGGGATCCACAAACAACCTATTTTATATTAATTTATTATAAATATGTGCATCAGTTACATCATATTATAATCCTGGCCCTTTGGCCACGTAGTTAAACCAAACATATAAACCCAGGCATTCGAGCCCCAAAAACATACAAAACATAAATACATAGGCACATAGGCCTACAAAAGTGTCTATAGCTCACCATCCTAATATCAAGGTAGCATATTTACATCATAAAATGGAGATGCCATTACATACAACATCGACATAAATCCCAAGTTTATGATGTCAAATGGATCATTAGTTTGAGTACTCATTTACACTAGTGTCACCAAATATTTATAAATTTTAAGGTAGTGTATGGTAGATATGTGTATAATAAATGAAAAATACATAAAGTTCTAACTATTGGCATGGAGGTGTTGAAATTTCCTCTTACGGGAATCTTTGAAAAACTTTGTGTTAGGAAGTTCATTATATATGAATATTTGGAGACTAACCCAACAACCCCTGATTGATTCAATCTCACAAGAATAAAAATAAAGGGAAAATTATTAGAATGTTTTTCTTCAATTTGGATACAAATATTACACAACTATTTAATAACTTTCCAAGATTTCTGGTCAGAGTTCCATTCATGTCCTACAACACGATATTGGGAATTCTCTTAGAAGGGATACCTTCAAAGAAGTTGAAATTGGAAAATGTGGCATCTCATTAGGTTTATTGAGGGTCAACTCCAAAAACACAAGCTTGGGATTTTTCAGGTTGATTTTACATGCAAAGGAAAAGTTACAGTTTCAATATGGTTATCATGTTGTGTTGTTTGCTTGCCAGTTTTAACTTTGGTTGTTGATTTTTCAAATTTTTATATGGAGAGAAAATTCATAAAAACATGAATTTTGACTTTTTGAGACCCAAGAGTGAATTTCTCTGCTTGGGATAGGGCTTGTTGCTTAGAGAAATTTTTACTGCTTCGGAAAACATCATCATTAGAGACCTTTTAAAGTCTAAAATGGGCCTCTTAAGAAAAATATACAACCAAAATAAACTTTATAAGAACTAATAGGATTCAATATGATGATGTCAACCATGGGGGATGATTCACATTTTTTGGGTAAAAATGTAAAAGGATTAAAAAATAATAAAATAATAAAACTATTTTTTCAACTTGTATTTTCAACTCATCTCCCTAAGGTTTTACTCAAATTTCAAGCGAGAGTAATCGTTGGATGCAAAATTTAATTCATCATCCAAGGTGTTAGTATAAAATTTCTTGGAAGATGTACCAAAAATATCTCACTTAATTCATGAGTGACTAGTGACCCTAACAACAATTGTGACTACTTCTACTTCAGATCTGCAAAAAATATGTGACAAAAACATGTAGAAAGATAGATGTATACAAATCTAAAAGAACAAATAGCATAAATAAATCTGATGTAATAACCCAATCTTGGAAAAGCGTTGAAAGAAAAAAAAAAATTTAATCGCACCTTGCAAAGGCTATTTACAAAGGGTCATAATTCTTCCTCAATGGGATGGGTCCTTTTAATGTCCTCGTCACTTGAGTATTCAGATCTTCCTCTCTCAAATGTGTGAAACCCAAACAATGTAGAACTCAAAAATGGGAGCTTGAAAGGCATGTGACGATAATGGTGACAATGATAATGATCATGGTGATAAATGAATGAAAACCCCTCTTATTTATAATGAAGTATTTGGTTGAGCTCAAAAATGGAGAATAATAAAATATTGTTGACCAAAATCTAGATCTAACCGCTTGGAATACTTTATTATATTTTTTGAGAGAGAAAAGATATTTAAAATGGTTAAATATCTTTATTTAGAAATAATTGACAAATAAAATGGTTTATTAATTATTTCATGAATAATAATAAAGATGTAAAATGAAGTAATTATTAAATAATGATTTAATAATCATTTCAAGAATGGATATAAGGATAAATAATTAAATTGTGATTTATTTAAATATTTCTAGGTGATTTAGTCAAATGTGACAAGGAATAATTATCAAACAATGATTTAATAATTATTCATAGAGAAAATTAAATAAATAATGGTTTATTTAATTATTTTTATGGGTTTTAATCGAAAATAACTTAATCAAAGTGGTTTATTAAATTATTTCTTACAGTGAAAGTGATTTTACTATGGTAAGATTAAACTCACATGGTGTATTTCGATCCGCCTAGTTAGAAATGACTAGATGATAATTTTTTGGTGATAACACGAGTATCCATGTTGCATACTTTCAATGGACCCTGCTACACAAAAATGAGAAATACATGAAAAAACATGATTGCAATCATGTTTTTCATGTATTTCTCAATTTTTTTGTGTAGCAACGTCCATCGAAAGTATGCAACATGGGTACTCCCTGGATGAGGAATAAAATTATGCATCTAACGAGTGTTCCCACTCAAATTTTGAGTAAACCCATAGGGAGAAGAGTTGAAAATACGAGTTGAAAAAAAATAATTTTTTTTCCCCTCTAAAATTTGATGATGTAATCTAATCTTATTTTATAATTTCCTTAGGAGTCCCATATTAGACCTCAAAATTCCCCTAATGATATGTGGCTCTTTTAAATATTCTCTTTTCCTTACCATCTATTATTTTAATTTCTACTATAGGTTATAACAACTCTCACCCAATTGGGAACAAGCCTGATTTTACTATGCTTTTGTGGCTCAAAGTTAGCCATTAAGGTCTAACATATGCAGCTTCATTGTTTTGTTGTCATGGGTGGCTCTGGTTCATTCAATGATGATTCTTTTCAAAGAAATTTTGTTGGTCCACATGGCATATATCTCTAGATCCTTACTCATCTCCTCAATGGTTGTGTGCTCACAAAGAAAAAAACGTGGAATTTTCCAAAGACAAAGTAACAATGTAAAACATTAAAAAAAAGTATGTCGTAAAGAAATGTATACGCAAATGGTTGAATGTGTTGCAACCAAAATAAATATCACAATAAATCCCTCATTTTTTGAGCAATCAAACAATGTATATTTCAAGGTGTCATCCTCATTTTTATTTTTAGAATTTGTTTCACAATTCTAAGTGGATGCTTAGGTTTGTAAAATAATAAAAATTCAATTGTAGATGTCTGAAAGGGGGTATTTTTGGTACGAATAGGAGAGATCAGAAGCCCAAGGGTTGTGACCTTTGTAAACCTGATGGGCCTATGTATTTGTAAATTCTCATATCTAGAAAGTTTTCTCTTGGATTCATGGCCTGGAATAAATATGGTTTGTTTTATTAACTATTTTTTGTGTTAAGCATATTTAAAATTAATCTCTTTTATTTTGTTTCAGCTAGTCATTAATTACATTTAGATGGAACACCAAACAGGCTAATTTGAGGACCATATTCCCTCATTTATCCTGGCAATTTTGTGTCTAAAACTAAGATTTTAATATGAATAGGTTGTTTATATTATTGCTTTGCATCTGCTAATTTTTTCCCTAATTTCATGTGATGAAATTGTTCTATATTATTTAATCACTAGAATGTTATTATCGTGTGTTTTTTATAATGTTGGGTCAAAGAAATTCGGTGAAAGTATGATTTTGTTACATTTTCTCTTAATTTATTCCATCTTTCACACTTATTTTTGTGCTCTATCTTCAAGGACTCCATGTCGAATGGATACTCTCTTGACTATCTAAGATTTTCATTATTTATCACTCTCTTTATCATCCTAATTCTCTACCTAGCCCGCCATTTTTATATCCCTTAAATCTAGCCACTATGCTCAAAACATAAGAATATTTTTGAGTGACAGTGAACAACATGTAAGTATCATAGCATTTAAGGGATCCCCCTCTGTTTCAAGGGACATCTTGGGCCTAAAGTAGGTTTGTTGTGACCTTGGAATGGTTCCTTGTAGCTGCGAACTATCTATAAGGTGACACAATATTTCGCATCATTTCGAGGGAATGAAGACACAAATATATCTTTCCCTTAGTGTATGAAAAAGAGTTTAACTTTTTTAAGAATACGGTTATATGTTCTGTATTCACTTCATATCATTCACTTGGTGACTCCATGGTCTAAAAACACATAGGAAACTCTACTACATCTAAATGGAAAACAAGGTTTCTATTGTGATTAGTTCAAGGTACGAATGTTTAGACTTCCAAACATTTACGGTTTCCCAAATCATTTGCGTGAAGATGAAGAATATTTATAGATATGCCCACACTTCACTAGAGATGATCGAAGTAAAGCAGAAAAACACCTTTCTAATTTTCAACATCATGTTGATTACCTCAATATTGAATATGAGGATGTGTACATGAGAATGTTTCATGATTCATTAGAAATAAATTGTAGATGTTGGGATAATAAATTTCCTCCAAATTACATAAATTCTATTATCAGCTTCTAGGATATTTTTATAGACTTATCTGTAGGCAAGACAAAATTCATGGCAATTTATATTCTTCCAGAATCCTTAAAAGAGGAGGAGAAAATAGAAAGCCCTCCAAATTTTTCTTACCAGATCAACATTTCCTCAGAATATTTATGTGAAAATTTTAACACTAAATTGCATAGACTATCTTTGAGAGTAAAAAATTGTTATATAATTATGGTAAAGAATTTGTTTTTCTTCAAGTCAGAAACGTTGAACCAAAATTAGAGGTATTCGATGATCATCAAAGAATTATAATGCACCATTTTAATGATCCATTAAAAACATATTTTGAGGGTTTCATCAGTGAAAATATTAAATCATTTGTATGTCTTCCATTACAACTTCATCATGGGTTCCATTTTTGTTTTAAGTTGATGTTATGTTGCTATTCATCTTAATGGGAAAAGGTATGAAATAATTATCCTTAGTGAATAAAATTCTTGCATGGTTTCATTGGAAACATGATATCACTTGACTCAGCATCTAACCTATCTTAAGTAGGTTTTGTACATAAATAACCTCGATGGTTGAGCAAGTAGATCCATTTCTTTTTTCACGGTTTAAAGGAAGTTTCAATTTCAATTTTTCAGATTGTGAATAATAAGAAAGGTTCATTTAGGTTATGTCGATATTCATATCAGAGAATACTATTTCGGAGTAAGTGCAACTTCAGAAATTTATAGGTTTTAGGGATAAAAATTGATTAAGGAACATGGTATATTGTTCTTAGAACCTAACAAGGAAATATTATCCCCGGATGGAGTTGATATTGTAGCACAAAATCACTTAGTCAAAAGTTTGTTAACTTTTCCATATTTTCTAAAATGTCCACCAACTTCTTTCTATTCTCGAAATTTATTTGGGAACCATATAAAGTTTGTTTGTAGATTAGGAAGGAGATGAAAAATTAATTGTAGTTGAATAAAGTGAGAATATGGAATCTATGGCCCATATGGATTTAAATGAAAATAATATTCTCAAAGAAGAAAGTGAGAATGCCAAAAAATCAGAACTGGTGTAGAGTTATTATTGTAGAAATTTTATAGAAGCTCTAATACCATGTAGAAATTTATAGAAATTCTATATCAATGGATTCAATCCAATCTTGTGATGTACTAAAAAATGATATTGAATCCTTCTACAATATTTGCGAAATACAAAACATGATCGCTCAATCACATGCAAGTAAGAGAAAGAATCATGAAATAATACAATGCTTAATATCTCATTAGATTCTCTAGCACTCTTCCAATCGTCTCTCACTGATCTATGAAAAATTGTACAAACACATAGCCAATTCTCATCCTTCCCTCAGTCTGAATTTCTCATGAAATTTCTAAAGAATTAGGCCCCTATTAAATAGGAAAATGAGCCTTTCTTGATTGTGAAATCCATCATGGCTTCCTCATGGATTTATAATTTCACATGGGAAATTCTCTAAAAATACAATTGATAATTATGTTCCCTTTAACCTCTGTCTCAACTGGGCCTTCCTCAGAACTGACATGCATGCATTTATTATAGTGAACCATCAGTGATCTAATTGATCACTACTTCTGAATTAAATCTAATTTAATTCACTGCACCTATCAATAATTCATCACTCAGTTAGAACTAGTTAAACTGATTTTAACTCAATTAATTGAGTTAACTGATTACACCTGCACCCACTAGTGCATTAACTGCAACTCGACCCCCAAATTATTAGAATCACTCTACATGCCTCATATTAGACCCTCAATTCAGATTTCTTGAACTAAATCAGTCATCATGAATTAATTAACTAATACAATTTGTCTAATTAAGAGAAAAATAAATTAGACACCCACATTCCTCACCAGTGTGTAACTGAAATTCCTCACTAGTGTGTATCTGAATTTCCTCACCAATATGCATCAGAAATCCCTCACCAGTGTGCAAAACAATTTCCTCACTAATGTGTGTGTAATTTTTGTCCTTTCTGGTTTCCAATTTCATTATTTCTTGTTGCAAATTTCAACACTCCCTCTCAACCAGAAAGGAATTCAATCTATCACGATATGGTACCTTTGGAATGTTTTTCATGCAACACTTCTCTAGCGTTGTTTGCACCTACAACTCCTGAAACTGAATAGCCTCCTAAAAACTAAATCGGTATAATGCATCTGAAATTAGATTCTTTTGATGGTTGCTAGCTACTGCACCTGTCTACTGGACTCTCTGCGCTGCTGATGACATCTGCATCCATACCCTCTACACTGCTACCAACTCTAATCTGCGCTCCAATATCCGAAATTTGTCACTATGATTTTTTGTCTTCCTGACATGTGACTACATTAATCCAACTAATCCTTCCTGCTACTGTTGTACTGTGGGCTTCTAGTTACCAGGTTAGATCCATGAGACACACCATCTCAAGGACTCTGCCAAAATTTCTTCTTGGGATTATATCTGCACATCGCCCCACCTCTCACCTGGAGGTATAACTTCATGTTATCCCTCTGACCATCTAGCTCAGAATTTCTCCATCTTGCAGGTATCTTCTTGAGTGGAATATTCCACTTAGTCTACTCTCTGCTTCTCCAATTTTGGTTGCTCCACAACCTTCTGAGACTGCTTCTGAGGCAGCATGTTGAGAGATAATTTCTCCCTCTCAACCACCAAGTCATTAACTACTGCTTTGCTCCTCAAATTTTTGCATGCATCCTCAACCTCGATAGCATACAGATTCTTAACTCTTACACCAATCTGTTTTATCTCTCATGTGGCTATGTGCTTAAGCAAAAACTTTCCTTTTCTAAACATCGCATCATAGACACAGTCTTCCAATACCTCTACAAAGACAAGATTCTTCCTTAGGCCTGGAACATACAAAACATCTACCAATATGAGAGGGGAACCATAATCCCTCTAAAAGGTAACTATACCTATGGAGGTCGCGTTATACCTTCCATCATCTCCAAAATTTATGTTCTGTTGGAGGTCCTTCTCCTCCAAGTCACTGAAGAGATCTCTATTCCCCGTCATATGGAACAAGGCACCGCTGTCTAGATACCACATTAATCCCATTACAGTTCTGGCCATGCATGCTATGAGAGTAAAATCAAGCTCAAAATATGAAGCTAGCACTTCACCCACTGCAACTGTAGGCCCTTTATTGCTTGCCTTCTTCTATGGACAATTCGATGGATAGTTCCCATGCTCGTGACACTGAAAACACTTGATCTTGGAAACGTCTCTCTTGCCCTCTTTACCTTGGGACTTCTTTCCCTTCGATTTATTTCCTTTTCTAACTAATACAAAATATTCTTCTTTATTTGTGTTGGAGGTCCTGTCTCTAGTACTCTGCCTTATCTCTTCTATTACCAAGTCAGACCAGAAACACTCCCAGTCTAGCAACTTCTCCATCCCATTCAGAGATTCCTGATAACTATGCCAACTATTGGGAAGGCCTAGAAGTGTTAGGCTCACCAAATCATCCTGGGCTACTGTCACACCAACACTTTCAAGGTCTTCTCGACATTGAGTGAACTTGGCCAAGTATTTTGGTATCGTCTCGCCCTCCTCTATCTTGATCTTTCTGAGCTTGTCCTTCAGTGCCCACTTCCTGTGGTCATTGTTATTCTGAAATAGATATTTTGAGGCTTTCCACATAGCATATGGAATTTCCTTCCCATGGATACTTGAGACAATATGATCTCTAACTCCCTCTAACAAGATCCTTCTCGCCTTTTCTACCTTCTTCCGCCATGCATCAACAAGTTTGGCATATGTTTTTGTGGGCTTGTGAATATGAGTATGTATAAATTCCTTCAACCTCTTGTCCTCCAACACTACCTCCATCCTTTCCTTCCATGAAATATAATTTGAATTTCCCTCGACTTCATATTCAAGTCTCAAGCCATTGAAATACATCTTGATCTGCTGTTGGATCCTGAAGAATAAATCTGAAAATTTGAACCTATTCAAGACAAACTCAATTTATTCTCTTCTATTATGATTCCTAGCACTTTGATACCATGTAGAAATTATATAGAAGCTCTCATACCATGTATAAATTTATAGATTTTCTATATCAATGGATTCAATATGATCTTGTGACGTACTAAAACAATATACTGAATCCTTCTACAATATTTGCAAAATACAAAACACGATCGCTCAATCACATGAAAGTAAGAGAAAGAATTAAATCAATCACACAACACAAGATGTTCTTTGGGAAAGAAACAACTAAAAACCCCGCTATCATATATTGTATAAAGTCAAGGAATCATGAAACAATACAATGCTTAATCTCTCATGAGATTCTCGAGCACTCCACCAAATGTCTCTGCTAATCTAGGAAAATTTGGATAAATACATAGCCAATTCTCAGCCTTCCTTCAGCTTGCCTTCCTCACGCAATTCCTAAGGAATTAGGCCCCTATTAAATAGGAAAATAAACCTTCCTTGATTGTGAAATCCATCATGGCTTCCTCATGAATTTATGATTGCACATGGGCAATTCTCTAAAAATACAATTGATATTTATGTTCCCTTTCACCTCTGTCTCAATTGGGTCTTCCTCAGAACATAAATGCATACAGCTATTAATAGTGAATCACTAGTTATATGATTTATCACTACTTGTGAATTAAATATAATTTAATTCACCATACCTCTGACTAATTCATCACTCAGTAAGAACTAGTTAAATTTCTTTTAACTAAATTAATTGAGTTAACTGATTACACATGCACCCCACTAGTGCATTAACTACAACTAGGCCCAAAAAATATTAGAATCATTCTACATGCCTCATCTCATACCCTCAACTCGAACTTCTTCAACTAACTTAGTCATCATGACCTAGTTAACTGATACAAGTTGTTATGAGATGAAATTAAAATTTATTGTCCAATTTATTAAGGGAAAAATAAATTAGACACCCACATTCCTCACCAGTGTGTAACTGAAATTCCTCATCAATGTGTAACTGAATTTCCTCACCAATGCACATCATAAATCCCTCACCAGTTTGCCACAAAATTTCCGGACCAATGTGTGTGTAATTTTTGACCTTTATGCTTACCAATTTCACTGTTTCTTTGCAAATTTCAACAATTATTGTAGTTCAGGGCATGATAGAAGATATTGATAAACGTGTGGAAACTAAAATTCAAATTGTATTTGTGATAGTGAGCAAGTGGATGGGATATTTATTGCTTTATGAATCAATTCTTAGTTCAATTATTTATGCTTGTGGTCTTTGGTTTAAATCTACCATAGCAATCCTTCTGAACATAGATAATATGGTGGAACTTGTCTATCTTTTTGGGAAAATATATATGGCTTCAACATGTCTTGTATTGGTAAGGAAGTGGTTGAAGATATTATTCAATAACAAATAATTAATGTTGAGAATAGCAGTGATATAGTGACAAAGACTTATTTTTTACATACATTTGATATTATTACAATAAAATAATAGGACATAGATTTCACAATGACATTTGAATTGAAACCAAAGCTTAGAAGAGAGAATGCATTGTCTGGCTCACAACAAAAGGTCCTTAAAGAGGAATTCATACAAAATAAAAAAATTGGAATGATTTCAAATATTTGTCTTCGTCTAGCATTCATTAGTGTCATATACTTGTATTATGGTCATCTTAGTGCTTCAAAGAGCTTAATACAAGAAATATTGACTTATCAGATGAGACTATGGAAGTTTGTGTTGGTAATCACTTCATAAATCGAAGGTATAGGATTAATGTAGACCGTCCCACCTTTTGATCGTTGCAGGAGGGGGGGTGGGGTATACATTTTGTCCTTATTTAAAAAACCAGTTTTATACATGGAAACATTACAACAAGTGCCCCCCCCACCCCGCACATTCTGCTTATGGAATTTTTTATACCATCTTTCGACGTCAACAAGGGCACATTATTTTTAGTATCCATGGTGGAGTAGTTATTGTTGTGTGTAGAGAGGTAGGAGATTTACATGATTAAAAAAAAGTTGTGAATAATAGAACACAATCATTCAGGATCGGGAAATTGTTGGATTTTGTCAATCACATATCCACATTCACGATTGTGAAGACAACCATAATTCCACTCCACAATCATCATGGCATGAATGTGTTAAGACAATATTTTTTATGGAACAAGTCACATCAAGTCTTATGATTAGTTTGATCCCATATGTAACATATCCAAGAATTCCAACGAGTAATATTCTCATCCTCCAATATTGAGACTTGCATAATTCAAGTCATTGAAAAGATTTTTTGTGTGTTAGAGGTTTTCCATATGCATAGAAATGATTATTATGGAGGGGAGTATATTTCTCTCAATATCCACCAACTTTGAAAATTTATCAGAAGCAGCAGTCACCTGCCTACACATCTTGGGTCTAACAAAGATTATAATGTCAACATGAGTCCCAAGTTTATAATGCGAAATGAAGCATTAGTGTGATTCCTAATTTACACTTATGTAACCAAATATTTATAAATTTTAAGGCAATGTATGGTAGCTATGTGTATAATAAAGTAAAAATACATAAAGTTCCAACTACTAGAATGGAGGTGTTGAAGTCTCCTCTTACGATATTATTTGAAAATATTTGTGTTAAGAATTTATTTATATGTGAATATTTGGATACTAAATCAAAAACACATTATGGATTATATATCAAAAGAAAAATAGCAAAGGAAAACTTACTAGAATGTTTTTCTTGAATTTGGATTCAATTATTTAAAAACTTTCCAGGATTTCTCGTTGGAGATTTAGTTTTGTCCTGCAAGAGGAGACTGGGAATTATCCTAGAAGGGCAACCTTCAAAGAAGTTGAAATTTTTCAGTGTGGCATCACATTATTTTATTGAGGGCAAACTTCAAAAACAAAATCCCGGTATTTTTCAAGTTGATTTTACATGCAAAGGAAAAGTTGCAGTGTCATTATGGTTATCATGTTGTGTTGTTCCCTTTCCTAGTTTTGACTTTGGTTGTTGATTTTTTCTATTCCATGGACAGAAAATTCATGACAAATTGAAATTTTTACTTTTTAAGACCCAAGAAGGAAGTTATCTGATTGGGATAGGGCTTTATACTTAGAGATATTTTTATTGCTTCAGCCAACATCATATATCTATCACTTTTAAATCTTCTCTTTTCCTTACCTTTCCCTTATTTTAGTGTATACTTCATGTTATAACATCTCTGACAAAATTGGGAACAAGCATGATTTTATTATGCTTTTGTGGCCCAAAGTTAGCCACTAAAGTCTAACACATTCAACTTCAACGTTCTTCTATTGAAAGTGGTTGTGTCTATTCCATTATGGTTATTTTCCAAGGAATTTGGTTGTTCCACATGGTGCCTGTCTTTGGATTCCTACCTATATCCTTAAGGGTTGTATGATCACAAAGAAAAAAACAGGGACTTTGTCAAAATAAAAAATATCAATGTAAAATAGTAAAACAAGGTACACACACATGGCATAGTATGTTGCAACCAATATGAAGATCATGACAAATCCCTAATTTATCGAGCAATCAAATAGTGTGTATGTCAAATTTTCACGCTCATTTATATTTTTAGAATTTGTTTCATGATTCTAAGTAGAGGCCTAGCTTTCTAAAAGAATAAAAGGTTAGTTGTAGAGGTGAGAAAAGGGGGACTTTTGGCACTGATAGGAGATATTGGCAGCTTGAGGGTTGTGCCCTTTGTAAGCCCGATGGGCCTCTATATTTTGTAAATTCTTAGATCTAGAGAGTTTTCTCTTGGATTCATGGCTTGGAACAATATAGTTTGTTTTTATTAACTATTTTATGTGTTAAGCATCTTTAAAATTCATATCTTTTCTTTTGTTTCATTTGGGCATTAATTATAGATATATGTAACGCCAAAGAGGAAAAACTAAGGATCAACTTCCCTCATTTCTCCTGGAAATGTTATGCTAACTATGAGATTTAAATACGAAAAATATGTTTTTAGTATCCCTTTGCATATATTAATTGATGCCATGATTTTTTATGAAAAAATTGTTTTATGTTATTTAATCGCTAGAATTCTACTCTGGTGTATTTTCTATAGTAACATATTAAAGACATTCGATGAAAGTATGACTCTATTATTTTTTATTTTAAATTCTTCCACCTTTCACAAATAACATTGTGCTATATCTTCAAGGACTCTGTGCTCAATGCATACTCTCTTGGATATCTAATGTTTGTATTATTTTGTCCCAGCTCTATATCATTCTAATTCTTAGCCTAGTCCACCATTTTTATATTCCTTAAATAAAACCATTGCACTCAAACCATAGGGTTTTTTCTAAGTGATAATGAACAACAAGTCATACTTGTAACATTTGAGGGACCCCCCTCTAGTTCAAGGAGCATCTTGGGCCTAAAGCAGGTTTTTTGTTACCTTGGCATAGTTCGTTGCAAATGGGAATTGTCTACAAGGTGATACAATAAGATCGATGCTCTCTGGTGGACCAAACCCTTCACAATCCAAGGAAATTGGTTAAATTTGGTAGCTATAATTGAAGAACCCTATGGGTCAAAAATTCATGTATGTAATTGGAAATATTAATTGCAATTGTATTTTTCATTATAAATTGTGATGTTCTTATCATAATGTATTGTTCTGAAATGTTATAACAATGTCTCTAGACACCACCCATCATCTTAGACCATTATTTTCAGTTATGCTTAATTTTTGTTTAGACTTTCTTATTTGATATTTGTTCTCAATTCCCTTCATTCCCTGACATGGTATCATATTTGATGGCTTAAACATAGCCATGTTATTCCCAAATTGTGTTGAGTTGAATCTTAAATTTATTTACACTAAGACGATCAGTTTTCAAAGTGGAATTGAATTTGAGATCAAATCATATCTATCAAAAATCTACAGTTGAATTCCAAGATTTATCCTATTATTTTGGATGGGAAAAAATATGTTGTCGAGGCACCAAATATGGAAACATTTTTAAAGAGAAACACTCTAGTAGTAAAAAAATATGATTGTTCCTGATCTAAAGGATGACTAGATTAAGTTTGTCATCTATGGAAAAAAGGATGAGGCTATCAAGGTCATCACGACCTATATTGTTGAATACATCCATTTTCATACATGTGTTATTGAATACCCTCATGAGGTTCGGAATAATTTTAGGTAATTTTTTGATAAAATCTATGAAATTCAAATCATGCAGTTAGAAAAAAAAATGATCTCCCTTGATTCCAATTCCTCTATAAGGATTTAGGGCTATCTAGCTCATTTCAAAGAGCTACAATTGAAGCTAGGTGATTTTGGAAAGAACTATCCAACCAAAGTTGGAAAACTCATTGAACTAGTCTTAACGAATCTGATAACACCTTATTATGTGTTTTGTTCCTTATTATGCACCAATTGGAGATCACGTAAAGAAGATGGTAAGGATTTAATATGTGATACCTTCTTTGATTTGTTGATGAAGTGTCAATATATTTTTCCTGATGAAGGGATTATTAGCAGTAAGCATCAAGCTCATCTGCTCAAAGGAAAGGTAAATTCAACATATAAGGAAATTACCTAAGTGCCTCAGAAAAAAAATAAAGGAAAACATGATGGATCGAAATCAACCAAGAAAAATTGAAAGAACAAAACATGACAGTATTGTGGGAAAGTGGGACATGTAGAGAAATTTTGTTTCAAAAAAAGAGATGACTTGGAATAAAAAGTCCAAATGCTTGAGAATGTGGCCACTGAAAATTAACGAGTCAATCTATCAAAAAATTTACCTTTTCAGTCGAAACTCAAAATAATTTCATGCACATACCATGAATAATGAATGGGTTATTGATTCTAGTTGCACTAATAATGAATGGGTGGAGGATGATTCTCTATTTTACTCCCTAAATAAGGATATTAAACAAAGGATATGCCTAGTAAATGATTTTTCAATTGAAATTATTGGTCAAGGTGAGGTCCCTTGTTTACATGGAAAAATCCTAAATGTTTCTCATGTGCCCATCCTGAGAAAAAATATTTTTGTTAGTTTCTCTATTTACATAAAATGGTAAAATTATTGAATTTTGATCTAATCGATTCATTGTTTAAAATATGAATATGGATTAGTCAGTTTTCCACACATAAATTATCAACTCAGGTGATTGATTATATAAGTTCCATGACATGTTTCGACCAAACTATGAACCAACTTCTTTTGTCGCACAGCCAAATGATCAAAGTTGACGATGGCATGAATGACTTAGGCATCTAAATTTTCAAAGCATTATGATAATGGAAACATAGAATATGGCTAATGGAATACCAAAGGCTCTTCCACTTGATGGATTATTTCAGGTATTTATGCTGGGAAATCATCAATAAGCACATTTTAACTCTCGGAAAGCATGGCATGCACATAAACCACTAAAACTTGCTCATAATGATCTTTTCTACATAAACAATCCTTTGTTGGCAGGAAAAATGTATATTCTAACCCTTATAGATGATTTTTCAATATTTTCTTGGGTTTACTTCTTAAATAATAATATTCGTATCTTCGAAATATTCAAAGAATTTTGGAAATTTGTTAAAAATAAATGTGGCCAATCCATTAAATTCCCATGATCATATAATGGCAGAGGATATGTGAATTGAAGATTTGAATATTACCTTACTCAGTTGGGTATCTCTTGGCATAATTTATTTCCTCATACTCCCCAAAATCATGGCATGGCCGAGAAAAAAAATTGATGCTAAGTTCAAATGGCTTGATGCCTTTTACAAGCCAAAAATTTACTCATGAAGTTATTTTTTGAAGTTGTTTACTATGTCAGTGATTCTAAGTTATTGTTCTGACTAGAGGCATTAGTTTTGTGACTCCAATAGAATGTTGGTGTGGTAATAAGCCCTCATTTGGTCACCTACAAATTTGTGGACCTATCACTTGGGTGCATATTCCTAATGATTGCAAAATAAATTGGATGAAAATGGTCATGCAACCTGCATCATGATGGGATATTCTGAAGAATCAAAATTTTATTGACTATTTGACTAGGTCAATCAAAATATATTTATTAGGATAAATTTCATCTTCAATGAGAAGTATTCCATCATTAATTTATCGAATTCTTATTCTAGAATGGTGAACAATGATACTTTTGATATTGGTGAATACATTACTTCGACTATACCTTTTTTTAATAGCTTGACTACTCTGTCAACTTTTATTCCTAATTCAAGTGAGAGTAAATCATCTTCGACTGATACTATAAGCTCTCCTAATCATATTTGTGAAGCTCATATTGGTTTCTCAACACCATTTTTACATTAGTGGGCTGCTAAGACTATTGAAGTTGTTATATTCAATGTTGATGATATTTCTATAGCTCAATTGACTAGTAGTAACATGCAGCACGTTAGTCTTGCATTGATGGATTATGTTCATGAAACCTGTAATAAAAAATCCTATGCAGATTCACAAGTGTAACTTGAATAGAAATAGCCTATGAATGTTGAGATTGATTCATTTCTTAATAATCACACTTGGGAATTGGTTCCTCGACCATAAGGAAAGAATGTTCTAAATTTTTTATGGGTATATAAGACCAAATTTTATTCTAAACTTGTTGTTGAGATTAATAAGACATGTTTGGTGGAAAAATTATTCTCACAACAATAAAGTATCGACGTTAATGAAAATTTTCACATAATGCAATGATGAATTCTATTCAACTAATACTCTCTCTTTATACATGTTTTGGATGGAAAATATATTATATGGATTCTAACTTTTCCTCCTTTCATGGTGACTTATTTGAATAAATATACATAGAGCAACCCCATAGTTTTGTGATAAATTTCAATCTTGTATGTCAACTACAGAAGTCGTTGTATGGTTTGAAGTAGGCCCCTTGGGATTGGTATACTATGATTGATTTATTTATTTTAAATCTTGGGTTTGATCATTGTGAATTTGATGATAGTATTTATGTATTACATATGGATGGTGATACCTTGGTTGTTTTTGTCTATGTGGATGAATTGGTTATTACTGGCACAAATATTGATGTAATTATTAGATTGAAGATTCAACTAGTTAGCACTTTTGAAATGATTGATATTGGTTTTTTTCATTTCTTTCTTGTTATTTGCATTTGCCTTTTATTAATGGGATATTTATCTCTCAATATAAATTTGTATCGAACTTTTTGAAATGATTCAAGTTGGAAAACTGTAAGCCATGCAATACCCATCTTCAGTCATGTATCAAGATCACTAAAGAGTGGTCCTCTCTGAAATTCAATGTTACCCTTTATCAATAGCTAGTTGGTAGCCTCAAATATTTTAATAGTATCTGACTTGAAATTTCCTTTTATGTTAGTTTGGTCTCTAGGTTTATGCAAGACCTGCAAGAAATCCAATAGAAATATTGAAAGAGGATTGTTAGCTATATTAAAGGTACTACTAAATTTGGTATCAAATATCATCAAAGTTCAGATCCATTGATCAGTTTCATTGAATCTGACAAGGCAGGTGACGATGATTATAGAAAATCCACTTCTAGATATGTGTTTCACTTAAGATTTGGAACCCTGATTTGTTTGTGAAAGAAAAGGCATGTAGTCACTTTTTCGACTATGTAATTCAAGTATCATGGAGTTGTTAATCTAGGGATGGAGTAAGTTTGGATTTTTCAACTCTTTGGGGAGCTTAGGTTTCATGTTTAAGTCTCGAATACTATCTATTGTGAAAAATAGAGTAAAATTCAGGTTGTTGGAAATCCTATTGCACATAGTAAGATGAAGCATCTCGAAATTCATCCTCACTATTTATAATAATCAGTTCAAAGTAAGGTTTCCACTCTTTTCTATTGCAATATTTATAATTATATTATTCATATCTTTATAAATTCATTGTTTTAAGGTATGTTTTTGAAGCTAAAAGGTTTTCTTGGGATTTAGGAAGCTACAATTATGGGTGGAAGGATGAAGTGTATCATGTAGATCTAATTTCACCTCGTATACAACCAAAATTTTGTGTTCATAGTGGAGTGTTGCTGTAACAACCCCTTGTTGATTTTCTAAGTAAATAAAATAATACTAAGGTCATGGGACATGTATTCCAAGCTAAATGTTGGGACAAACATAGTGATGGGGATCACTTGTGATTAATTAATGACTATGGAAATTGGAAATGGAAAAGTGATGTTAATTGGAATTTTATTTAGAAAATAAAGGAAAATAGCAGAAAAGGAAGGTGAAGAGACGTATATTTTCATGAGAGGATAAATGAAGGAAAAATGAAGGGAAATGAAGAAAATAGAGGCGTCAATAATAAAAAGTCTTCTGAGGACTAGTTCACAACTCCTTTTGGTATAGATTTTTATAGTTCAGTTTTGGAGCTCTCTTTTATTCTTTCACTCTCTTATACTCTTGAAAACTTAGAGTATTCTTGTAGCATTCTTGGAGAACTTTGGCATACATTGGGTTTGGAGAAACAAGGAAAAGGAAATCCTTGGAACAGGGTCCCCTGGGGTGAATTTTGGTATAGTTTTGTATATATTTTTTGTTATGTACACTGCCTGGAAAGGTAAAAGGGGCTTTGGGGCGGGTCAAAGTCCCTATCTTATGTAAATTGGTTTTAAGGGAAAACTGTGGGTCTCAAACCATGGTTTAAGACCATAGTATCTATGGGCTAGATGGATATAAATATAGATAGATCGATTCTAGTAAGATAGTTCAAAGTCAAGTAATATCTAAGTAAGTGATTCATGCTTATGTGATACATTTTTGTAAGGGATTTCCGTATGGGTTGGGTAGAAAGGCTCCTGCTGGTTTTATGTGTGAAGACCTAGTCCTGGCTGTGTGTGGACTCCACTGGTTGTGTGCGTAGAAGGGTAATTGTAAGGGCAAGTATGAATGTATTGAACTGCTTGATCTTAATATAGAGACTGTTTTGGGGAAAAAAAAGGTGTTATGTGTTTGATATCTGAGTTATATTTTGTTATTGATTTAAGATCTCTTTACTTCTGTTATGATCAATTACATCTGTGCGAGTAAATCTATACTTTATGCATGAATATTTGTTGATGGTTAAGTATATGAATAGATCTACTTAGGTTATTGCGCACAAATATATACTCTATGAATTACGAATATTTGATTATGTCATATGTATCTATGACAAAGTTGATTTGCAATTGTGTTTATCTGTTATGTGCATTATTTGTGTTTGCAACGGAGTTGATTTGATAAGTTTTGATCCATATATGTGCACATATGTTTATAGTCTACAATAATTTATGTTATACATATTTTTAGGACCACCACTTCAATTTCTTCCTCAGGGTGCAGAAACATAATTCCAACACCCTCCCATACTACTTCGGGTGAGACTTTGATCTATGCAAGCAAGTCATTGCTGAAAGGGCCAATAGTTGAAGGTTAGGATCCCTAATCCAAAAAATGGTTACATTGTCAAGACTGGGATCATTTCGAGGAATATTTTATGTATTGGTGTCCTATGTAGAACGAGTTGCAAGATTGGATGGATAGAACATTCTGTGAATTTGTGATCCAAGAGAATCGAAGTTCTAAATTTACCTATTGAAGATTGAGTTTAGATGTATACCTATATAGAATTTCACAAGATATTATTTTCATCCTTTTCAACTGAGTTGCATGAGTGGTTTTCGTGAATGACTAAATTTAATACATGTGTGAAGGATAACGCAGTCACTCAGTGGACACTATAATTGGTACAACAATTAGAAAATACATGCAATACGATCACCCATGTGATAGATCATTGGATCGATCATGTCTTGGGAGGATTTGTGACTAAATTCGCCATTGATCAGTTTGTGTTGTATTATAAAGCAGAAAAAAATATTTTTCAAGGGTCCTAGAGGTAATTTCTTGCGCTCTTTGAAGTGATTGCTGAAGATGCTATTTTGTGAACAAGGCTCTCTATGAGAACATATTGTGTGAATGTCTCGAAGAGGCCCGACTACGCGTAGTAGAATAATTTACTTCGCAGACCTAGCAGAAGGGTTTATTTACAGTCCTCTCAAGGGTAGATGTGATAGTGAGGACGACCCATAAACTAGTAGTTGTAGTGAATCTACTCACTCTGAAGAAGAGGAAGTCTCCCAAGAAGAAGTATCACCAGATCAAGGAGCATTGACCATAGTTCAGATCCCATCCACCCCACTTCCATACTCATCTCACAAGTCATCCACTCCACCTCCACCTCCACCTCCACCTCCCCCAGGCGCAGATATGGCCCCATCTATGAAGTTTCCTACTTTCAAATTTATTGGAAATCAAGATATTGAGAAATTTTGGTTTGTCAATTATGTTGTATGGAGAGCACAGTAGGTTAATAATGATGATGTTAAGAAATCGTTTTTAGCCACTTCTTTTCAATATCATGAGCTGGATTGGTATATATTATATGTGTAGAAATTATACAACATGCATGTATATCTTGGATTCACCCGATCTAACAATGTAATAAATTTAAATACTGGATCACTTCTATAAATATTTTGTTGAATTAAAAAAAACACAATCAGTAATCACATGAACATGAAGAAATATCAATCACACACAACGCAAATAATTCCCCAGGGAAATATTAGAGCTAAAAACCCCACTATCTTCTATTGTATATTAAGCATGGATCATGAAACAATTACATAAAAAACTCTTCTCACAAGATCCCTCGAGTACTCAGCTAATTGTCTCACACTGTCATATGCAAAACTTACCAACCATAACCAATTCTCAGCCTCCAGACAGCCTGCCTTGCTAGCGCAAACCCTGATGGTAAATATCCCTAAAAATAGGAATTATTGCATGCCTTGACTGTGCAAGTATCATGGGCACTCCAATGGGTGTTTGGTTGCAAGTGTGCAACCCAATAATCCTAAAACTAATAGTCAACTTCCTTTTCACATAGAACAAAATTGGGTCTCCACTGGATCTGACATGCATGCAGCTAATAATAGTAAATCCTCAGTTGCATGTGAGATCACTAATTGTGAATTAATTAATATTTAATTCACTATATCTCTCAATAGTGCATCTACAGCTACAACTAGCATAACTAAGTTTAACTCACTTAACTGAGTTAAACTATTTACAACTTTCACCAACTCATCCACCACTCCACTTCGAACTCTGTTACAACTAGAATTACTTAGCATGCCTCACCAACTACGTCTAACTTGAAATCCACTATCTAACTAAATTTATCACTTTCAATTAGCTCATAAATTCCACATTGATAATAGATTACAGTTTAATGTCCATCTTAATTAATGGATAATAAAAATATACATGCACCCAAAAATAGCACTGTGGGCCCCACCCTAGTCTAGGTGCTTAATTCAACCATGTGCTTAATGCACTAGGTGTGGGTGTTGAATCTTGTTGTTGAATCTCAAAACTCCCTCTCGACAAGAAAGGGATTATCCTTCACCCCGATCATGTCTCTATGGTATTCAAATTTTCTCCTGGAGAACGCCTTCATCAAAATATCTACATCCTTATCTTCCATGGGAATGTACTGAAGAAACATGATCCTTCTCTACACAAAATCTCTAAGATGATGATACCATATATCTATATGCTTGGACCTATCATGAAACAAAGGATTAATCAATAGTTTAATGCAACTCTGATTATCACAATGAATGACTATCGGATCCATCTGAGAACCAAGCAAACCAACCAAGATCTTTCTCATCCAGATAGGCTCACGTGTAGCTTGACTTGTTGCCATGTATTCCACTTCTGCTGAATTGAGTGCCACGGATCGTTGCTTCCTGCTGTATCAGGAAATTGTTGTCGATGCAATGCTAAAGATCCCCCTGATGTGCTCTTTATGTCCGATGAACTACCAGCCCAATCTGCATCTGTGAAGTCATGCATCTTCACTCCCTCTATTCGTTTGTAATATAGACCATACTCTGATGTGCCCCTCAGGTATCTCAGGACATGCTTCCCCTCCTTCAAAAAGAGCTTGGTAGGCTTAACCATAGGTTGACTCAGTTGTTTAACTGCGTAGCAAATGTCTAATCTCGTGTTCAGCAAATACGTTAGCGAACCCACTAACTGTCGGTAGAAAGTAGCATCCACTACCTCTCCAAAAGTAGCATCCTCTTTCCTCAAATTTCCTAGAAGAGGAGTATCCATGGGTTTGCAGCTCTCTATGATAAGCTTACCCAGTATCTCCTTTGCATACTTTCCTTGAGACACAAAAATTTCACCATCTCGCTACCATTTCCAATCCAAGGAAATAATCAAGGACTCCCATGTCCTTCATTTCGAACTCCCTTGCAATATCCTCCTTTCATGATTATATCAGCTACTCATCACTAGTCAAAATTAGATCATCAATATAAAGAAAAATGATCAATAGCTTACCCTCAACCACAATCTGCTACAAGTTTTCATCTACTTCACTTTTTTTGAATCCCACTCTGGTGAAACAGTTGTATATCAGAGTGTACCAAGCACAGGGTGCTTGCTTCAGGCCATACAATGCTCTTTTGAGCTTGCACACATGCGATTCACTGTTGAAGATTTCGAAACCTTCAGGTTGCTCTATGTACACCTCTTCCTCAATGATCCCATTGAGAAACAAAGTTTCACATCCATCTAATGAATGCGCCAGCCCATCTGTGATGAGAGTGCAAGGATGGATCTTATGGAAGAGTACCTTGCAACAAGCGTAAAATTCCCATCATATTCTATCCCCTCGATATGTGAGAACCGCCAGGCCACAAATCTAGCCTTGTATTTCTCCACACTCCCATCAACAGCTTGCTTTACCTTGTAGATCCATCTCGATCCAACCACGAATTTGTCGACCAGTCTTGGGACTATCTCCCATGCACTGTTCTTGACAATGGAGTCATACTCCTCCACCATTGCATCAACCCAATTTGGTTGTTGCACTGATTCCTAAAATGAATATGGTTCAGTCACAATAAATTTTCTCATAAGTGCCATGTATCCAGTAAATCGGTTAGGAGACTGTCTTTGTCTGTGCTGTGAAGTAGGTGCTCCTACATTCTCTGCAGCATCAAGTCTCAATCTATCAGCTTCCATGGTGCGCCTTCTGCCATTTCTGATGGATGGATCTACATGAGTGTTTTCCTCCACTCATGAATCTCCTAATGTGCTTGATCCACAACTTCTGATTCATCCTTGGGAACCAGCAATTCCTCCTCTGCATGCAATTCTAGCTCCCTCAAGTCAAGGGACAACCGCATGGATTTATCCTCATCAAATTTTATATCCTGTTGCACAACAGTCACTCTATTGTTTGGAAAATACACATGATAATTATGGGGTGTTTCAGTGTACCCCACAAAAATCCCAACCTCAATTGTTGGCTCCAGCTTCTTCCTAGCATCCTTGGTCACATGCACATAAATATATGAGCCAAAAATATTATAGTGTGAAACATCAGGTTTCTTACCAGTGAAAGCCTCTTCAGTGTACTCATGCCAAATACTCTATGAGGACAACGGTTTTGCACATGTATCGTTGTATTGCATGCTTCTGCCCACAGATGCATGGTAGGCCTTGATCAAGCAACATCCCTCATGCTGCACCCACAATAGTTATGTTCTTCCTCTCTGCAACCCCATTCTACTATGGTTTATGAGGCGCTATGAGTTCTATTCGAATTCCTTTTTTGCTGCAAAAGTTCTTGAATTCGTTAGAGATGTGTTCTCCACCATTATTTCTCCTAAGAGCTATCACTTGCTTCCCCAACTCTTTCTCCACTAGTGCCTTAAACTCAAAGAACTTAGAGAATGTTTGATCTTTCTTCTTCATGAAAAAGATCCAGCACTTACGAGAAAATTCATCAACAAATATTACATAATACTTATGTTTTGTTGTTGAATCAACCAAGAAAGGACCATACACGTGTGTGTGAACTCTCTCAAGGATCCTTGAAGCTCAGTTTTCCTTCTCATGAAAGGTGGAATTTACATATTTTCCCATAGTACACCCCTTGCATGTGTTGATTGCACAAGTGTACCCCTGGGAAGACCAATAGAAATCCCTTGCATGACTTTTAAGGCTCCATGGTGAAGATGGCCCAATTGTCTATGCCATAATTCTCCCTCATCCCAGATCACCACTTGATCTCCCTTGCCCACCATTATTGTGCATCCATCTACCTACAGCTTGTAGAGATTCTCAAATTGAATGCATATCCTCTTGGATTGTCTTGTTGTTTTATGTCGCAGGAAATATTTTCCATCACTAAAAACAACATCATAGCCTCTATCCTCCAACATTGCGATTGCGACCAAATTTTTCTTCAGACCTGATACATGCATCACATATTTTAATTGAAATGGTTTAATTTACTCCCTCTGAAAGGTAATGGTATCAATCCCGATAGCACTATACCATCCATCGTTTCCCATTTCAATATGAATCTGGAGATCTTTCTCCTCCAAGTCATTGAAAAGTTCCTTACCTCCTATCATGTGAAAGGAAGTGTCATTATCAAAATACAACACAAATCCCAATGCACTGGACACCATGCATGCGATCAATGAGATGTCAAGCTCAAATTGTGAGCTAAGGGCCTCACTAGTTGCAAATCCTCCAGCCTTCTTGTTATTCTTCTTTTGTGGACAGTTAGTAGTAAAATGCCCATACTCGTGACAGTGAAAACACTTCACCTTGGACATGTCCTACTTCTTGCAATTCTTGGACATGTCCTACTTCTTGGAATTCTTCCCCTTCCCCTTCCTCGCCTTGGCAGCCAAATCACAATCCTCTTCATCCTCATTCTTAGATGAAGATCCATCTCTGGTGTTCCGTCTGAGCTCCTCCAGCACCAAATCCGACCACAATAATTCCCATTCTGGAAATTTTTCCCTTCCATTGACAGAGCCTTGATAACTGTGCCAAATCTTGGGAATTCCTAGGAGATCCAAGCTCACCAAATCATCATCAACAACTGTTATTCCACCACTCCCCAGTTCATCCCAAATTTGGACAAACTTTATTATATATTTTGGAATGTTGTCTCCCTTTTCCATCTTGATCTTCCTGAGGTTATCTTTTAGCACCAATTTCCTATGGTCGCTGCTACTTTGGAATATATCCATCAAATCCTTCCACATTACATATGGTGTGGCTTTACCATGGAAGCTTGAGACAATGTGGTCTCATACTCCCTCCAACAGGATCCTCCTCGCCTTTGCCACTTTCTTTTGCCACGCGTCAAGATTTGCAACATCTGCAACATCGGGTTTAGGAAAATCTTTGTCAATGAATTCCTTCAACCCAATGTCTTCGAGGACTGCCTCCATCTTGTCCTTCCAAGAAATGTAGCTCGCGCTGCCCTTGAGTGAATACTCTAACATCAATCCATTGAAATCCATTTCAATCTTGAATCAGCTGTAGCACCAAGAAAGTCTTTCTGCAAATTCGAATTCTCTCCAGTCACAAACACAACTCTTTCTTCACTTCTACAGTTTCCTGTGCTCTGATACCATGTAGAAATTATACAACCTTCATTTATTCATGGATTCACCCGATATAAAAATGTACTAAATTTAAATACTGAATCACTTCTACAAATATTTTGCGGAATTAAAAAAAAAAAAAAAAACACAATCGCTAATCACATAAACATGAAGAAAGATCAATCACACACAACAAGGGTAATTTCTCGAGGAAATCTTACAGCTAAAAACCCCACTATCTTCTATTTTATATTAAGCATGGATCATGAAACAATTACATACAAAACTCTTCTCACAATATCCCTCCAATACTCAGCTAGTTGTCTCACATTGTCATATGCAAAACTGACCAACATATAGCCAATTCTCAGCCTCTAGACAACCTTCCTTGCTTGCACAATACCTGATGGTAAAGATCCCTAAAATATAGGAATTATTTCCTGCCTTGACTGCACAAGTATCATGGGAACTCCAATGGGTGTTTGGTTGCAAGTGTGCAACCCAATAATCCTACAACTGATAGTCTACTTCCCTTTCACCTAGAACTCAACTAGGTATCAACTAGATCTGACATGCATGCAGCTAATAATAGTAAATCCTCAGTTGCATGTGATATCACTCATTTTGAATTAATTAATATTTAATTCAGTAGATCTCTCACTAGTGTATATTTAATTACAACTATCACAACTGATTTTAACTCACTTAACTCGGTTAAACTATTTACAACTTGCACCAACTCACGCACCACTACACTTCGAACTCTGTTACAACTAGAATTACTCTGCATGCCTCACCAACTACCTCTAACTTGAAATCCACTATCTAACTGAATTTATCACTTTCAATTAACTCATTCAATTCCACATTGAGAATATATTACAGTTTAATGTCCATCTTAATTAAGGGATAATCAAAATAGACATGCACCCCAAAATATCATTGTGGTCCCCACCCTAGTCTGGGTGCTTAATGCAACCAGGTGCTTAATGCACTAGGCGTGGGTGCTGAATATTCTTGTTGAATCTCAACAATATGTATCAAAAAAAATTAATGAAACTATGGATGAGTTTAAGGATGCTTTGAAGGAACAATTCAAAAATCCTAAGTCATATGCAAAATGTTTGACAAAGTTGAAAGAGATTCACCAAGAGATAAATGAATTTGTATGAGAGGTCGATCATAGATTGAAGCACATGATAAGAGATGGCGGATTCACTATCGATGATACCCAACACAAGGAGTGGTTTATTACTATGTTTCTCCTACATATGCACCAGCCATTGAGTCAACATAATATTGCCACACAGGCTGAGGTTGTAGAAATTGCGATGAAATTAGAAGTTGCGTTGGTACTGTTTGTGCTTGGAACTCAGCAGATTTAGAGTCAGTTAGAAGAAATGCATTTGGAGGTTCATAATTTTCACAAAGATAAGGGCAAGGAGGTATGCATATAGGTATGGTGCATATGATGTAAATTTGTTGGGCATCATAAGGATCAATTTCTAGTCCTCAATGATTATCTGTGCGCTGAAGAACCAAGCCCACTGAAGAACACAGTAGGGCCAAGTGGGAAACCTCCAATATGGTGCATGATTTTTCGGACTACGGGCCTGCATGCGATAGATTTCTATCCAAGGATCGGAAAATGCGTGCCTAAGCAGAAGCAATTGTTTTGTAGACTATGTTCATCAGTGGGACATGATGAACAACACTGTCGAAGTTTTGACCTGATGATGGACAAAGATGAAATATATAGAATGCAGGTCAAACCTACCTCACTAGCATCTTTGTTCAGACGCGATCGATTCTAGAACAGAGGAATAGGAAGAGGAGGAGGATCATCTGGTCGAGGAAGGGGACAAGTCATTTTCTACAAATGCGAAAATGTTGGTCACTATGTGTGTGACTGCCCAAATCCAACACGACAATCATGTAGGTACTGTAGGTAGTTTGATCATGTAATAGAATATTATCCTATTTTTAATTGCTAAGATGTAGGAGAAAAAGAAACAAACTCAGACACAAAATCTTCAGATGGTCCGGGCAGAAATACACGAGGAAGATCCTAGTGTGAATGTGGTCACTAGGAGTGGTACAACCACTAGTGAGGATAAGGGAGAGATGTCAGATGTTGACCTTTCGATTCAAAAGGAACCTAAGAACAAGCATGGATTTTATTTGCAGCATCCAAAAGAAACTTTTTTTGAAGTGCAAAATGGGTTTGCAGAAGGAAGGACATCGACATCAGGTAAACCAGTGAAGGAGGCAGGAGTAGATGATGAAATAAAGATATCTTTACAAGCTTGCATTAAGTTACTGCGCAACAAAATGGCGGTGGATAACCTTCAGGCATTGATATATAACTGTGCAGAAAGGGAA
The DNA here is from genome assembly GCA_034641835.2 of Pinus albicaulis. Classification (NCBI taxonomy): domain Eukaryota; kingdom Viridiplantae; phylum Streptophyta; class Pinopsida; order Pinales; family Pinaceae; genus Pinus; species Pinus albicaulis. Next base: position 1,124,645,997 of record CM076578.1, on the reverse strand, counting down.
TATCTTCCGATAGAATAAAAAAATTTAAATAAGATCTATAAGAGAAATCACAAGAAAAGAAATGGATGAGAGATGTGGTTGACTACTCAGATCGGTGCTTATGAGATGGATCAGGTCATTCTGGATCTGGGATTTGATGGAAATGTCTTACCTAATAAAACCTTGCAGCGCATGGGTGAACCTAAGTTGTAATGGTCTACTATTCAATTGCGCATGGCGAACTAGAAGAAAATCATTCCATTAGGAATACTGTCGCAAGTGGTAGTCAATATTGAAGGAGTTAAGGTGCTTTCATATTTCGAAGTTATACAAAACATGGATGATACAAATCCTTATCCTGCACTATTGGGATTGGATTGTGATATTGATATGGATGGCATCATAAATCTGAAGAGGAGAAGAATGGAATTTGAAAACAGTCGAACTAGAGTCATAATTCTCTTAGATTCTACAGAAGGTGAAAGATACACAGAACCTGTGTGCGATGATGATGATATTTTCCATATCTATAAGCTGACTATGCATGATGAATATTGGATCAACCTGACAGCTGATGGAATCCTTAATTGGGAAAAGGAAAAATATTTCTTCTCATATTCTAATGAAGAATTGGAGAATTGGCAGAACAAGTTACATGAAGTATCTGCATTGCGCTGCAATCGAGTGACCAGATCTCTTCGCTACATAACATTAAAGATGCGTGAATTATCATATTATGATGGTTTAACTAATGTGAACATTATTTTAGGAGAACTTGAAAGAACTGTCCTATAAGGATAGATTCCATGCCATTGATCTAGGACTGCATGCTACTCCAGCACGATGGTGGGAGACACAAACAAAACATGGGAAATTGGGAAGAATGCACGTAAATTATGTGATTGCGATTTGAATGCTCCACTATTATAATGGAAGAAGTCTACTCTAGAAAGGATGATCCATGTGGATATCTATCTAAATGGACTGTGGTATGGAGAATAGAACCAAGACTTGAATGGATACACATGTTCATTCATACACTAGTAAAGGTGCCTACTAATTGGTACTTGGAGACAAAGTTGCGCCAAGGTACTAGTGAATGGTCTGTGCTGACGAAGAGTTTCATTTTAACCTTAAGTTTCGAGAGTGGTTTTTTCAAGCTTAGTAAATCACTACATGATATTCAATAAGTTATCTTTGACAAAAAAAATCCAATGGTAGAGTGCGCTTCACCAACCCAGGATGCACAGATGAGGGATATTGTTAATTACAGAAATATGACAGCTGAAGAAAATGAAGAAGATCCAAGGAATATCACAATTCTAGAATCTGAGGGACAATGTGCAGTTGTTGGGCCTTCAATCAAATCACTAGATGTCACAAATCCTCTAAAGAATTGACAGGTAAATATTGGATCTGAAGAGCAACCGAATTTGGAGAAGATTGGAGATTATTGGGATGATGACACAATGGGAAAGGTTGTTGAGCTACTAACAGAGTATCAGGACTCGTTTCCTACAAATTTCTCTAAGCTGAAATGGATAATTGGAGAGGTTGGAGTCATGAAGATCACTTTGAAACCTGATGTGCACCTAGTAAAGCAGTGCCCATATAGATTGAATCCAAAGTATAAGCAGAAGGTGAGGGAAGAGTTGGATAAAATGGTTGTTGTGGGCATTATAGAACCAATGGAAGAGTCTGATTGGGTGATTCCTATGGTAGTGCAAGGTAAGAAGACAAAAGGAGAGATAAGGATTTGTGTGAACTCGCGCAAACTGAATGACACCTGTGTACATTATCCATTCCCAACTCTGTTTTCTGATGAGATCCTTGATAATGTAGGAGGACAAGAATCTTATTCATTCACATACGGTTTCTCAGGGTATCATCACATCAGGATTGCGTTGGAGGATCGCAGTAAGACAACCTTTGCAATAGAATGGGGATCCTTTCAATATATGGTCATTCCATTTGGATTGAAGGACGTGCCTACTATTTTCTCGTGCATAGTAGTAGTTGCATTCAAGTAGTATATACACAATTTCCTAGAAGTATACTTTGATGATTGGACTCTTTTTGGACTGTTGAAAAAGCATGTCTCAAGCCTGCACCTAATGCTAGATACACGTAGAAAGTACCATATCTCACTAAATTTAAAGAAGTGTATATTTTATCTGTCATTCAGGATATTGCAGGGTCACATTTTCTGCCAGAAAAGGTTGACGGTAGATCCCGTGAAGATCACAGTAATTTTTAATCTGGAAGTACCTACGAATGTCAAAAAACTACGCTCGATATTGGGAAATAGTGGATATTATCGAAAGTTCATTCAGGGTTATGTGCTGATAACTACGCCCATGGAGAAATTTCTCAATAAGGATGTGACATTTTTTTGGGATGAGGAATGTCAAAAGAGTTTTGAATTATTAAAGGAAAAGATGGTCACTGCACCCATATTTATCTTTCTAAATTGGTCAAAGGTGTTTCATGTGCATTTTGATGCCTCCTGCATTGCCCTCGAAGCTATTTTAGCGCATCCAGGAGCTGGAGAGATCGATCACCCTATTTCCTATGCCAGTAGGAGGCTCTCAAGCGTAGAATATAATTACTCAACCACATAAAGTGAAGTCTTAGCGATGGTGTATGTGTTATGGAAGTTCCTCCACTATTTGTCAGGAGGACATTTCAAGATGTTTGCTGATCACTCTTCTTTGAAGTACCTATTCAATAAGCCTGTGTTTTGGGGTGAGATTTATAGGTGGTTTTTACTCTTCTAGGAGTATGATTTTGAGATAATTGTGAAACCAGAGAGACTGAATGTTGGGCCAGACCATCTGTCGCCCATTGAGAATGGTGAAGAACCTACTCGCATGGAATATGGATTACTAGATGTGAAATTGTGTGTGATCAAAGTAGTTGATGACCATTTCCCTGATATTATTAATTTCCTGACTACTAGATGTGTGCCTGAGGAATATACATTCCATCAGAAGAAATAACTCATGGTGCGTGTAACGAATTTTACTATTATTGAAGAAAGTTGTACAAGATGGGTGCAGACGAAGTTCTGTGAATATATTTCTTGGATTTTGAGAGACTGACATATTAGATGAAGATCATGGAGGGGGTGTTGGCAGTCACCACATAGGGAAGGAAACAACGAAAAATATTTTGCGAGCTGGGTTATGGTGGCCCACACTGCACAATGATGCCTATGCACATTGTCATGCATTCGATGTATGACAAAGGACACTAAAGCCATCGTGCAAAGATGAGATGCCTCTGGCAGATCCACAGTACCGTTAGCATTTTGAGATAAATGGGCCATATACTTCTTTTGACCTATTAACCCTCTAGAAAGAATTCCTCTGCACGCGTTACATAATCACTAAGACAATTATGTAAACTGCATGGGTTGACGCTAAACCAAGAAGGATTTTAGTGCATAAATAGTTGCGTACTTCATTTTTTAGGAATATTATGACTCGATTTGAATGCCCTAAGATTATGATAAGTGATCAAGGTACACTTTGTGAATGAACCCATTGAAGCACTGACAGAAGAATTCTAGATTCATCATCTGAAGAGCACTCCCTATCACCAATAGGCAAACGGTGTGGTGGAATATTTCAATAACATATTAGAGATTGCGCTCACTAAGATTTTCAATTATAATTAGAACAATTGGGATGTGCGCGTACCATCATTTCTTTGGGCATATCGAACCACATGTAAGAAGTTGACAGGAAAGACACCATTCAGGATGGTGTATGGGCAAGAAGTTGTGTTGCCAATGGAGTACATTGTTCCCAATGTGCACATTGTAGCATTCAAAAATATGGCAAATGAAGATATTATGGAGGAACGATTGTCATAGTTGGTCATGCTCGAAGAATATATCTTTATTGCAAATTTCCATCAGCAAGTACAAAAGGCACGGGAAAAGGCATGGGAGGATGATTTGTTCTTGTTCTACGATAACAAGTTTAAGTGTCACCCAGGGAAGTTCAAGATGCATTGGCTAGTGTGATATAATGTTAAGGAAATTACTAATTCAAGTGCATTGCACCTGACCACGTTGAGTGGCGAATATCTTCCCGGGTATGTCAATGGAAGCTGATTGAAGCCATACAAGGATGACCCTCTCCCTGTGCACACAAAATGACTATATGGCCAAAATATTGGATCTGCACAGAAGGGATGGCAGATTCATGACAAGTGTGACACGCACATGGAATCTTCACATGGAGGTTGACTGGGTCGCAAAAGTGTCAAAATATAGCCATTGGAATAGTAAATCTGGAAAAGACAGTTTTATTACCATTTAGGGGAGCATCTAGGTTGTATTTAATGAGGATATTATTCCATATTTGGAACCATTTTGTCATTTATGGAGACACATTAATGCTAAGGGACCGTTGAAGATGCACTAAAGCTATAAATTTGACCTAAGGGGTCACTTTAGTTCCCTTTTCTTTCTTTGTGAATTTTCTGCTTTGAGATCTCTTATTTTAGACAGGTTTTTCAAATGCAGATTCCCGACATCTAGAGATGTTTTTCGAAAACCCAACAAATTTTTTTCTTCAAAACTATCTTATTTACAAAAACATCCTCCCGTTTTGTAACAGATGTCAAGGATAGAGAGATAGGAGCTCATTTATGACCCCTAGTTTTTAGAAAAGTAGGTCCATTTTTAATGCAGGATGAGCCACTTGCTGCTTCTTAAGGAGGGTAAGATGTGTTTTGAACCAATTTTTCCTTATCATGCTTCATCTCATCATTTCACATAACCATGGACAATTTTTAGAAGTGAAAATTGAAAATTTCAGAATCTGTAGTCTATCATACAAGTTCGTAGCGTACTCTGGGATTAAAGTCAATTTTGCGCTACGAACTCGCTGAAGATTACTTGATGCAATAATTTCCAAATGTTTTCATAAAAAGAGTGGGTAAAGGCATTTTTTTAAGTACTTTGGCATAATGAAGACCCTCCAATGAGCAGAGAAGTCATAATGGTTGCAGAAATTTCCAAATGGAAAACGCTACGAACTCTTCGCTACAAACTCTCCTGAACTTTCTTTTACATGATTGTTTTAGCAGTCAAATTCAACTTCAATTTATGAGTAAATAACAAATAATTTTGGAAATATGAAGGAGGTTTTTTCTTCAGCACAAGCCCATCTACAAAAACCTCTCTCACTTTTTGCAAAGCCAATAGGGTTTGGAAATTATGCACTCATCTTTGAGGCCTATTTTTCATAATTTTCACTAACCAGATTTGTGTAAAAATTGTAAAAATCGACTTGGAAGAGGTCTAACTCAGCATCCACATGGCATAATGACACATCATCAGTCCAATACACTCATAAAAATTGTTGGTTTCATTTGATAAGGGTTATTAAAGGTATTTGTTGAACTATTTAATGAAAGAAGATTCATTTTTTGTATTCAAACTTTTCCAAACAGAAATATCCCTAGGAAGTCTCCAAGTGTTGTAACCCTATTTCAAATAGGTCTCTGAGGTAGGAATTTGAAGCTAGAAAGGTGGAAAACCATTTGTATGAGTCCCCACTCTATAAATGAGAGAGTTTTAGAGTTAGAGAGTGGTTGATGGATGTTATATTGCATACTACTATTGTAAATATTTTTATCAGTAATATACAGTGGCAACAAACTTATTTTTACCTGAGATTCATGGTATTCTTATGAGTGTTTGTCTTTTATGTTTTTTTATTCTATCTTTAGTATCTTAGTTGTTTGATTACTTAGAATTCATGGTCAACATGCTCTAACTTCCTTCAAACATATATTATGTTTTCAATGTTATGTTTTGTTAGAATATACATGCCTCAGCTTCCATGAGAGAAGTTTCATATGTTAACTGAGTTTTCATACTAACTCCATATGCCCAATGATAGTTATTTTTTAACATCTTTCACCTAGAAAAAAATACATTTAAATCCAATTTCAGAGTTAGCCATCTGTTGATATTCATTTACCTAATATCATCTTTATCCTTGAGAGAGCCCTCTTAGGCTGGAATGGCTAAGTTACAACTAAAATTTGGTTTGAAATAGTTACTTTGAGTTGACTGTTGAAGCATCCCATCAGTATGAATTTATTGATAGCAGCGCGGATGTAGCCGTGGGACGAGAAGAGTATACAGTTTTCACAAACACTTGATGGCGTGTTGAAGACCCTTCAGTACACCCAAAGAAGTAATTAGCTTTCCATTGAAGGTCAGACAACAGAAAATCTAGTCAATCAAGCTTAGGGAGTTATTGCGCAGAGCCTTTAGGTGGTTTTGCGCAGAGCGAAGATGAAGGAGCCTACCCCACAGTGACTCATGAAGAATCGCGAGTTTGTGTTGGGGGCTTGTTGGGGTAGGGTCCCTGGGGTTAATTTTCGTATATTTTTGTATATATTTTTGGTTATGCGTGCTACGCAGAAAGGTAAAAGGGGATTTGGGGTGGATCAAAGTCCCTATATTATGTAAATGGGTTTGAATGGAATATTTTGGGCCTTAAACCATGGTTTGAGACCATAGTATATAAGTGCTATATTGATATAAATATAGATAGATCGAGTCTAGTAAGATATTTCAAAGTCGAGTAATATCTAAGTAAGTGATTAATGCTTATGTGATACATTTTCGTAACGATTTTCAGTCTCAGTTGGGTAGAAAGCCTGATCCTATTGGTTGTGTGCATGGAGACCTAGTCCTGGTTGTGTGCGGACTCCATTGGTTGTGTGCGTAGAAGGGTAGTTGTAAGGGAAAGTCTAATTGTACTGATCTGCTTGATCTTAATACAAAGACTATTTTGGTGAACCATATGTGTTATGCATTTGATATATGAGCTATATTTTTTTATTTCTTTAAGATCGCTTTACTTTTGTTATGTTCAAATACTTCTGCACAAGTAAATCTATACTTTATGCATGAATATATTTTTATGGTTAAATATATGAATAGATATTCTTAGATTATTGGCACAAATATATACTCTATGAATTGTAAAGATCTGATTCTGTTATATGTCTGTGCGACAAAGTTGATATGTGATTCTTTTTATATGTTATGCGCATTATCTTTATTTGCGGCGGATTTGATCTGATAAGTGTTGATCTATATATGCACACATTTGTTTATAGTCAACAATATTTTTTGTTATAAATTTGTTTAGGACCACTACTTCAATTTCTTCCTTAGGGTGCAGAAACCTGGTTCCATCACCCCCCCCCCATACTGCTTCGGGTGAGACATTGATCTGTGCAAGCAGGTAATTGTCGAAAGGGCTAGTAGTTGGAGGGTTTGTTGGTTACACAATAAATCTGAACCTTGGTCAAGACCCCTCAAGCCAACACAAAGTAGGAAAGTGTAAGGGAACATGTGGATCAACTCCTACAACTGGATTTCTTTGAAGGTAGCAAGTTGTATGTGTGATTTCCTTGTTGATATATGGATGCATGGTATATGCATGTGTTTTTCGGGTTATATGTTGTCATTGGCACGGGGGATTTCCTAGATTGAAAATGGTTTTACCCTTGCCTTTCCATTTCCTGGATAGCCATGGTGTTGTGGGTTTTCCCACTTGATTGGTTGGTGCCCATAATTCCTTATGGTTGCGGGTTGGAACAACTACTCTAGAAGCCCTAGAACAACTAGTCCTAGAGCCCAGGATGGGAAAAGCACTCTGGAGCCTTTGGTGGGCTGAGTTACTAGTCCCCGAAGTCGGGTTGGACAAATTATATGGAGTCCTGTAAGGTTTTGGGTTGAGAAACTAGTTCCTAGGTCCCTAAAAAAATTGGCTAGAATCTAATCTGGCTGGTGTGAGTGATGTACGACCACGAGGTGAAACCACTAGTTGAGGGTTGAGGTGGTTTATCCTCTGGAATCCCTGGTTTTGTTTTCTTTGGTTTATTCCATGATAAAATACATTCACGTTGGGAATATGATGCGATGTTTAGGGTTTCAGGGTTGTGGGTATCACATTACAATTATGATTTCATATGGGATAGGCTTGTAGTAGTGGATCTTGTAGGTAGGATAGGAGGATGACAAGCACCATCATCTTAAGCACAGTTTACAAAAAACAGGGTACACATGAACAAGATGTGGATTATCATCTCACAAAATATGGTTTGGTCAGATTTAGGGACGGGATTTATGTGTCAAACAACAATGAGCTCAAGAAGCATATCTTGAGGGAATTTCATGTTAAGTCATACTCAAGTCACCCAGGATATCAGAACATAGTGATAGTTGTTAATAAGTTCTACCATTAACCGAACTTGAAGAAAGAGGTGGCTGAGTATGTTGTGAGATGTTTGGATCACCAATAGGTAAAAGTAGCGTATAAGCATCAGGGTGGTTTATTGCAGTCGATTCAGATTCTGAAGTGGAAATGGTAGGTCATTTCCATGGACTTCATTACCAGTTTTTCAAGGAAATATAGACATATGTATTATATTATGGTTATGGTTGAAAGGATGATTAAGGTAGCTCACTTCATTCCATTGAAGTCTATGAATTCATCTAGTGAGTTAGCTCAGGTATTCATTAGGGAAATAGTGAGGTTGCATGGTATTTCTAGGAAGATTGTGTCTGACATAGTCATCAAGTTCAAATTCAGGTTTTGGAAAGAGTTGTTTGCAAGTTTGGGGATAGAGTTGGCCTTCAGTAAATCTTATCATCTACAGGCAGATGGATAGACAAGGAGAGTCAATAGGATTCTTGAGGAAATTTGGAGGATGTATGTCATGAATTAGCAACGAAAGTGGGAAGGTTATCTTCCACTGGTGGAGCTTGCATATAAAAATGGGTATCGGGAATCTTTGAAGATGAGTCTATTTGAGGAAATTTATGGGCAGAATTGTAATACTCCTATCAGCTAGAACAATCAAAGGAAAAAGGTTTTGATTTGACCAGATATGTTGGTAGAGATGGAACAGTAAATGTAGGTTATCAAGAAGAATCTAGAGGTAGCCCAAGAGAGACAAAAGAGTTATGAAAATTAGTGCAGGGTATTTAAGGAGTTTCAAGTTTTGTAACATGGGTACTTGTGCATCAAGCTCAAGAGGAGGTCCTTGAGGATTGGATCATGTGCCAAACTGACATCTTGGTATTGCAAGCCTTTCAAGACCCTTGAGAGGATTCGACCAGTGGCCTACCGACTTGCACTACCTCCAAAATTGAAATTCCATGATGATTTTTATGTTTCATTGCTTAAGAATTATGTGAATTGTTTTTATCATGTGATTGAATGGTTTATATTATGGGAGGAACCAGAAGGATAATTTCAGCCAAAACCTTAGTGCATTTTGCAAAAAAATATGCTCATGCTGAAATTGATCAATTCGATAAGTTAAAGTGTAGTGGAATCATTTTGGATCTGATGAAGCTACATGGGAGATGGTTGGTCAGATACAAGTTATGTATTCTTCTGTATTGACATGTTAATCTGATGTATTATGATATATGTTTTGATCTTTTTTTTTTGTTATGTTTATATATACATATGTATGTAAATACCACATCTAGTTGTGTTATAACACTCCAATAAGTAGTATGGTGTTCATGTTATGATGGTCACAGTCTCAACAGTATGATATGATGTAAATGTTGTAGCAAATTTTGTTATAAAATTCCATGGGAAGCATGTATTTTGTAGGTTCATAAGTGTCATCAAACACTGAGAATGGTGTTCCCCCAAAGGGGAGGTGTTTGTAACAGCCCCTCGTTGATTTTCTATGTAAATAAAATAAGGCCAAAGTCATGGGACACATATTCCAAGATGAATGTTGGGAAAAATGTAGTGATGGGTATCACTTGTGATTAATTAATGGCTATGGAAATTGGCAAAGTCAAAGTGGCATTAATTGGAATTTTATTTAGAAAATAAAGGAAAATAGGAGAAGGAAGGTGAAGAGACAAAATTTGCATGAGAATAAAAATTGAATGAAAAATGAAGGAAAATGAAGAAAATAGAGGCATCAATAATAAAAAGGCTTTTTAGAATTAGTTCACAACTTTTATTTCGCTTTTGACAGTTCATTTTTGGAGCTCTCTTCTATTTTCTCACTCTCTTATACTCTTGCACACTTAGAGTATTCTTGGAGAATTCTTGGACACTTTAGCATACATTGGATTTGGAGAAACAAGTAAAAGTGATCCAAAATTAGACAAGAATGCAACAGAATAAAAATATAACCATAAATATAGAGACGCAATAGAAATAACACTTCATTTCATCAATATCAAGGAACTGACATATGCCTACAGACATAATAAAAATAAACTAGCTCAGGTAATGGTAGCTTATCTCTAAGAAGAGATGTGGCGGCTACATGCCTATGAATTGTGTTAAATGAGGTCTGAAAGCATATTTATTATTAAGAAACAATGGAAAACCCTAAACATCTAAAAACCTAACCCTAAAAGATGAAGCGCCAAAACTATGGGCCCCGTTTGGGTAAATTGGTACATCAACTTCCCAGGGTAGTAAATTTGGAATTCGATCTCTGTTTGATGCGAAAAATACCTCATTGGAAAGATATATCCAAGGAATAAAACTTTTGAGTAGATAAAATCAGACAAAGACTCTTTTTTATCTTAATGTTCCCCAAAAAACGTTGTTTAGGGCCTCAAAATGACTACGGAAGTTCAAGACCTGAAAAAACTGCCAAATAGTAAATTGTGCTACGATTAAGGAAACTGAAAAGATGAAAGAAATAATGGTGGGGGTCCAAGTGGAATAGGTGGGTAGCCACAAATATCCGCCTAGATCATTCCTCCCCCTTTAGGAAGCAATGGCCCCCATTGCATTGAGTGTCTCCATGAGTTTGGGAACCTTCTGCTGAACTTGGTCCCTAGTGAGCCACTTGCCATGGTGCAGGAGTTGGCTAGCTTTGACAACCCAATACAGTTGTATCTTATGTTGGCGAGTGTTATTGATCTACATGTCCATGATATGATCAGTGGTGGCATGTTCCATGCATTCTAGGTTTAAATCTATAGGTGTGAGTTGTTCCACAATGTCATATGTGTCCAGTAATGGTGGAAAGCATGGCCGAAGGCAGCCCACATTGAACACTGGGTGCAGGTCAAGGAATGGTGGAATATTTTGTTTGAAATCATTGTCCCCTACAACCATCATGATGGTGTATGGCCCATATCGAATTGGGCGAAGCTTATGGTGGGGCCCAGTGAGACGCTCCTTCTATAAATGTAGCCAAACTTTGTCGCCCACCTAGAACTTGTGTGACACCTGATGTTGATCATGTAGATGCTTGCACTTAGCATTGGCTTTGTCAATATTTCATGTACCTACTGTAAGATGTGCTGGGTTCTCTCAATGAAGTTTTTATCCCTACCGGTTTCGAACTGGACATGGGTCGAAGTTTCCTCAGTAACTGCAAATGGTATGGCCACATCAATGGGACATAGTGGTTGGAATATCAACCCCACTTGAAAGGGGTTGTGGCCAGTTGAGCTATGGATATCTCTTTTGTAGCTGTGTTGGACATAGGGGAGGCTTTTTTCCCATGTGTGAGGACTTTTTGATTTTCACATGCGTAGAATGTGTACGATCATCGTGTTGGCGACCTATATTTAGCCATCAATTTAGGGGTGGAAATTCATGGACTTAGTGAGCTTGGTATCCAACATCAACCAGAGACTTAACCAAAATTTATTTAGGAACCTAATGTCCAGATCTGAGATAATGGCTATAGGATCCCAAAGTGTACCCACACTCGTTCAAAGAAGAGCTTAGCAGTGGCTTATGTTTTGATACTCTTCTTGCAGGCCGCCAGAATGACCATCTTAGAGAATATGTCAATAACCATGAAAATGCAGTAATTGTCATGCTTAGTCGAATGGAGGCCCAAAATTTACTCCATGGAGATGGATTACCAAGGTTGAATGGGAGTAGCCAAAGGAGTATATAGGCCTTCCTTCTTGATGCTTGGTTTGGAAATGGCACAAGCCGTGCAAGATTTGATGTACTTCCCAACACCCTGTCAAAAGTTCGGCATATAAAAATACTTCTGTAGCACTTCCACTATTTTCTCTACTTCAAAGTGTCTAGAAACTTTATTGTAATGTACCTCCCAAATCATCTTGGCATGCTCGCATGAAGGACCAGAGAGGTGTCCTATGTAACATAATAGTGTATCCGGGAGGTGTAAATTTGGAGAATGTTTGCCTTCCAATATTGTTTCGTATCTTTGGTCAAATGTTGGATCACTCTTGTACAGATGCAGTCACTCTGAAGTCTTGTGCCCACAAAATTTGAGCACAGTGATCAGTGTCATGACCGGTGGTCAGCTGAGGCAGTCTGCAACATTATTGGTGCTACCCTTCTTTTACTTAGTGTTCAAGTGGAACTGTTGCAGGTATATGGACCATTTCTGATGGTGATCATTCTACAAATTCTCTTGTATCTGTATGAACTGTAGGATTCCATGGTCTATGTGGATGATTGTTTCATTCCCCATAATGTAATTATTCCATTTTCGGTAGGCCTACACAATGGAATACATCCCTTTTTCATAGGTGGGATACTTTCGGACTGTGTCTAAAAATGTCTCACTGTGATATGCCACTGGATTCCCCTACTGAGTAAGGATTGCACCAATAGTATAGTCAGGAGCATATCTCTCTCTCTCTCTCCACCCTTTGTGACTTGAATCAAGTGCCAAATGATATGAGAGAACCCCAACACGAACCTGTAGTACAAATTGGGAATACCTAGAAATTTTTGGAGCTATGTTAGAGTGGTTGGGTTGGCCAATCCCGAATGACTTGTATATTGGTTGGGTCCACATGCACACCCTACTCATCAATGGTGTAGCCTAGATATTGAACATGGGTCATACCAAAAGTGAATTTCTCCAAATTGACACACAACCTATGTTTTCTCAAAGTTTGGAGGACTTGTCGAATATGGAAGAGGTTCTCTTCCCAACTCTGGTTGAAGATCAGGATGTCATCCAAATACACCACCATGAATGAGTTTTTGAAGGGTCATAAGATGTCATCCAATAGCCTCATGAAGGTTTCAGGGCCATTTGTTAACCTGAAAGGAATTACCATGCATTCGCAAAGGCCCTCCTTGGATTTGAAGGAAATCTTCTAGACATCGGAGAGTTTGATTGGTACCTAGTGATACCTAGATTTCAAGTCAATATTGTTGAAATATATTGCCCCCTTGAGTTGGTCCAAAGGGTCATAAATCTATGGGATTGGATACCTATTCCAGACAGTGATCTTGTTTGGTGCTTGATAGTTAATATATAGTCTCTAGGTCTCATCCTTCTTCTATACCAACACAATTGGGTTCCACGGGGTGATGAAGTTGGCCTTATGTGCCATTTCTGCAACAACTCCTAAATCTGCCTCTTGATTTCATCATTCTCAATAACAAAGCCTCGATAGATCGGTCCATCGAGATGCGAAGCACCTGGGGTTAGATTAATGGGGTGCTTGACCTGATAGTGTAGAGGTACCCCTGGGGGTGAGGTGAAGATGTCCATGTACTCTTCCATGACCTTGTCCATCTGCTGATGTCATGTGGAGGAGCCCTGTCTGGAGATTGTAGCCACAATATTCTTTTTGTCCTGAGGAAGAATCATAAGGAGAAAAAAAAATTCTGCTCTTGGAAATGAGCTTACTACATTGCTTTTCAGTGATCAAAGAGATGGTCGTAGGCAGTGCTACCTCAAGTATCCTATAAAATTTATTTCCCAAAGTAATAATAATAGTGTGAGGCCTAAACTCATACATAACATGATGCTTCCATAGGTATGGTTGGCCTAATAATACATCACAAATTTCGGGAGGAGAAACATCACACAATACCACATTTGTGAAGGGCTTGATGTTGTAGGGAAGGTGACACTTCTTGTTGATGTGGAGGTATCATCCTCGGTGAAGCCACCCGATGGTGTACAACTGTGAGTGTTTTGTGGTCGGTAGGCCTAGCCACTTCATGACCTCTACTGAAATGAGGTTCTGTTGTAGTCGCTACAACACCCTCTAAAATTTTGCATCAGACTGAAATTTCAGAGCCCCTGATGCTTCTGATGAGGACAGGCTTATTTCCCAGCATCAGCCCTAGGCCTCAAAATCTCACACTGGACAGGTAACCTCAAAAAAAAATATGGCTTTATTTTTTTCTTCTAAGTAGAGTCGCAAAGTCGTAAAGTCACACTTCCCTCAATCTTCGATATTTTGCGACTTAGCAATCTTATGACCTAGCCAAGTTCGCTAGGTCACTAGGTCGCAAACTCCGTCAGAAGCTTACCTTTGTGACCATACAACCTCGCAACCTAGTGACCCCCATGTCACCAGGTCGCAAGGTCACAAATGTATGCAACTAACCTCCTATGCCACCTTGAGACCATCATTAATTCCCACATGTGCGACCTCTTTATATATACAAGAGTCGCGTAGGTCTCATTCGACCGTCACGACGAAGTTCTCAAAGCGTCTGACCAGCCAATCAGAGTGTATTTTTTTTGCATAAGTCACTAAACCTCCTGCATTTCCCATTTTTGTTGACTGTTGACCCTACCTACACCTAGCTAGGCTATTAATCATCTTATACTCCTCTCAGTTATAGCCCTTTCCCTTACACCATTTCCCTTTAAGGCTCCTTATCTCCCCTGCTCATCCCATCATGCCCAGACTAGTTCTAACCCCTTTGTTTGCCTCCTACTACTTTGGATACCCCTCCCTATACCTCATATGGTCCCTTCAAACTTGATTTGATTCCTTCTCTTGGATTTTTCCCCAATTTCCTCATGGGTCACGTCAGCCTGCTTTTCTGACCAGAAAAACCCTAATGCAACCTCGCAAATTTGACACCTTGCGACCTCGCAACATCGTGACCTAGTCACCAAGTCACAAAGTCCACACAGATGTGATCTTGCGACCCTGCGACTAGGTCGCCAGGTCACATCCCTTCCATACCTAAACCTTTGTGACCGATTAAGGTCACAGCGACCTATGATTCTTTGTTGCGACCCATCCTGCTGATCACTTATCCTCCTGGACCACCCAGGACAATAGTTGGTTCAGTCATGTATTTTTTCTATTTGCCTCCATGTCGTCCATCTTATTGTGGGACTCTTTTTTTAATATGCCAGGTAATATCGAAGCCAAACTCGAGTGCATTTCTATCTCTTTGGCCTCAAGCGACATGGGGCCCTCGGTAGTTTGCAAAAGGCGCAAGAGCCTAGAAATAGATCCATCAGAGGGTGACATGCCTCCACCACTAAGTCCCATCTATGGGGGCACCGTATATGTTTTTAGAAAAGGTACGAAGATGTCATGGTATGAAATCTACTAAGAGTTCACGAAGTAGGAATTCCTAGAAGACCTCGTGGACTAGAACGTATACATACAGGTCAAGAGGTCCAAAATACATTATGTGGCTTCCCACCCACCAATATTCCTATGCGCAGAAATGATTGAATGGATTCTCCAAAATGTGGATTCAAAGCACTTGGTAATCCAGGAGCACGGAGGGAAATCTTTCGCCAACCTAATCATGGGGGATGTCGAAGTATATTACTCACTCCTGAGTAAAGAGGAATCCTTCAACACCCGGTCGATCGTAAAACATGATGTGCTGGTACAGGACACCTCGAGGGGCTTGTGAGAAGACCCTGAAAAGTAAAAAGGAAATAAATATCAAGAATATAAGACCGAGGGTTTGAGGAAGGTATACAGGCTCATCGTAGCCATGATGTGTCATATTTATGGTAGGATGGACACCACTACCTTTAGTGGGGCATGGGTTCCCCTCATGTACATATTCACCACCCACGACACTTGTTTTAATTGGGTGCATATATTAATTTCAGCTCTAAGGGCCAATATATCAGCAACACAGGTGTCGAAGGAAGGATTAGTATCAGAGTTCTATATGGCTTCCTACCTTTTATATGCAGTATGCTAATGATGTAACTTTGATAATTGGGCGCATAACTGGAATGAAATGACCAGTGGAATGATCCATAAGGATCTAAATGTTTTCTGGGATACTAAATACAAGAAAGACATTGATGTAATCTCAGATAAGTTTACACCACACTATATCATTGTCTCTTTAATGAATATCCACCCTGCATGTCCAGAAGAGCCATGGAGACGGTCATTAAGGTAGCACACTAGTTCCCCATCCGAGAAGGCACCTTCATCATATTTTTTGGATCGTTCAAAGCACCCCATGCATTGCCCAACTTCTTGACCGATAAGTTGCTACTACAATAAGTATGCTACCAAATGATGGGTGTTTTTCCAAGACACTAAGTAAAGGAAAGAAGAAACCATGGTCTACCCTCCCAATCACCATTGGTGCCTACACGATAAAAGACTTCAAGGAAGTGGAAGTGGAAGATGAACACCTCAAGGGCTTCCATTTCATGAATTTGGCTTTCTGGTCCTGCGACCCCAAAAGGATTGTCCCTGCACACTGCAAGCAGGCCAAGTTTAACTAGACTTATCATCAGACACAGTGTGTTGTAGAAGATGAAGTCGAGAACTGGTATAATGCACTCAGATAGGCAGCTCCTGGAGGGGAATTTTACTTGGATGGAAAAAAAAGAGATCACTCTCAGGATGACCAGACCCTACAGGAGAGAGTAGACGCCATAAAATGGAAAACACCAACAGGAGAAGCATCGACCTCTCAGCCCAAAAATCCCATAAACACCATGGGAAATTAACCTCCTAAGGATCCATAACGAGGAGGAGACAAAAAGGCTGAGGCACAATGAAATGCTGAGAAAAAGTGAATAGAAGAAGAACTTAAGAAAACCCAAGATGCTCTGGCGCAACAACAAGAAGAAGAGAGGAAAAGGAAAAAAGTAGAAGAGAAAAAAAATAAGTAAAAAGTAGAAGAACAATAGAAAAAGTATCCGAGGGATGAACAAGGAAAGAATCAAGTAGAGGAGGCTAGCTTAAATAAAAAAAGAAGAAGAACAATAGAGAAGGAACTAGAAAACAGGTTGAAGCAGGAACATGACAGAGAAGAAGCAGAAAAAAGGAGGGAGGAAGAGGAAACTCGAGAACAATGGGAAGAGACATCCAAGGAGGTAGAGGGGAGTAGGTCACAACCCTTGCAAATTGGGAAGTGGGAAAACCTACCACCTATTGACATACCCCCAGCAACTCCCATGAAAGGAGGGTACCTCCCATTTTAAGAACTCGGTATCTCAAAGGAACAAGAAGATAATGTGATGGATCTAAAAATACTATCTTACAATCAGTACACTTACAATATCAGACATGAAATAATAAAATATCTCGCCTGGAATCCGATCGAGCCACTAGAAGTAACCACGGAAAAGGACATAGTTCTGGACACTAGGACAAACCCCATAATGATAGCATCTGCCAGAACCACTTCTGCAGCTCCCATAGAAGAAAGCGTCAGCAGAATGGTAAGATAAATATTATTACTGCAACACAGGCTCTTTATATCTGAGCAAATGCCCACTTAGGCAGAAGAGGATAAGAAATCCCTGGAAACCGAAAACCAAACGCTCCAGGTTTCACTCACTCAAGCCAGTGGACTACTAGCTGCCATCCAATGAGAGTTGGACATCTTGGGTAATACTATGATAAAATTCTGCAAAGAAATTATGAGGGTGGGCAAACAGTCTCTCCCTTCGCAGGAGTCCAATTAGAAACAAGGAAAAAATCTTCCCAGCTAAAAGAGGCCTCTACAACACTTGACAACATCCTGGAATTGTCTGAAAAATACCCATAGGCCCCTACCACTCTGCCAAAGAAGGATTGGATCCACACTCAGAATGACAAAGTACAGATGTGGATGAAACTACAATCCATAGATAAACTCGTGAAGGATGTGGAAAAGGTAGTGACCACATACGAGCATCACCTCAGCGGTATCAACTCGATGGCAGAAGTGCATCATATACCTTCCATGCGTACCTTGACAAAAATAAGGGCACAAGAGGAAGTACTTCAATATATTCAGTCTTTCCTATATTCGATCAGACAGCAAACCAGCTCAAAGGACCTCCAAGCCACCAAGGAGAAAAGCGTTCTATATTTCATCGCACTGGTCGGGATCTACACCAAGCTAGCTTCATTGTCTAATCAGATCAATACGAAGAAGCGCACACTAGTTCCAGATGTACTTGAATGTTTTCATAGGCTAAGTGAGGACATGCCTTAAATCACCCCAATAGGCACTGAATACCAAGCCTGGAAAACCTACCTCAAGGAGCAGCAGTAGGTGGAAACCCTAGTCCTCTCTATCACAAAACTGCTCCCATGAAAGTAAATGGATTTACAGTTTGCAAAGGAAGCCAAGTCACAGGTCGCAAAATATATCAAGCCCCAGGTCACAACTCCACTCAATTCGCAGGTCGCAGTTGCTCCCAATTCACAAGCCATCCCAACATTCAGGGAGGTGAAGAGCCAAGGTAGCCCAAAAGTCACTTTTGTTCCATATGTATTCCCTCAGGAGAGAATTTAAGGAATTTTTTTCGGACTCCAAAAGGAGATAAAGATATAATTGTACAACATTGAATATATGTTCCAGGAATGAACACAAATGAATGTTTTGGATTTCACTATAATTGGATCTTATGGAAGTTTTCGTGTATTGACACCATGAATATAGTTCTTTTACGTTTTTGATACTCTTCGTAACTGGCTGGTCCATGTTTATGTTCGTACATTGTTTATATGTTGAGCTCTTTTGATATGTGGATGATGTTTGATGGTTTAATGTAGGGATATGTTAACGACCTAGTTTGTTGATATGTACCTAAATCTCTTCTGAAATATGCATAGGTATATGAAGGAAATTTTATCATAGTGAACTGTTTCTCTTATGTTCAAGTGAGCCTTTGTATGAGGATGGCCCTAATGATGTTTTTCTAACAATAATCATTATAGTTTTCATGCTCTAAATCTCGCTTTGTTATTCGTGGTGTTTCATTTGTAGGGTATCCGTTAACCATTGAATTTGTTTCGTCCAACAGTCGTACATTCTCATGATTGCGAATCACCTCTCTATCTGAGAAAGGGCGCATATCTCACCAATGTAATGGAAACTAGGCCCACATACCAGATGGGGTCCCTATCACAAACAGTGTAGAGTCTAGTTGGGATTCTATATCAGGGTGATTCCCTTACTGTTGGAAAGACAATTTTCCTTGTCATCAAAATTAGCGCTAGAAGGAGGGCCTGATGGAAAACTCCCACCAAGATAGTAACATCCCTTTGCAAACCCCTCAAAACCCCTTCAAGAGCTCAGGCCCAGAATGGGGGGAGATCAGGTTTGATAACACTGTTCCTCACCCCCAAGAATACTCCCCTATAGGAGGACGCCCCCCCTTCTACGAAGTCACGTCAAACCAGCTGAGATATTTACGTCCACTTGCTTGTGATCTCGTTAGAGGTCTCCAAAACCTTCCAGCCACTAGTTCCCTGGCCAACCTGCGTACCCCCAAAACGCATCACACTCGCCAAGGTGTCCTAGTCAACTCTATGCCTCAACTCATAAGCCTAATTCTTGAAGAATACGCAGATGTGGTCGACCTAATTTCAATTGAAGGCCCCGACAGCTCCCGAGGGTTGGTGGAGGAGGCCCTAAAACCATTACTACTATAATCTCCATTGGTCCCCAATAGAACATCGAACCCCATGCCAATCATCCTTTAAATGACAACACCCAAGAAAATGACCCACTATGGGGAGGGGCCAGAAGAGGTCAGGGATACGGTTGAAAAAGATACCATGCTCATCACCTCCAGAAAGAATATTGAAAATTTGAAAGTTACCCTAAATTTTCACTCTCAAGATGAGGACGAAGCCTCTAGATCCAGTGCTGGGAGTGATCCTGAAAACGAAACTGAGCATGTCATAATTGCACCTTTTTTTAGGGCAGGGTAGGTGCAACCCCTAGCCTGGATGGCACAATCCCCTCTAGGTATCTAAGGTCTTATTCACGACATTCCATGACACCTGCAGAAGCACCTTCCCAAGTTTGATCCCAAAAAGGGGACGTTAGTTGAAGACCACATTAGTAACTTATATCTGGCCTTGCAAATCATGAGGGTGCAGTATGATGATGTAGTGTGCCAGCTCTTTCCACACACCTTAGAAAACAAAGCCGCTACTTGGCATCTCTCATTTCCTGTCACTTCCATCTCGACCTAGGAATAATTCCACTGCACTTTCCTTGAAAAATTGTCTGAGGAAAAAACCCCTTCTATGCTCCTTACAGATTTGAGCACCTTAAAGTGCAGAAGAAGGAAAAGGTATAAGATTTCAACAAGTGTTTCATGACCATATTGAACAAGTTCCCCCTGAACATGGCCCTTGATGATTCTACCACTATAAAATATTACACAAGGGCCCTGCCACGAGACATTGTTGTGTTTGTTAAACACGAAGCAAGAACCACACTACCTGAGAATTTCACCATTGCTCTCGCTGTTGAGAAAGATATGCTTTCCATAGGGGCTCTAGATCACGACAACCTGGATGATCCAAAATCTTCCGGGAAGAAGGCGCAACCCTCAACCAGTAAGTCCAGGGAAAAGGATAAGGACCCTTTCTATTTTGAAAATGTCGCTAAATCCATAAAGATCTTAACAAATGAATTCTCTGATTTGAAAAGGAAAAACAATGATCCTACCTTAGGTAGCAAACCCCAAAATCATTTCTTCAAGAACAATAGCACACCCAATCTTCCTCTGCCCAATACCATTGCAAACTTCAACGTAGAAGAGATAGGCAAAGATTACTTCTACTCATTTCATCAAGCTTCCCACTCTAAGAGAACTTTCCCTTAATGGATCAATAGTATTACTGCAGTGGCGAATCAATTTATAGAATATCAGATGGTATGAGAGCTTGAGGAGGAAACTGACCATGATGACGAAGAAGCCTCTCCTCCGGATGAAAATTTAGGATCAATTGTCCTGAACTTGAAAGTGATCCGCAGAGAAGGGCGTCAATCTATGGCAGAGATTAACATGGTTAACAATCCCCAATCCAAGCCCCCCCAACCTATAGCCTGAAGAGAAAAGGCCCAGTGGCCGATCACACTTTTGAGGATAAGAGGAAAGAAATTTTAAGGAAAACCCTGCCCCTGAGCAGAGAGAACCAGGAATTGACTCCGACCTCCAAAAATTCTAACTCCACTGCTACCCATGGCATTCCCAAGGCTGGAAAATTGCCAAATTCACCCAACACACCCATCGAAACACCCTCACACCCAGATCATGGGTATAATATTATCGAAGACATGAAGAAAACGCGAGCCAGTATATCACTTTACGAACTTTCCTGAATATCCAACCAACGTGATTTTATTCTCAATGCTTTTTCTAACCCATCCTTGGAAAGTAGGCCTACCTCAGCGTCAAGAACTAGCGGCTCCATGCCTTCCTAGACCTTGGTCAACCTCGATTCCATCGTCAATGTTGTGCATGTAATTTGCAAGGATCTACGCCCCTATTCCTCCTGTCTTTTGATATTTTTGATTTCAACTTCCATAAGTAACTCGATGACTCTAGCTTGTCCACCAATGTCATGCTAGGATCATTCAGCTAGATAGGTCTCAGGTTCCTGCCGTGGGTGATTTGAATAATGTCCTAATAGGCCTCTCCTCAGTCTCATGAGTCCATCAGTGGATCGACATAGTTGTCGTAGAAATTCCTGAGGCCTACAACTTTCTACTAAGCCTGGATTGGTCAAGAAAACTACAAGATTACTTCGCCACAATCTGATCCCATTTGTGGCTCCCGTATAAAGGTAGGAATAACCAGATCCAAGTCAAAAGTGAGCCCTATTTGAAACATACAGTCACTGACCTTGAGGTGACCAATGAACCCATTATCTTTGTGTAAGAAGATCTAGGTATGTGCTTCTTAGAGGTTGCATTCGGGTACTACCAATCCACTCAATCCCCGGTCTCTCTAGATGCCCAGTTAGAATTACTCCCTTTCACTACTTCCCATCCTGCCATACTGGAAGGCCCACCCAATGGGTCTGTTCCGAGTACATAGTCCATGAACACATGCAACCTAGAGACACCCAAGAACGAAATTTGGACCCTGTACTATAATTATTCCAAGACTCATGATGCGGCCGGTGCCGGCTACATCACGATAGACCCCCATAAAAACAAGTTCTTGATCTCTTGCAAGCTAGAATTCTAGTGCACCAACAATACCGTCGAGGATGAAGTATTGATCCTGGGCCTCAAGAAAGCGATTGACCTCAAAGTCGGTTACTTGAAGGTAATTAACGACTCTGAAATAATCACCCATTAGGTATACAACACTATTCATTGCCTATCTCCTCGTTTGAAATGGTATCAGCAAGAGGTATGGCATTTGATTTCTGCTTTCGATGCTTTTTATATTAACTCGAGACTTAGGATGCATAACGCAACAATTGATACTTTGGAAAACACAGCTGCTAGGTTTACCCCATTAAGGGATGGTTTTTCTATTGAAATTTTGTATAAGCCCCCGATTCCGGATAATGTGACTAATTTCCATGTTTTTAATGATGATCAGCAGGTGTTGGATTTCATGTTAAATATAGACATATTCAAGGATGCAGTCATCGAAGAGGAGGAGCATGAACTGGCTTTGCAAGAGGAAAGGGAAGGACACAAGGGGAACCTAATACCCAAAGGGGTTGTCTCACTTGAGAAGTTATTCAACTTGAAAAACCGCTTCCGGATGCCTCCCAATACGAAAGTGAAAAGTTCTACCCTATCGCACAAACATGTGAACCTCAGAATAGAAAATGACCCAAATCTCGTTAATCTTGGTACTGACTGCACCCCTCATGAGAGGAATTCTTTCATTTATTTATTAAAAAAGTACCAAGACGTCTTTTCCTGGACATACAATAAGCTACGGACGTACGACACACGGATTATGCAACATGTGATACCAATGAAGGAAGGCATCAAACAATTTCAACAAAAGCTAAGAAAAGTGCATCCAACCTTGGAGCCAATGATTCATAAAAAACTTAAGAAGCTCCTAGACGTCTGCATCATCTTCAAGGTCCGACATTTGACATGGGTGTAAAAATTTGGCCCCCCTCCACAAGAAGTCTGGTGAAATCCTCTTATGTGCAGACTTCTAAAATTTAAACGGATCATCCGATAAGGAAAACTACCATGTTCCCTCCATGAGGCAAATTATTCAAACCATATCCGGTTCGGAAATGGTTTTTTTACTGGATGGCTTCTTAGGATACAACCAAGTACTAGTGGCCGAGCCAAACTGTTTGAAGACAACATTCATAACTAAGTGGGGAACATTCACATTCAAGCGCATGCCCTTCGGCCTAATCAATGTTGGGGCAACCTTCCAAAGAGCCATGGACATCACTTTTCGGGGGTTGATGGGATAGAGCATGGTGGTCTACCTTGATGATGTCACCGTGTTATCCAAATGTAGGCATGACCACCTGCACCACCTAAAATGGATCTTTGAGAGGTGTCAAAAGTACGGTATCTCGTTGAACCCCAAGAAAAGTTTTTTCGCAGTCTCAGAAGGAAATTTGTTGGGCCACATTATAACTTGGGATGGCATAGTGGTGGACTCAAACCGTGCAAAGGCCATCACCCAAATTTTTCCCCCAAGTAGTTATAAGTTCATGCAGTCATTTCTCAGGGAAATCAACTTCCTTCGGAAATTCATATCGAACTTTGTACAAATTGTGATGTAGAAATTATACAACATGCATGCATATCTTGCATTCACCTGATCTAAAAATGTACTAAATTTAAATACTGAATCTCTTCTACAAATATTTTTTGGAATTAAAAACACAATCTCAAATCAAATGAACATGAAGAAGAATCAAATCACACACAACACAGATAATTTCCTAGGGAATGCTTACAGCTAAAGACCCCACTATCTTCCTTTGTATATTAAGCATGGATCATGAAACAATTACATACAAAACTCTTCTCAAAAGAGCCCTCTAGTACTCAGCTAATTGTCTCACATTGTCATGAACAAAACTGACCAACGACTAACCAATTCTCAGCCTCTAGAGAGCCTTCCTTGCTTGCGGAATCCATGATGAATGCAGTCCATAAAATATAGGAATTTTGGCCTCCCTTAACAGCGCAAGTATCATGGGCACTCAAAATGGTGTTTGGTTGCATGTGTACAAGCCAATAATCCTACAACTAATAGTCAACTTCCCTTTCACCTAGAACTCAATTGGGTCTGAAATGGATCTGATATGCATGCAGCTAATAATAGTAAATCCCCAATTTCATGTGAGATCATTGATTGTGAATTAATTAATATTTAATTCAATTGATCTCTCACTAGTGTATATTGAGTTACAACTAGCACAAATGAGTTTAACTAGAATTACTCGACATGCCTCACCAACTACCTCTAACTCGAAATCCACTAGCTAATTGAGTTTATCACTCTCATTTAACTATTTCAAGTCATCATTGAGAATATATTATAGTTTATTGTCTATCTTAATTAAGGGATAACTAAAATAGACATGCACCCAAAAATAGAATTGTGGGCCCCATCCTATTTTGGGTGCTTATTGCAACTAGACATGGGTGTTGAAATTTTCTTGTTGAATCTCAACACTCCCTCTCAACAAGAAAGGGATTATCCTTCACCTTGATGTTGTCTTTATGGTATTCAAATTTTCTCCTACTAAGCACCTTCATCAGAATATTTTCATCCTGATCTTCTGTGGGAATGTACTGAAGCAACATTATCCTTCTGTATCTGAGATGATGGTAATGGATATTTATATGCTTGGACCTATCATGAAACATAGGATTAATCAAGAGTTTAATGCAACTATTATTATCAAAATGAATCACTATCGGATCCATCTGAGAACCAAACAAACCAACCAAGATTTTTCTCATCCAGATAGCCTCACATGCAGCTTGGCTTACTGCTATGTATTATGCTTCCGCTAAACTAAGTACCACAGGTCGTTGTTTCCTGTTGTACCAAGAAACTGTTGTCAATCCTATGCTAAATATCCCTCCTGATGTGATTTTTTTGTTCAATGGATGCTCGCCCATTCTGCATCCATGAAGCCTTGAATCTTCACTCCCTCTATCTGTTTGTACCATAGACCATACTCTGATGTGCCCCTCAAGTATCTCGGGACATGCTTCCCTGCCTTCCAAAATATCTTGGTAGGCTTAACCATAGCTTGACTTAGTTGTTTAACTGCATATCAAATGTTTGGTCTCATGTTCACCAAATACATTAGGGAACCCATTAACTGCATGTAGACAGTAGCATCCACTACCTCTCCAGAAGTAGCGTCCTCTTTCCTTCAATTTCCTAGAATAGTAGTATCCATGGATTTGAAGCTCTGCCTGTGAAACTTACCCAGTATCTCCTTTTCATACTTGCCTTGAGACACAAAAATTTCACCATTCCGATGCCATATTTCCAATCCAAGGAAATAATGAAGGAGTCCCATGTCCTTCATTTCGAACTGCCTTGCATGATCCTCCTTGCATGGGTGTATCAACTGCTCATCACCAGTCAAAATTAGATCATCAACATAAATAGAAATGATCAATATCTTACCCTCAACCACAATATGGTACAGGTTTGCATCTGCTTCACTTTTGGTAGAGCTCGGTCCGGTAAAATAGTTTTCAATCCGAGTGTACCAAGCACAGGGTGCTTGCTTCAGCCCATACAGTCCTCTTTTGAGTCAACACACATGCGACTCACTGTTGAATATTTCCAAACCTTCGGGCTACTCTATGTACATATCTTCCTCAATAATCCCATTGAGAAACATAGTTTTCACATCCATCTGATGAATGTTCCAACCCATCTGCGCTGAGAGTGCAAGGGTGGAACTTATGGAAGAGTACCTTGCAACAAGTGCAAAAGTCTCATCATAATCTATCCCCTCGATCTGTGAGAATCCCTGGGCCACAAATATGGCCTTTTATTTCTCCACACTCCCATCAGTAACTTTCTTTACCTTATAGATCCATCTCGATTCAACCACTAATTTGTCGACCGATCCTGGGACTATCTCCCATGCACTATTCTTGACAATGGAGTCATACTCCTCCACCATTGCATCAACACACATTAGTTGCTACACTTCTTCCTAAAATTAATATGGTTCAGTCACAATACATTTTCTCATAAGTGCCATGTATCTAGTAAATCGTTCAGGAAACTATTTTTTTCTCCGCTGTGAATTAGGGGCTCCTACATTCTCTGCAGCATCAAGTCTTAATCTATCAGCTTCTGTGGTGTGACTTATGCAATTTTTGATGGATGGCTCTGCATGAGTGTTTTAATCCACTCCATGAACCTCCTCATGTGGTTGATCCACATCTTGAGACTCATCCTTGGGAACCAACAGTTCCTCCTCTACATGCAACTCCAGCTCCCTCTCAAGGGACAACCACATGGATTTCTCCTCATCAAATTTTATATCCCGTCGCAAAACAATCATTCTGTTGTTTGGAAAATACACACCATAATTATGGGGTATTTCAATGTACCCCAAAAAAATTCCAACCTCAGTTGTTGGTTCCAAATTCTTCCTAGCGTCCTTGGCCACATGCACCTAAACAGATGAGCCAAAAAAAAGTGTGAAACATCAGGTTTTTTACCAGTGAAAGCTTCTTCATGTGTACTCATGCCAAGTACTCTATGAGGACAACAGCTTTGCACATGTACCGTTTTGTTGCATTATTTTTCCCACAGATGCATCGGTAGGACTTGATCATGCAACATCGCTTGTGTTTCACCCACAATAGTTCTATTCTTCTTCTCCGCAACCCCATTTTTTTGTGGGTTGTGAGGCGCTATGAGTTCTCTTTGAATTCCTTCTTTTCTATAGAAGTTCTTGAATTCTTTAGAGATTTATTCTCCACCATTATCGCTCCTAAGAGCCTTCACTTTCTTCCCCAACTATTTCCCCACCAGTGCCTTAAACTCACAGAACTTAGAGAATGTTTGATATTTCTTCTACATGATGAAGATACATCACTTTACGATAAGATATATAAACAAATATTACATAGTACTTATGTTTTTTTTCCAAAGCAACAGAGAAAGGACCACACACGTCTATGTGAACTATCTCAAGGATCCCTAAAGCTCAGTTTTCCTTCTCATGAAAGGTGTCCTTTACATATTTTCCCATAGTAAATCTCTTGCATGTTTCTGACTGCGTAAGTGTACCCCTGGGAAGATCTGTAGAAATCTGTTGCATGACATTCAAGGCTCCATGGTGAAGATGGCCCAATATCCTATGCCATAATTCACCCTCATCTTGGCTCACCACTTGATCTACCTTGCCCATCATTGTTGTGCAGCCATCTACCTCCAGCTTGTAGAGATTCTTAACTCGAATCCCTATCCTCTTGGCTTGTCCTATTTTTTTGTGTCACAGGAAATATTTTCCTTCACTAAAAACAACATCATAGCCTCTATCCTCCAACATTGCAACTAAGACCAAATTTTTCTTCAGACCTGGTACATGCATTACATCTTTTAATTGAAATTGTTTCCCTAACTTCCTCTAAAAGGTAATGGTACAAATCCCAGTAGCAATGTATTGCCCATCATCGCCCATTTCAATATGCATCTGGAGATCCCTCTCCTCCAAGTCATTGAAAAGTCCCTTGTCTCCCGTCATGTGAAAGGAAGCACCACTGTCCAAATACCACACAGATCCCAATGCACTGGACACCATGCATGCAATCAATTACAAGTCAAGCTCAAATTGTGATACAAGTGCCTTACCAGCTGTAGATCCTCCAGCCTTCTTTTTCTTCTTCTTTTTTGGATAGTTAGTAGCAAAATTCCCATGCTCGAGACAGTGAAAACACTTCACCTTGGACATGTCCTGCTGCTTGCCATTCTTGGACTCAGGTTTAGAATGAAATTTCTTCCCCTTCCCCTTCCTTGCCTTGGTAGCCAAATCACAATCATCTTCATCCTCATTCTTAGATGAAGATCCATCTCTGGTGTTTCTTCTGAACTCCTCCTGCACCAAATCTGACCACAATCATTTTCAATTCGGCAATTAATTTTCCCTTCCATTGACAAAGTCTTGATAATTGTGCCAACTCTTGGGAAGTCCTAGGAGAGCCAATCTCACAAAATCATCATTAGCGACTATTATTCCAATTCTCCCCAGTTCATCTCGACATTTGACAAACTTTTTTAGATATTTTGGAATGGTGTGGCCCTTTTTCATCATGATCTTCCTGAGTTTATCTTTGAGTGCCAATTTCCTATGTTTGTTGCTAATTTGGAATAGATCTTCCAAAGCCTTCCATATTGCATAGGGTGTGGCTTTCCCATGGAGGCTTGAGACAATGTGGTCTCATACTCCCTCCAACAGGATCCCCCTCGCCGTTGCCACTTTATTTTTTCATGAATCAAGATTTGAAGCATCTGTCATAGCGGGTTTAAGAACATCATTGTCAATGAATTCCTTCAAGCCATTTTCTTCGAGTACTGCCTCCATCCTGTCCTTCCAAGAAATATAGTTTGAGCTGCCCTCGAGTGCATACTCCAAACTCAAGCCATTGAAAGCCATTTAAATCTTTAATTAGTTGTAGCACCAAGAAAGTCTTTTTGGAAATTTGAATTCTATCCAGTCTCAAATTCATCTCCTGCTTCACTTCTGCAATTTCCTGTGCTCTAATACCATGTAGAAATTATACAACATGCATGTATATCTTGGATTCACCCGATCTAACAATGTACTAAAGTTAAATACTGAATCATTTCTACAAATCTTTTGCGGAATTAAAAACACAAACACTAATCACATGAACATGAAGAAGAATCAAATCACACACAACACAGACAATTTTTCGGGGAAAGCTTACAACTAAAAACCCCATTATCTTCTATTGTATATTAAGCATGGATCATGAAACAATTACATACAAAAATCTTCTCACAATATCCCTCCAGTACTGAACTAATTTTCTCACACTGTCATGAAAAAAACTGACCAACACATAGCCAATTCTCAGCCTCTAGATAGCCTGCCTGCCTTGCGCAATCCCTAAAAGATATGAATTATTGCCTTCCTTGACTGCGCAAGTATCATGGGCACTCCAATGGCTATTTGGTTTCATGTGTGCAAGCCAATAATCCTACAACTGGTAGTCAACTTCCCTTTCACCTAGAAATCAACTAGGTCTCCACTAGATCTGACATGCATGCAGCTAATAATAGTAAATCCTTAGTTGCAGGTGAGATCACTAATTGTGAATTAATTAATATTTAATTCACCTGATCTCTCACTAGTGTATCTTCGGTTACATCTATCACAACTAAGTTTAAAATCACTTAACTGATTTAAATTGATTACAACCTACATTAACTAATGCACCACTGCACTTCGAACTCTGTTACAACTAGAATTACTCTGCATGCCTCACCAACTACCTATAACTTGAAATCCACTAGCTAACTGAGTTTATCACTCTCAGTTAACTATTTCAAGTCATCATTGAGAATATATTACAGTTTATTGTCCATCTTAATCAAGGGATAACTAAAATATACATGCAACAAAAAATAGCACTGTGGGCCCCACCCTAGTTTGGGTGCTCAATTCAACTAGGCGTGGGTGCTGAAATTTTGTTGTTGAATCTCAAAAGACCCCTGCAGAATATGATTAAGAAGAACACATTTTTTAAATGGAATCCACCCGAGAAAGAAGCATTTGACAATATTAAAAAATCCATCGTGGAAGCACTAGCCCTACACAGCCTGGTTTCGGAAAAGGCTTTATCTCGTACATTTTTTCCTTAGACTCATCACTTGTAGCCGTATTTAGCCAAAATACTGCAACAACAATGAACGACACATATCCTTCATGAGCACAGGGTTGCAAGGTGTCTATCTGAACTATCCATACATTGACAAACAATCATATGTAGTGTATAAGGCAGTCAAGAATTTTAGGCCATATATTTTGAAGAACCATGTCACAGTGTTCGTACCTCACCCAACAGTCCACTCACTATTTTTGTAGCAGGAGTTGAGTGAGAGATGAGGCAACTGGATGGCGCGTCTTCAAGAATATGACTTAGAATTCAAGCCCGCACAGACAGTTAAGGGGCGAGGATTGTGTCAAATGGTTGTTGCAGCCGCCGACCCACGGAAAAATGATGAAGAGAGTTGGGAACATGAAATAGAGATGTACCAAAACGATGGCGCGTACCCGCAGAATTTCCCATCATGGTACACAGATCTCCTACAGTATCTCAATCACGGTACCATGGAGCCAAGCTTGACAACCAAGTATAAACAAGCAATATGACTCAAATCTACATCCTATCTGATGTTGCAAGGTAATATGTTCCACAAACATCACAATGGTGTCTTGTTGCGTTGCTTAGAACCCAGTGATGCCCAACAAGTCCTAAAAGAACCATATGATGGCCCAGCCAGAGCGCACTATGCAGGAGATGCTACAACTCACAAGGTTATGCGTGTCAGTTTTATTGGCCCACTCTGTTTCAGGATGCTCGCACCTATGTTAAAAAGTGCCCCTCATGCCAAAAGTTTTCCAGTAGAGAATCACGGTAGTCTGCTCCATTGCAGTATGTCGCTGTAGAAGAACTATTCCAACAATGGGGCTTTGATGTGATCAGAGAGATATTTCCACAATCCTCCAAGCAACACCGATATATCCTTATGGCCACAGATTACTTCACGTGGTGGGTTGAAGCAATATCGTTATGCCAGATCAACCAACAGGAGGTAATAGCTTTCATTACTCAGTACATCATGACCAGGTTCGGCATTCCAACCTCTCTCGTCTTTGATAATGCTACATATTTTTCATCATCTAAGCTATATGAGTTCGCTTTGGAAAACGATATTTTCTAGAAACATTATGTCAATTACTACCCACAAAGGAATGGGTTAGCCGAGTCAACCAATAAGAACCTAATTCAGACCATCAAGAAAACTATGCTATCTCAACATACAAACTGGCACAATGCCCTTAGAAATGCCCTCTAAGCTGATTGATTCACCCCTAAACCCTCTCTGGGAACCTCCATATTCTTCCTAGTCTATGAGAAGAAGCCATCCTTCCCCCTAATCTTTCCCTTCCTTCCCTTCAGTTATCCCAAGAAACACATGGTACCCCATGCCCTGCCTTACAAACCCGCATAGAAATCCTGCTAAAATTAGAGGAGGAAAGACTAAAAGCCAGGGAAAAATTTGCCATTCACCAAATCCGAATAAAACTATGGTTTGACAAAAAATATGTCAATAACAAGGTGTTCGAAATTGGCGATCTTGTCCTCAAATGGGACAAGGCTCATGAAGACAAGTAAAACACAGTAAATTCCAATCCCTATGGACAAGCCCATTCTAGATCAAAGAGACGTTCAGCCTGTACACGTATAGACTCCAAACCTTTGAATGGAGGATTGAGATCTTCCTGGTGAACGGACATGACCTCAAACATTACTTCACCTGACGGACCCTCGGCTTTCTCCACACTTTGGATCATAGTCTTGTTTTCTTTGCTTTATCACATTCGTCATGTTTCTTTTGTTTAGTTTTTTTGTTGTTTTCAATAATTGGCTTACCTTGAGAAAGGCCCTGGAATTTCATCCATCAATGCCTCAATTCTAAGGATCATTGTAGTAGTTACTCAATAGGAAATGTGTACCTAAATCTCTGCCTATGAACAGTTAGCCCTGAAACATAAGTGGCCTAAGTATGTCTCTGATAACCACTTTTTGGGAGGAACTTCACCGAGTCATAGGACCTTAGTGTAAGTAGTTGATCCGGCACATCAACTCGGAAATTTTTGTTGAAAGTTATTGGTGGAATAGCTGAATAGATGAAAGGGTAAAAGGGCTAAACTCTAACGGAAAATGGGTATTCGGGAAAACCCAAAAGGTCTCCAAATAAAGACCAAGAGGAACCTCTCTTGTAAGTAACATAAGTCAGGATCAATCATCCACCCATGAAGTATTTTCCACGTATAAATAAGTGCCCTGAGCACACACAAAAAATTTCCTTGAGAACATATAAATAATTTCTATTACACACGAAATAAGGGTAAAGGATTAACAAAGGCTTCCTGTGCAGATAGGTAATGCGACAACTCTGGCGGGGTGCTGACCCGGCTCACTAGTAGCAGAGCAACGTTCATGACTCCTATCCAGTAAATTCATCAGGGCCCTTCAAGCTCGTTGGTAGAAGAGAAACACAAGAGACCAATAATTATACCAAATCCCTTGAATCCTGTGATGTTACTCTAACCCCTTTTGTCTGGTCTTCGGGAACAAAAAAAGGCACGGTGAAAAGCATTTCGCATAGTGCAATCAGGTGAAGTAAACACAAAAAGGATAAATATGAGGCTATTGGGACCCACGGAAGTGGAAATGAGAACCTGCTAAGCCCCCCAACCCCCCACAAGATTCAGGGTGAGCAAATATTTGGGGTTCTACCAGTGAATCACCAATTATTGTAGCCCTTACAACACCCTCTGAATTTTGGCATCAGTCTGAAATTTCAAAGCCCCTAATTCTTTTGATGAGGACAGGCTTGTTTCCTAGCATCAGCCCTAGGCCTCAAGAGCCCACCCTGGACAGGTAACCTCAAATCAAAATACGGCTCTATTTTTTTCTTCTAAGTAGAGTCGCAAAGTCACAAATTCACACTTCCCTCAATCTTTGATATTTTGAGACTTAGCAACCTTGTGACCTACCCCAGGTCGCCAAGTTGCAAACTCCATCAAAATATTACCTTTGAAAACATGCAACCTAGCGACCCAACGACGCCCAGGTCGTCAGGTTGCAAGGTCACAAGGTTGAAAATATATGCAACTAACCTCCTATGCAACCTTGCGACCACCATTAATGCCCACATGTGCAACCTCTTTATATATACAAGAGTCATGTAGGTCGCATTTGACCTACATGACAGAGTACTAAAAGTGTCTGAAAGGCCAATCGGAGTGCATTTGTTTCCAGGTAAGTCACTAAAACCTCCTACATTTCCCATTTTTTTTTACTGTTGACCCTACCTACCCCTAGCTAGGTTATTAATCATATTAGACTCCTCTCAACTGCAGCCCTTTCCCTTACACAATTTCCCTCTAAGTCTCCTTTTCTCCCATGCTCATCCCATCATACCCAAACCAATTCTGGCCCATTTTTCTACCTCTTGCTACTTTGGATACCCTTCCCTATACCTCCTATGGTCCCTTCAAACTTGATTTTCTTCCTTCTCTTGGATTTTTCCCCAATTTCCTCATGGGTTGCGCCAACCTACTTTTCCGCTGAGAAAAACCCTAATGCAACCTTGCAACTTGTTCGTTGGGTCGCCAAGTCACAAAGTCGCAAAGTTGAAAAGTCCTGATCGTTCACGCAGACGCAACCTTGCGACCCTACGACTAGGTCTCCAGGTCGCATCCCTTCCAGACCTAAACCTTTGCGACCGATGAAGGTCGCACAGACCTATGATTCTTTGTTGTGACCCATCCTGTTGATCACTTAGCCTCTCAGACCAACCAAGAAACTAGATGGTTCAGTCAGGTATTTTTTCTATTTCCCTCCATGTCATATGTCTTATCGTGGAACTGTTTTTTTGAATATGCCAGGTAAACTCGAGTGCGTTTCTATCTCTTCGGCCTCAAGCGACATGGGGCTCCGACGGTTCGTAGAAGGCACAAGAGCCTAGAAATAGATCCATCAAAGGGTGGCACGACTCCACCACCGACTCCCATCTACGGGGAAACTACCTGTGTTTTTAGAAAAGGTGCGAAGATGTCCTGGTATGAACTCTACCAATAGTTCATGAAATAGGAATTCCCATAAGACCTCGTGGAAAAACACGTATACATACAGATAAAGAACTCCAAACTGCATTATGTGGCTGCCCACCCACCAATCTTCCCTTGCACAGAAATGATTGAACGAATCCTCCAAAAGGTGGATTCAAGAGACCATGCAGTGAAAGATTTCGCGAACCTAATCAGGTGGGATGCCAAAGTATATTTCTCACTCTCAAGTAAAGAGGAATCCTTCAACGCCCGATGGATTTCCGGTACAAAACACCCTAAGGGCCTGGTGGGAAGACCCTGAAAAGTTGAAAGGAAAGAAAGATCAAGAATATAAGACCGAGGGTCTGAGAAAGGTGTACAAGCTTATTGTAGCCATGATGTGCCGGATGTAAGGTAGTATGGACGCCACTACCTTTTTTGGGTCATGGGTTCCCCTCATGTACGTAGTCACCACCCACGACACTCGCTTTAATTGGGCGCATCTATTACTTTAAACTCTAAGGGCCAATATATCAGCAACACAAGTGTCAAAGGAAGGATTAGCATCAGAGTTCTATATGGATTCC
Organism: Pinus albicaulis; assembly: GCA_034641835.2. Taxonomy (NCBI): domain Eukaryota; kingdom Viridiplantae; phylum Streptophyta; class Pinopsida; order Pinales; family Pinaceae; genus Pinus; species Pinus albicaulis. The sequence goes on along the minus strand of CM076578.1, from coordinate 1,124,611,599 downwards.
TACCTTCTAGATGTAGTATGCTCATAATGTAAATTTGATGATTGGGTGCATAACTGGAATGCAATGACCGGTGGACTGATCCATAAGGATCTAAAGGTTTTCTATGATACTAAATATAAAAAATACATTAATGTAGTCTTAGGTAATTTTATCACCGCACTATACCATCATCTCTTTAATGAAGATCCACCCTGCATATCCAAAAGAGCCATGGAGACGGTCATTAAGGTAGCACACTAGTTCCCCATCCAAGAAAGCACCTTCATCAGATTTTTTGGATCATTCAAGGCACCCTATGCATTTCCCAAGTGTGTGACCAATAAGTTTCTACTACAAGAAGTAGGCTACCAAATGGCGGGTGGTTTCTCCAAGACACTAACTAAAGGCAAGAAGAAACCATGGCCTACCCTCCCACTCACCATTGGTGCCTACACGGTCAAGGACTTCAAGGAAGTGGAAGCAGAATCCGAACACCTAAAGGGATTCCATTTCATGAAATTAGCTTTCTAGTCCTATGACCCCGAAAGGATCGTCCCCGCACACTGTAAGCGGGCCAAGTTTAATTGGACTTATTAGCATACAAAGTGTGTCATAGAAGATGAAGTCAAGAACTGGTATAATGCACTTAGAGAGGCAGCTCCTGGAGGGGAAGTTGACTTGGATGGAAACTCAAGATGACCATACCTAAAGGAGAGAGCAGATGCCATGAACAGAAAATGCGAACAGGAGGAGCATCGCCCTCTTACCCCAAAAATCCCAGTAACACCACAGGAAATGAACCTCGTGAGGATCCATAAGGAGGAGGAGAAAAAGAGGCCCAGGCACAATGAAATGTCGAGAAAAAGCGATGAAAAGAAGAACTTAAGAAAACCCAAGATGCTCTAGCGCAACAGCAAGAAGAAGAGAGGCGAAGGCAAAAAGTAGAAGAATATCAAAAGAAGCAACAATAAAAAAAACAACAGAAAAGCAGCAGAGGGATGAACAAAGAAATAATCAAGCAGAGGAGATTCGCATAAATAAAGAAGAAGAACAACAATAGAGAAGGGAAGCGAAAAACAGGCTAAAGCTGGAACAGAACAGAGAAGAAGCAGAAAAAAGGAGGGAGGAAGAGGAAACTCAAGAACAACGGGAAGAGACATCCAAGGAGGCAGAGGGCAAGGGGTCACAACCCTTGAAAATCGAGAAGCGGGCAAATCTGCCACCTATTTACATACCCTTAGCAACTCCCATGACAAGAGGGCACCTCCCATTTTCAGAGCTCGGTATCTCATAGGAAGGAGAAGCTGATGTATTGGATCTAGCAATACTATCTTACGATCAGTACACTCACAAGATCACACAAGAAAGAAGAAAATGCCTCGCCCGGAATCTGATCGAGCCTCTAGCAGTAACCACGGAAAAGGACATATTCATGGACACCAGAATAAACCCCATAATGATAGCACCTGTCAGAACTACTTTTGCAGCTGCCACAGAAGAAAACGTTAGTAGAATGAGGACAAAAATATTATTACTACAAAACAGGCTCAGTATATCAGAGCAAAGGGCCACTAAGGCAGAAGAGGATAAGAAGGCTCTAGAAATCGAAAACCAAACACTCCATCTTGAACTCACTCAATCCAGTGGAGTATAAGCCACCATCCAAGGAGAGTTGGACATCTTGGGTAATACTATGATACAAGTCTACGAAGAAAACATGAGGTTGAGGAATGTTAGGTCTCTGTAATTTGCAAGATTGGAAAATAAAAACCGCAAATCCTACATATGAACCACTTTGGGATTCTAGGATCTAGCCCTCCTAGATCCAGAGATGGATCTCTCTATAAGTGCAAAGATTTATTTATCTTTAAAAGGCTTTTGTGTGATATTAGGCTAGTTATTAAGAACAAGGATTTTGTTTGGTTTTGGTTGGGCAAAGATATGATGAAGGTGAAGGAAGTCTATATGAATGGTGAACGTGTAAATAAGTGGGAGAATGGTTCAGCTAATAAGATAGGTAAGAAGCAGCTTTAATCCATTGGGCTATGGAGTCATAAGAGGGTTTAATTGAGACAACAAGTTTCAAGAGTGGTCCATGGGGCAAGTCATCTATATTAAAGGATCTCTTTAAGTTGATTTTATGGAATGGAACAATAAGAAATGGAGTGAGGGAAATAAAATAGATGAAGAAACAAAAATCAGCCTAAGATCAAGTAAGTACTTTGAAATTATCGTGCTTTTGGCATGCACTTAAGAAAATACACAAAGCAATCTAAGATCAGGTAAGTACTTTGAAACTATCCTGCTTTTGATGTACTTTCGATAGAAAGCATTTAAAACACTTAGAATAGCTTAAGATCAGGTAAAGACTTTTAACTTAGCATGCTTTCAGCATATTCAAAAGGAAAACATTCATGATAAACATAAAAGTAGTCTAAGATCAGGTAAGTACTTTGAAACTAGCCTGCTTTTAACATACTCTTAGGGAAACTTTCAAACAACCTTTGGAGAAAGAACTAGAAAACAGGGCAAACCCTAAACTTTCCTAGTCCAACTCTACTTAGCATGTAATGAAAATATCATTCAAGAACAATGTTTAAAGTTTAGACAGTAAGACATGGGCTCACCAACATTCCTTAACTGCTTGTACTGTATTAAATCATTCTTAAATACACAAAGGAGGAAAACATAAAGATAAAGCTTATCAGTGAGAGTAGGGTACTTGTAAGAGTAAATCCTAGCACTATATTTTGTTGTTCTTTATCAAAGAAAAGTGGACAGAATGGAAACATAAAGAAAAATAACAATTACAGCGAGAAACACATCACCATTGACATAGATAAGGATCTCATAAATCAGCTATTTGTATTTGATGTTCAAACCAGTTAAAATCTTCAATTCCAGTAGGTTTCTACAGCTTCAAACTTCTCATCTCAGCTTATGTATCATCAATTACAAATAGGGCTACAGCAGCTTCATAAAACTATTTACATGCAACAGATATCTAGAGACCAACCCCTAAATTATCTTCCACATAAGTATTTATAGAATAAATGAAGAGGTGGGATGAAAGAAAAGATATCTAGGCTCAATTAATACAATTTAATGCTTCTCGGCCTTTGAGGGGATCAATAGAGAAGTTTTCTGATATTTCCTCTGTATTAATTGGTTTTTATCAAGTATTAAGCTGCTTGGTAGTTTTTTTTTACTTTAAACTCCTTTAGGTAGGCTGGCAGTAACTCTGGCAAAAATATCACTGACTAGGCAATAACTATGCCTTCTTCTAATTTATTGAAAGCTACAAGTGGCACTTTGGTAGCTGGAGAGGATTCAATTAGCCTCTGATATGGCAGTGGAGGCCTTTTGGACTGATATATCTCTTTGTTTTTCCTTAAAACACTCTTAATTTTTCTTTTGGTCTATGTTTAGGCTTAATTATCCTTGATCTTTGTTCTCGGGTCTTTGTTCCTTAACCCTGTCTTTATCTCTGTGGATTAGGCATTAGATTCTTGAATTTATGCCTTAATCCATTTAAACTCTATTTTAAAAACTTTATTCTTCACTTTCGCTCTGATCTTACCCTTTGACACTGATACTCTTTTTTATTTGATGTTTTACTGTGTTTTTGTTGTTTTGCAGGCGCGCAGAAGGTTTACACAAGTGGAGGGGTTTGTTTTAATGAAATATCCCTTGGATCCCTTCCTGTACTGAAGGTTAGGAATCGTCATTCCTGACCTTCGTGCTATTTTTAAAACTATGGGAAAATCCCATATAACCTGCACAAAACAAAGAAATATTACATAAATCCTGCGAAAAATAGGTTAAAACTGCTTTGGATGGTTCAGGAGCGAGGAAGAATTGAAGCCATTGATTTAAAACAATCAACGGTGGAGATTGCTTGATGGGGTCATTCGGGAGGCTAGATGGATGGTCAAATGCACGGGAGCGAAATTAAGTCAGGACCGTCTGATCTGAGAGATCGACGGTTGAGATTAAAGGCGAAAAGACAACGCTGTGGGGAATAGTCGTAAGGCGGAAAACCGACAGCGGTTTTCGCAAAAAGTTTGGGTGGTATGCGGTTTGCCCAAAAAAAAAATGCGATACGATACAACATTTGACACCTGTCCCTTTCAATACCGCCGGTTTCAGAAAATTTTTGGGCTTTAACGTCTGGGCGCAAAAATTTTGCGAAACAGATCATCCACCGTTGGATGATCGGGTGCAGATCCGACGGTGCAGATCGCACGCGACGGGAAAGTTGCACGAGCGGGGGGAAAGGTGGGGCCGGTATTTATTTTGTCATGGAGTGGGTGGGTCTTTCAGGATTTTTTGAATGGTCGGGATAGATCCTGACCGTTGGATCCATAAAATGGACGGTTAGGATTGGAAGAAGGGGCGGGGAATTGAAATGAAGGAAAGCTTGATAAGTGAATGGGCGGGTGTTTGGGTTATCGGATTAAGTTCCCACCATTAGATTCAAGAGCGGCAGAAGTAGGATTAAAAGAGGAGATGGGTTATATTAACGAAGGAAAAGGTAAGGTAGGGGATCGAGTGGAAGGATAAAGTGCGATGGTCATTGATCTGTGTAGATCAACGGTCAATATTCATCTTAAAACTAAACCATTGGGGCGGAAAAATAAAGGAAAGAAGGGTTCGGAGGAAGGGTTTTAGGCCTTTAGCGACTGACTGCGGGGCTATAGGTCACATGAGGAAAGGGGCTAAAGGAATTAATCCCTCGGGGGCTTAAGACCTATTGTATTTCAGAAGAGTGCCTTGAGGCCTAAAAATAGTGTTTTTTAGGCAAAATGGGGGTTTCGATAGGTAAAAGGAGGCATTTTAAAACCAAATAAAAGGGAAATATAAGGTTTAAAGGGGGGTTTTGATGATCTGGAGGTTAGAGGAAGGGTTTTTAGAGGATTTTATGAAGGGGATAAGGGTAAAAATGGAATTGTTTGTGAGTGAAAGGAGGAGTGGAAATGATGGGAAAATGGGGTTATAAGCAGTCCTTTTTTTGGCAAACAACAAGTTCTTTAGGATAAAGAAGGAAACAGCAATGAGGATTATCTCAAAGGATAATGATATTTATAAGACTTTAAGAACTAATAATTTGAACATGAATTGTTTCTTAAAGGCTAAAAAAGAATTTATCCACCATTTGATATGACAAATTTGTATAGGTGGCTAACAACAACTCCAACTTGGGATGGCAGCTCCTTGGAGGTGTCAGGAACCACAGAAATTCATCTCTGGAATGTAGTTCAGTATCTTGCATTTTTGACAACCTTTTCTTCTCCTTTGATCAGTTGCTTGAAAGATGATTAGAACATTTGATATCAGTAGAAAAATTCTTCCCCAAACAGCTACCTACACAACCTACTTCCTAACATTTTCTTCCTTCAGGGTGGGTGGACCAAACCTTTGGTTCGAAATTTTATTCTTTTATTTGAAAACACTCAAAGCCCAGCAAGTCTATTCTTATTTCTCCATGAACTCAGTTTAAACAATTGAGTTCATAAATTTCTCTACCTAACTACTATCTGTCAGGATTAGACTGTCTGACGGATATTTATTCTCTAAATTCTAAAACAGAAAATTAAAAATAGCCAAGCCAGGATTAAATAGTCTAACTTGTTGTTGATCTATGGCATAAAAACAAGCTACACATAGACTAAAATTTGTAGAAAATTTAAAGCAAAACAATGAAGGCTTAAGATTAGAAAATCAACAACATCCTTCTTTATTTTTCCAGCTCTTTTTTATTTTTTTAGAGCTGCTTCCTCTTTCTTTTCTGGTTCAAGTTTTGGGCATATTATAACTAGTTTTTTTCTACCTTTGGCTGAAGATTTGATCTAATCAGAGCCATTCTTCTTTTAAGATTCATAGGTTCGGATTTTGAGCTTGTTTGAACCTTCATTTTTCTATCCTAATCTACCTTACTGATAAGCCAAGATTGAGATGTTTGGCTGATCTAATTCACTAACCTATCAGCAGTAAATTGAAAAACTAATTAGTCATGATTAGGCTATATGACTAACTAGAAGTGTGTTTTTAGGAGTGGCATTTGATCTTACACACTTTCAGACTTTGTTTCTCTTTTTTGGTATGGGGTTGTACCTTTCTTGTTTTCATTCTGCCCTCTTTTCTCTTTTTATTGCTTTTGTATTTTTATTTTTCCTTCAAAGAAAAAATCAAAAACTAACTAAATGCTCGAAATCTGAGCTTTATTTTCATTCCTATCTAACCTAATCTAAATTGAAAATCTCCGCTGCTTTATATGGTACAATAATGCCAATGTAGCCAATTGAGTAGTGACAAAAAGGAATAGAGAAACTGGATACTAATCAGAGGTAACCACAGTACATATTGAATCTTAACCTTTAAAATCAAGGCTGTCACAAGAGGTGACAACATTTTATGTCTTTGGCTCCTGCAAAGGATCCATGCTTGAGAATTTGAGCCAATTGGGGCCTCCACATGCTCTTCCATAGGATCAATAAAGAAAAGATGATAATTCTCTTCTTTTTGGCCCTCCATGATTGGTAGATTGTCTGCCTCTAAGATATTAGCTTTGAGGACTGCACCTTCAACATGTTCCTTGGAAGCATCATCATCCTTAACTTGCAAATCAACAAGCAGTGAAATTTATTCTTTCTCTAAATCTATGCTTTCTTCTAGTGTGAATTTAGGTTCTTGGGATGACAAATTGATATCATCAATGGGAAAGGATTTCTCTTGAAAAGATAATATATCCTCAGAAGGACAACCTTGTATTTGTTTTTCTTCCCCAAAGACTTTCCAGTACCTTTTATTGTTTGGGACAGCTGGTCTGAATTTTTCTTGAATCGTATATTGTTTTCTTTCCCAAGGTCTCAGACATGTACTAGCAACAAGGGCTAATCCTCTGGCAAAAATGTTTTGGTATTTAGTAACAAGGGTAAGTTGAAAATCTTCAAATGATTTTAATAAATCCATGGCATTATCCCTATAGGCTCTAAGTCTAGGATGTTTAACCATGCATTCTTCATTCACTTGCCTAATTACCAATTCTACATTTCCATGAACTGTTATCCTTTGGGCTCCTAATTTCTTCAATAAGTGCAGCCCTAACAGGAGTGCCTCATACTCTACAATGTTATTTGTGCATTGAAAATTCAATTGATATGAATAGGCTTCAGAATTATTCTTTTTAGTATTGTAAAGCCATATTCCTGCACCTGTACTAGTTTTACTACATGACCCACCAAAATTCATACTCCAAAGAGGATTAGTTTCAATTTTACCCTTAATTTCCCTACTATCCTCTCTATCTTGAGTGCCATTTGGTTGTTCTATGGGATAGGCACTATGTTTATGATTGTCTTGTTTAAATGAAGGTTCAGAGGGTAGCTTCTTGTTTAGTATTTGATCATTTTCTTCTTCTGTGAAAGGTGAGATTTCTCTTTCAACATAAACAGAAATACAGCTTCCCTCTTTCTCTTGTGAAGATTGATTTTGAGGCTGGAAGTCTTCTTCGGCCTCAGTTATAAGGGATGATGAATCATTATTTGGGTTTTCAAGGATATCTTGAGGAACGTCCTTTATTTCTTGGATGATTTCTTCCTCAACTAATTCATCTATATTCTTATAATTTTTCAATAGGATATTAAACTCATGAATGGTTGTTAAAAGGTCTTCTGGGTGTATTTTTTCCAAATCCTTATCATTTTCTATAATGTGTTGGGTGATGTTTTTGGATGGATCATAATGTATTTCACCCCCATGATAATGATGTAGTGTTTTCTTTATAGTTCTCATAAAACACATATTCAAGGTTTGTTGGCAATATAATGCGAGTGTATTTGTCCTTGATGGCATGTACTTAATAAAGATGATGGCAACCTGTACTGCATTGTGCCAGTCGGCCGACTTGAAGATGTAATTAATGATGTAAATCTGATGTGTCTATAGAGTAGCTCAGATGTAATGATGAAAGGAATTCCAGGATGTGCTAGACCAATGATGAAAAGTGTGTCTCAAGGCATACGCGGTTTTGTCTAGTAGAAGTAGCGTATGCACGCGGGAAAGTACGTGCCAAGTTGCGTATGCTCAATTGCACTATAAAAGTGTAAAACCAGGAGTTACTACCATGGTATTGACCCATTTTATTGAGCGCTGGGTTGTCTATTTGATCCCGTCCAGGAATACCATTAGAAGTGGTGTGGTTTTGGCTCATGGTATTGATAAAGGGTAAACCTATATAAGGAGAAGAAAATCATTGTGCAAAGGGTGTGCATGTGTCTGGGCTTTAATGAATACTTCACTCTGAAGTATATCTGCATGGTTGAACTCTGCTCTTAATTGATAGATATGAATCTATGATGCATCTATGAACATGATGAAGTTTCAAGATCTCTAGATCTAGAAATGGTGAATCTCTTGGATGATCTGAAAAGAAGTGACGAAGACCTGGCGCAAAATCTGTTGAAGTAATTGAAGAAATCTGGGTAAGTTCATAGATCTGGTCTGCTCTGCAAAGATTATCTTTAATAGATCTATACGCAGGTTCATTTCATAAAAAGCGCGTGTATACGCGGATCTGTTTAAACAAAGGCACGTATGGGCAGTTAGAGTTGTTCTGAAAAATGCACAGATGTATACGCGGGTTCATTTCGTGAAAAGCGCGTGTATACGCGGATCTGTTTAAACAAAGGCACATATGGTATCTGAACTTATATTTGCTCAAGGTTGAATGTGATTTTGGATATCTATTCTGTAGTCTGGGTTATCTCTGATATTCTGGTTATAGTGGTTTCACTGTTCTCTTTGAAGAATTGGGCAAAGTATGTTTATAGATAAGTGAAGGGTTGTGTTAGAGCTGTTTGATCCAGTATGAAAATTGATGAAACATGGTCTGCAGTGGATCTAAGGGTTGAAACCTTTAGTATGTATGTAGAAGCTTTCTGTTAGTATAAGTTGGTGCTTATATCAGGGGGTAGTAGCTCCCTTCCAGGAGAGGCTAGTAAACGAGAAGCAGGGGGTTGTAGCTCCCTTCCAGAAGAGGCTGGTAAATGAGAGAAGGTTGTAACCTTCTGCAGGTGGGTGCCTGCATGCTGGTATGAGTCTGCACCAGTACATGTTGTAAGAAGTTTTCTTAATAATAAAGATTGAAGACTGAGACAACGGCAGCGGTGGTTTTCTCCCGAATTGGGTTTCCACCTAAAAATCCTGGTGTTCATGTGTGTTGCTTATGTGTGATGATTATTCTGTTCTTTCTACATCTGTTTACTATTTTCTAAAACATCTGATGAATGAGTAATGCAATGATCTAAGTCAAGAACTAAATGCATAATTAGATCACTGGATATACACGAGTTCTGTAAAGAAAATCCGCGTATATACGCTAGTTGGATGAAGGAAAGTAGCGTATGGGTTTTTAAGAAAGAAATATCAAAGCTTTATTGTCTGCACTAAATAATGATTCACTCCCCCTCTCAGTATTTTTCCCAAAAATTGGTATCAGAGCAAGTCCTTCTGAAAAATCTTAGCCGCTAGAAAGAAGATCAAGCAAGATGAGCAATCAAGATGGAACAACATCTATCAAGCCTCCGCTCTTTAACGGAAGCAATTTAATCTTATGGAAAATAAGGATGAGATCCTATCTTCAGTCTATGGGAGCAGATATATGGGCCATTGTTGAACAAGGATATCAATATCCAGTCGCAGTACCAACAGATCCGACGGAAAAGAAGAATTATGAAACAAATGCAAAGGCGGTCAATGCACTATTGGGAAGTTTAACTGAATCAGAATTTGTCAAGGTTATGCAGCTAAATACAACAAAGGCAATATGGGACAAAATCATCCTAAGTTATGAAGGTGATGCAAAGGTAAAAAGTGCAAAACTCCAAACTCTCAGAATTGAATATGAAAACTTGAGAATGCATAATGATGAGAGTATTGCTAGTTTATTTTTACGTCTTGATGATATTGTCAATCGTATGAGAAACCTGGGAGAAAAAATAGTAGAATCTACTTTTGTTGAGAAAATCTTAAGATCACTAACAACAAAATTTGAATCAAAAGTCTCTGCTCTTGAAGAAAAACAAGATCTTCAAACTCTTACTGTGGTGCAACTTCATGGCATACTGACTGCATATGAAATGAGGAGAGGAGGACCTTCTGAAGTCAAAGAAGCTATTTTTAAAGCTTCTACAAAGGGGAAATAAGTTCAAAAGGAAGAAGGATCTGGATATATCTCAGAAGAAGATGAGGCAAATTTTGTAAAGAAACTTCAACTTGGCACAGGACGGTTCAGAGGTAAGCTTCCTTTCAAATGTTTTGATTGTGGAAGAGTTGGTCATTATGCTGCTAAGTGTCCTTATAAAGAAACATCTGCAAAAGGGAAGGAACTAGCAAGAAGGAATAAGCACCGGTCTAGCAAAAGTTACTACACTCATGAAGACAGTGATGGGTTCTCTGATAGTGAGGAAGAATGTGAACAAAATCTTAGACTTCTCATGGCATTTGAATCTAAAGATGAAAAGGATACTTTTGTGGATGCTCTAGAGGACAATGATTTCCTTGAAGAAAACAATCAACTCAAAATACGCTTAGAAGAATGTAAAATTCTCTTAGAAGAAAAGAAAATAACCATAGAGACTCTGGAAAAGCAGGTTGAAGAAGCAAAGAAACACATTGAGAAATTAGAATGTGAAGTGGTAAGTCAAAGAAAAGAATCTGAGAAAGTAAAGTATCTGAATCTTAGATTTGCTAAAGGATCTGAAACCTTAGATGACATTATCAAGGTACAACGTTCTCCTCTTATAAAGACAGGTCTTGGATATACCAGAGAATCCTCTCAGGCTTCAGCACCAAATTATCTAAAAGCAACTACAGTTGGTTTACTACATTCAACCACTCAGCAAGGGAATAAAGAATCTTTACAGGTAAAGCATGATCATCACAATTCAAGGAACACTAACAAGGATGTCTTTCAAAGAAGCTACAACCAAAAGGTAAATTCAAATAAAATATTTCATGATCGCAAAAAGTTCTACTTCAATGGACTATGCTTCTCATGTCACAATTTTGGTCATAAAGCTATTCAATGTGTTGCCTATAAAACCATCATGACAAGAGAAGCAAGAAAGAAAAGGATGGATATTGAACCAAAGAAGAACACCTATAACAACTTTTCTCCTCTTCAAAATGAAGTTGAATGTACTTACTGCAATAACTTTGGCCATTTAGAATCTGAATGCAGGAGCAAAGTCCATCCAAAACAGGATTTTCCTTCAAGTTCCAAAGTATGGAAAAAGAAGGAATTACAGGTTGAAAATTGTGGGATAGCGTTATTTGCAGAAGGTGAAGAAAATCAATGGTACATTGATAGTGGATGCTCAAGACACATGACAGGTGACAAAAGCAAACTTCTTGCATATAATTCTCTAGAAAGGGAAAATAAAGTTACATTTGGAAATGATACCCCTGTTGTAATTAAAGGAAAAGGGTCTGTATTTCTAAAAGAAAAGGTGAAGGCTAATGATGTCATGTATGTGGATGGATTAAGACATAACCTGTTAAGTGTAAGTCAAATTTGTGATCAAGGAACTGAAGTTGTCTTTAGTTCAAAAGAATGTGTGGTTCATGATCTTGATACAGGTAAAACTATTATAAAAGGAAAAAGAACTCCAAGTAACCTGTATGTATTAAAGAACTGCAAAGAACAATGTTACTTGAGTAAATCTTCAGAAAACTGGCTATGGCATAGAAGGTTGGGGCATCTAAGCTTCTCTCAAATCAACAAATCAAGCAGACTTAATGCTATTCGTGGTCTTCCCAATATTACTCTACCAGAGAGTATCATATGCAAATCTTGCCAATTCGGTAAGCAGACCAGAGTACAATTTAATGCCAAAGAAGGATCATCAAGTAAGCCTCTTGAACTCATTCATACTGACATATGTGGACCTATGAGAAAAAAGTCACCACGTGGGGAAGAATACTATATCTTATTTATTGATGATTTCTCTAGAATGTGTTGGATCGGGTTGATTAAACACAAAGATGAAGCATTTGAAAAATTTCAGATTTTCAAAGCACTGGTGGAAAATGAATTAGATCTAAAAATCAAGTGTCTTAGATCTGATCGAGGAGGAGAATACACATCAAATGAATTTCTTGAATTTTGTGAACATGGAATAAAAAGACAGTTTTCTATAGTTGGCACTCCACAACAAAATGGCGTAGCAGAAAGAATGAATAGAACAATTCAACAAATGGCTAGAGCTATGCTTGATGATTCTGGAACACCTGACATTTTCTGGGGAGAAGCAGCACATACAGCAGCAAACATTCTCAACAAGGCACATGTCCAGGTAAATAGTGACAAAACTCCATATGAACTCTGGTATGGTAACTCTCCCTCTGTGAAGCATTTTAGAGTTTTTGGAAGTAAATGCTTTATCAAAAATAATGATGAAAAGCTTGGCAAGTTTGAACCTAGATCATATGAAGGGATACTTCTTGGTTACTCATATACAAGAAGAGCATACAAATGTTACAATTAAAGGCTTCGAAATATTGTTGAATGTATTGATGTTGTCATTGATGAGTCTCTTGCAGCCCCTAAAGAAGAAAAACAAACAACAGAAGAAGATGATGGTGACTATTGTCCTTCTACATCAAATAGGAATGATATAGAAAGTGGATCCAATGAAGAACCTGAAGATGATTTATCTGAAAAGGCTCCTTCCAGATATGTTCAAAAGAATCATCCAGAATCTCAGATTTTGGGAGATAAGGCATCAGGTGTACAAACAAGAAGGACTCTTGTAGGATCCTCTAGCTATCTGGCATTTCTATCCACCATTGAACCACACAATGTCAATCAATCTAGCAAAGATGAATGTTGGGTTCAAGCCATGAATGAAGAGCTTGATCAAATTGAAAAAAATGACACTTGGGAATTAGTACCAAGACCTCATAACAAAAATGTCATTGGAACTAAATGGATATTAAAAAACAAGTTAAATGAAAATGGGGATGTCATAAGAAATAAAGCTAGACTTGTTTGCAAAGGGTATACTCAACAAGAAGGTATAGACTTTGAAGAAAATTTTGCTCCTGTAGCTAGACTTGAAGCCATAATAATGTTTCTTGCTTTTTCAAGTTTTCAACAAATCAAAGTTTATCAAATGGATGTTAAATCTGCATTTCTCAATGGTGATCTAGAAGAAGAAGTTTATATAGAACAACCAGAAGGATTCATTTTGGGAAATGATGAAAATCTTGTTTGTAGACTTAAAAGGCTCTATATGGTCTCAAACAAGCTCCAAGGGCATGGTATTATCGTCTTGACAAATATCTTCATCAACAAGGATTTTCAAAGGGGTCTGCTGATAGTAACTTATACACAAAAATTGAAAATGATAAACTATTGATTGTGGTTGTATATGTTGATGATATCATTTTGGAAGTAATGAAGAATCTATGAGTCAGAAATTTTCTTCTGTCATGCAGCAAGAATTTGAAATGTCTTTACTTGGGGAACTAACATTCTTTCTTGGCTTGCAAGTGCATCAAACTGCAGATGGTATATTCTTATCACAAGAAAAATACCTTAAGCAAATTCTGAAGAAGTATGGCATGGAAGAGTGAAAACCTGTAAGTACACCAATGATAACTAGATGTAATCTCAGTTCTCATGATGATTCTCCCATGGTGAACCAACCAGATTACAGATCTATGATAGGAAGTCTACTTTATCTCACTGGGACTAGACCAGACATTATGCATGCAGTTGGGATTGTTGGATGATTCCAAGCTAATCCAAAATAATCTCACCTTCAAGCTGTCAAAATAATATTCAAATATCTGCAAGGAACTCAAGACTTTGGACTTTGGTATCCAAAGAATGCTGATCTTACTCTTCATGCTTACACTTATGCAGATTGGGCTGGAAATGTTGATGATCGGAAAAGCACTAGTGGTGGTGCATTCTATATGGGGCCCTGGTTAGTATCTTGGTTCAGCAAGAAGCAAAGCTCTATTGCCTTATCTACAGCAGAAGCAGAGTATGTGGCTGCCGCATCATGTTGCACTCAACTTCTTTGGATGATGCAAACCTTACAAGATTTCCAAATCAAATGTTCACCTCCTATTTCCATTATGTGTGATAATACAAGTGCCATCAGTATATCAAAGAATCCTGTTATGCATTCCAAGACCAAGCACATTCCCATCAAGTATCACTTCTTACGTGAAAAAGTGCTTGAACAAAAGGTGAAGTTGGAGTATGTTCCCTCCAAAGAACAAGTTGCTGATATATTTACCAAACCTCTACCCAGGGAAGCATTCGAATATCTCAGACAGAAGCTGGGAGTAGTCTCTGCCATGCAGAGGATCAGATCTGATTAAAATTCTGAAGATTAATTTGGATACGCGGGTTTCCCGAAAGACAGTCACGTATATACACGAGTCCATACACAACAAACCACGTATGTGTGGTTGCTGACAATTTTTCTGGGTCAGCATTTCTTCAGTACAAGCTATGGTGTTGTTTGGTATCTCTGATGCTTTTTGAAGTCTCTGGTGGTATTTCGGCTCTTATATTTCTGTTTCATTCTCTGATTTTGGGTGAATATGCCTTGATGATTTGATGTTGAAAGTGTTCAGGATGCACAAGCAAAGGGGGAGCTTTGGTCATATGGAAAGGATGCATTGGATGCACAACTTCAGGGGGAGCATTAGCCTTGCTGAGTATAATGCATTGTTGGAATTATGATGGTTCTGTAATATGATCTCTCTCTTGAGGTCTTTCTGGTTTTGGTCATGAAAAGTCATATTTGTAATTTGATGAAAAGGTCATGTTGAGACCTATGATGTAAAAATTGTAATATTCAGTCATGTAAGGAATTTTTCAAATATGTAAACCCACTTGGTTGGGTAGTTGAGTCAACATGTGTAAACCCACTTGGTTGGGTACTTGAGTCTCATATGTAAATCCACTTGGTTGGATCTTTGATGTAAGTATGAGTCCTTCATGAAATTCATTGCAAAACATGTTTGAAGATCTGGCATGAACTCAGGGGGAGCATGGCAACTTCAGTGCACATCATATTTACAGCTTGGTGTTGATCCGCCCTTTGCCCTTGATGTCAAAGGGGGAGAGTGACATGGTGTTTGAATAGGGGGAGAATATCATTATGCTTAATGTATCTATCTGTTGTGATCAAACACCATCGTGGTTACCATCAAGTCCAAAGGGGGAGATTGTTGGCAATATAATGCAGAGTGTTGTCCTTGATGGCAACCCACTTAATAAAGATGATGGCAACCTACTTGATGAAAGTTGTACTTGATGGAAACTGACTTGATATACTAATTAATGATGTAAATCTGATGTGTCTATAGAGCAGCTCAGATGTAATGATGAAAGGAATTCCAGGATGTGCTAGACCAATGATGAAAAGTGTGTCTCAAGGCATACGCGGGTTTGTCTAGTAGAAGTAGCGTATGCACGCGGGAAAGTACGTGCCAAGTCGCGTATGCTCAATTGCGCTATAAAAGTGTAAAACTAGGGGTTACTACCATGGTATTGACCCATTGTATTGAGCGTTGGGTTGTCTATTTGATCCCGTCCAGGAATACCATCGGAAGTGGTGTGGTTTTGGCTCATGGTATTGATAAAGGGTAAACCTATATAAGGAGAAGAAAATCATTGTGCAAAGGGTGTGCATGTGTCTGAGCTTTAATGAATACTTCACTCTGAAGTATATTTGCATGGTTGAACTCTGCTCTTAATTGATAGATCTGAATCTATGATGCATCTATGAACATGATGAAGTTTCAAGATCTCTAGATCTAGAAATGGTGAATCTCTTGGATGATCTGAAAAGAAGTGATGAAGACCTGGCGCAAAATCTGTTGAAGTAATTGAAGAAATCTGGGTAAGTTCATAGATCTGGTTTGCTCTGCAAAGATTATCTTTTATAGATCTATACACAGGTTCATTTCATAAAAAACGCGTGTATATGCGGATCTGTTTAAACAAAGGCGCGTATGGGCAGTTAGAGTTGTTCTGAAAAATGCACAGATGTATACGCGGGTTTACTTCATAAAAAGCGCGTATATATGCGGATCTGATTAAATAAAAGCACGTATGATATCTGATCTTATGGTTGCTCAAGGTTGAATGTGTTTCTGCATATTTATTCTGAAGTCTGGGTTATCTCTGATATTCTGGTTAAAGTGGTTTCACTGTTCTGTTTGATGCATTGGGAAAAGGTTGTTTATTGACAAAGGGTTGTGTTGGAGCTATTTGATCCAGTTTGAAAATTGATGAACGTGGTCTGCAGTGGATCTGAGGGTTGAAACCTTCAGTCTGAACGTAGAAGATTTCTGCCAGTAGAGGCTGGTGATAATATCAGGGGGTAGTAGCTCCCTTCCAGGTGAGTCTGGTAAACGAGAGCAGGGGGTTGTTTCTCCCTTCTAGGAGAGGCTGGTAAATGAGAGAAGGTTGTAGCCTTCTGCAGGTGGGTGCTTGTGTACTGGTATGAGTCTGCACCAGTACATGTTGTAAGAAGTTTTCTTAATAATAAAAATTGAACACTGAGACGACGGCAGCGGTGGTTTTCTCCCGAATTGGGTTTCCACCTAAAAATCGTGGTGTTCATGTGTGGTTGCTTATGTGTGATGATTATTCTGTTCTTCCTGCACTTGTTCACTGTTTTCTAAATATCTGATGAATGAGTAATGCAATGATCTAAGTCAAGAACTAAATGCATAATTAGATCACTGGATATACGCGATTTCTGTAAAGGATATCCGCGTATATACGCGGGTTTGCTTCAGGAAAGTTGCATATGGTTTTTAAGAAAGAAATATCAAAGTTTTATTGTCTGCACTAAATACTGATTCACCCTCCCCTCTCAGTATTTTTCCCAACAAAGGTCCTTTAAAGAAAACAAACTACCAGATTTCAACCACTCATACCAATCCCTAGCTTTTCCTTCTAGTGTCAACATGAACATTTTCATTAGGCAGTTTTCATGCCATTCAACTTTAAACCTCCATACATGTATATGAAATTTGATGAGATGTAATATAGGGTTATCAAACTTTTCACCTTGAAAAACAGGCAGGTTGTCATCCCAATTCACCTGGGGCATCTTATGTGGAAACCCAAGGATATGATCTCTTCTCATTGGGGCATATCTTCATTGTATCCTTGGAATCATGTTTGTAAATCAGGAAAGAGGTCACTGTATCTGTTCAATCAGTTTAGGGTCTTCTACCAGTGGAGTCATTTGGTCTTTTGGGAGTTGTAGAGTGTGGAGTTGCCAGGTGGAAAATTTTTAGCTTTTATAGAGGTAAAATGTTTTATGGTTCCACCACCATTGTTTATTATGAAGAAAATCTAAAAAAAAATTGGGTTTTTCTGATTTTTTTCAGTCCTATGGGTTATGAGAGTGTCCTAAATCTGTTTCAACACTTAGCTAGGGTGATGAGACAAAAAGAGTTTACTCTTATGGCTTAGCTAGCTGATTCCTTCAAGGTTTGATAAACTATATGAGAATCCTAAGGGTTACTTAGTTTGTCACTAATTATAATAAGTCCTATCATGATAACCAACATGCTTGGTAGTGCTTGAAGAAAGCTACTTATACTGCACTGAATACTGAGTGTTTTGTTTTAAGGATTTTACTCAAAATACAAACTGCAAAGCCTACATATGAACCACTTTAGGATTCTAGGATCTAGCCCTCCTGAATCTAGAGAGGGATCTCTCTATAAGTGCAAAGATTGATTTATCTTTAAAAGGCTTTTGTGTGATATTAGGCTAGTTATTAAGAACAAGGGTTTTGTTTGGTTTTGGTTGGGCAAAGATATGATGAAGGTGAAGGAAGTCTATATGAATGGTGAAGGTGTCAATAAGTGGGAGAATGGTTCAACTAATAAGATAGGTAAGAAGCAGCTTTAATCCATTGGGCTATGGAGTCATAAGAGGATTTAATTGAAACAGCAAGGTTCAAGAGTGGTCCATGGGGCAAGTCATCTATGTCAAAGGATCTCTTTAAGTTGATTTTATGGAATGGAACAATAAGAAATGAAGTGAGGGAAATCAAACAGATGAAGAACAAAGAGTAGCCTAAGATCAAGTAATTACTTTAAAACTATCCTGCTTTTGGCATGCACTTAAGAAAAGACACAAAGTAATCTAGGATCAGGTAAGTACATTGAAACTATCCTGCTTTTGATGTACTTTCAATAGAAAACATTTAAAACACTTAGAATAGCTTAAGATCAAGTAAATACTTTTAACTTAGCTTTCTTTCATCATATTCAAAAGGAAAACATTCATGATAAACATAAAAAGTAGTCTAAGATCAGGTAATTACTTTGAAACTAGCCTAATTTTAACATACTCTTAGGGAAACTTTCACACAACCTTTGGAGAAAGAACTAGAAGACAGGGCAAACCATAAACTTTCCTAGTCCAACTTTACTTAGCATGTAATGAAAATATCATTCAAGAACAATGTTTAAAGTTTAGACAGTAAGACATGGGCTCACCAACATTGCTTGACTGCTTGGACTGTATTAAATCATTCTTAAATACACAATTGGAGGAAAACATAAAGATAAAGCTTATTAGTGAGAGTAGGGTACTTGTAAGAGTAAATCCTAGCTCTATATTTGTTGTTCCTTATCAGAGGAAAATGGACAGAATGGAAATATAAAGAAAAATAGCAATTACATTGAGAAACACATCACCATTAACATAGACCGGGATCCCATAAATCAGCTATTTGTGTTTGATGTTCAAACTAGTTATAATCATCAAGTCCAGTAGGTTTCTACAGCTTCAAACTTCTCATCTTAGCTTATGTATCACCAATTACAAATAGGGCTACAGCAGCTTCAGAAAACTATTTACATGCAACAGATATCTAGAGACCAAGCCCTAAATTATCTTCCACAGAAGTATTTCTAGAAGAAATGAAGAGGTGGGATGAAAGAAAAGATCTCTAGGCTCAATCAATACAAGTTAATGCTTCTTGGCCTTTGAGGGGCTCAATAGAGAATTTTTCTGATATTTCCTCTGTATTAATTGCTTTTTATTAAGTATTAAGCTGCTTGGCAGTTTTTGTTGACTTTAAACTCATTTAGGTAGGCTGGCAGTAACTCTGGCAAAAATATCACTGACTAGGCAATAACTATGCCTTCTTCTGATTTATTGAAAGCTGCAGGTGGCACTTTGGTAGTTGGAGAGGATTCAATTAGCCTCTGATGTGGCAGTGGAGGCCTTTCGGACTGATATATCTCTTTGTTTTTCCTTAAAACACTCTTAATTTTTTTTTTGGTCTGTGTTTAGGCTTAATTAGCCTTGATCTTTGTTCTCGGGTCTTTATTCCTTAACCCTGTCTTTATCTCTATGGATTAGGCATTAGATTCTTGAATTTATGCCTTAATCCCTTTAAACTCTACTTTAAAATATTTATTCTTCACTTTTTCTCTTATCTTATCCTTTGACACTGATACTCTTTTTTTATTTGATGTTTTATTATGTTTTTGTTGTTTTGCAGGCGCGCAGAAGTTTTACACAGGTGGAGTGGTTTGTTTTAATGAAAGATCCCTTGGATCCCTTCCTGTACTAAAGGTTAGGAATCGTCATTCCGGACCTTCGTGCTATTTTTAAAACTCTGGGAAAAACCCATATAACCTGTACAAAACAAATAAATATTACATAAATCCCACGAAAAGTAGGTTAAAACTGCTTTGGGTGGTTCGGGAGCGAGGAAGAATCGGAGCCGTTGATTTAAAACAATCAATGGTGGAGATTGCTTGATGGGGTCATTCGGGAGGCTAGATGGATGGTCAAATGCACAGGGACAAAATTAAGTCAAGACCGTTCGATCTGAGAGATCGACGGTTGAGATTTAAGTCGAAAAGACAACGTTGTGTAGAATAGTGGTAAGGCAGAAAATCGGAAGCGGTTTTCGCAAAAAGTTCGGGCGGTATGCTGTTTGACCAAAAAAAAAATGCGATATGATACAAAATTTGACACCTATCCCTTTCAATACCACCAGTTTCAGAAAATTTTCGGGCATTAACGTCTAGCCGTAAACATTTCGCGAAACGGATCATCCACCGTTGGATGATCGAGTGCAGATCCGATACTGCGGATCACACGCAATGGGAAAGTTGCACGAGCGGGGGGAAAGGTGGGGCCGGTATTTATTTTATCGTGGAGCAGGTGGGTTTTTTTGGATTTTTTGAATGGTCGGTATAGATCCTGGCCGTTATATCCATAAAATGGATGGTTAGGATTGGAAGAAGGGGCGGGGAATTGAAATGAAGGAAATTTTGATAAGTGAACAGGTGGGTGTTTGGGTTATCGGATTAAGTTTCCACCGTTATATTCAAAGAACGAACGGCTAGGATTAAAATATGAGGCGGAGGATTTTGAAAGGAGCAAAGGGAGGGTAGTGAACAGGCAGGATTAAAGGGCACGATGGCCATTGATATGGATAGATCAACGGTCCATATTCTTTTAAACTTTTTCATCGGGAATGGAAAAAATAGAAGAAATAATGGGTTTGGAAGAGGGTTTTAGGCCTTTAGCGCCCGACTGCGGGGCTGTAGGTCACATGAGGGAAGGGGCTAAAGGAATTAAGCCCTCGAGGGCTTAAGACCTATTGTATTTCAGAAGAGTGCTTTTAGGCCTAAAAATAGTGTTTTTTAAGGCAAAATGGGGGTTTCGGTAGGTAAAAGGAGGCATTTTTAAACCAAATAAAAGGGAAATATAAGGTTTAAAGGGGGGTTTTGATGATTTGGAGGTTAGAGGAAGGGTTTTTAGAAGATTTTATGAATGGGATAAGGGTAAAAATGGAATTTTTTGTGAGCAAAAGGAGGAGTGGAAATGATGGGAAAATGGGGTTATAAGCAGTCCTGTTTTTGGCAAACAGCAGGCTTTTTAGGATAAAGAAGGAAACAACAGTGAAGATTATCTCAAAGGATAATGATCTTCATAAGACTTTAAGAACTAAAAATTTGAACATGAATTGTTTCCTAAAGGCTAAAAGAGTTCTAGCCACCATTTGATATGACAAATTTTATAGGTGGCTAACAAGGCAAACAATCACTTCCTTGGCAGGAGTCCAAGAAGAAACAAGGAAAAAGTATGCCAAACTAGAAGAGGCTTCTACAGCACTTGAAAAATTTTTGGAATGGTCTGAAAAATACCCACAGGCCCCTGCCACTCTGCCAAAGAAGGATTGGATCCGCACTCAGAATGACAAAGTACATATGCATATGAAACTACAATCTCGAGATAAACTCATGAAGGATGTGGTCAAGGTAATGACTGCATACGAGCATCTCATCAGTGGTATCGACTCGATGGTGGAAGTGCATCACATAAATTCCATGAGTACCTTGACCAAACAAAGGGAATGAGAGGAATTACTTCAATATATTCAGTCTTTCCTAGATCTGATCAGACAGGCAGCCAGCTCAAAGGACCTCCCAGCCACCAAGGATAACATTGTTCAATATGTCGTCGCACTGGTCAGGATCTACACCAAGCTAGCTTCCTTGTCCAGTCAGATCAATATGAATAAGTGCACAGTAGTTCCAGATACACTTGAATGTTTTCACAGGCTAAGTGAGGACATGCCTCAAATCACCCCAATAGCCATTGAATACCAAGCCTGGAAAGCCTACCTCAAGGAGCAGAAGCAGGTGGAAACCCCAGTCCTCTCGATCACAAAACTACTCCCATGAAACTAACTGGATTTATAGGTCGCAACGCCATCCAAGGCGTAGGTTTCATGAGCTATCAAGTCACAGGTGGTGACTCCACTCAATTCGGAGGTCGCAGTTTCTCCCAAGTCGCAGGCCATCCCAATAGTCAGGAAGGCGAAGAGACAGGGTAGCCCAAAAGTCACTTTTGTTCTATATGTACTCCCTCGGGAGAGAATGTAAGTACCTTTTTTGAGACTCCAGAAGGAGAGAGAGATACAATTGTACAGAATTGAATGTATATTCCGAGAATGAATACAAATGAATGTTTTGGATTTCACTATTGGCTGTGTTGGAAGCTTCTGTGTATTGACACCATGAATATAGTTATTTTACATGTCAGATACTAATCGTAACCGACTGGTCCAAGTTTTTTCTTGTACATTTTTTATATGTTTGATCTCTTTTGATATGTGGATGATGTATGATGGTTTAATGTAGGGATATGTTAACGAACTATTTTTTTGATATGTACCTAAATCTCTTCTAAAATATGCTTAGGTAACTGAAGGAAATTTGATCATAGTGAATTGTTTCTCTTATGTTCAATTGAGCCTTTGTATGAGTACGGCCCTAATGATGTTTTTCTAACAATAATCCTTATGGGTTGTGTGCTTTAAATCTCGCTTTGCTATTCGTGGTGTTTCATTTGCAGGGTATTCGTCGACCATTGACATTGTTTCATCCAGCAGTATACTCTCATGATTGCAAATGACCTCTTTATCTAAGAAATGGCACATATCTCACCAATGTAATGGCAACCGAGCCCACATACCAGATGGGATCCCTATCACAAACAGTGTAGAGTCTAGTTGGGATTCTATACTAGAGAGATTCCCTTACTATTGGCAAGACAATTTTCCCTGTCAACAGAATTGACGTTAGACCATACGCATCACCTCCACTGAAACTGAAACTGACAGCCTTTTCTTTTCAACGAAAATTTCGGTGGTTTCAGAAACTTGAGGAATTATAGGAATCTTGAAAATATGAGTTACCTGAAATCAAGACATGCACTCTCAACATGAGGGTGAAGCCTCCAAATACGGCGCTAGGAGTGAGTCTAAAAACGAAACTAAGCATGTCATAAATCCACCTTTTTGAAGGGAAAGGCAGGTGCAACCCTTGGCCTGGATGGCACAATCCCCTCTAGGTTTCCGAGGTCCTCTTCATGACATGCCCTGACATCCGGAGAAGCACCTTCCAAAGTTCGATCCCAAAAAGGGGACGTTAGCCGAAGACCACATTATTGAATTCTACCTGGCCTTACAATTGATGAGGGTGCAGTACGATGACGTAGCGTGTTGGCTCTTTCCACACACCTTAGAAAACAAATCTGCTATTTGGTATCACTCATTGCCCTTCGCTTCCATCTGACCTAGGAGGAATTCCGCCACACTTTCCTAGAGAAATTATCTAAGGACAAAACGCCTTCTATGCTCCTTATAAATTTGAGTACCTTGAAGTTCCAGAAGAAGGAAAAGGTCAAATGTTTCAACCAGTGTTTCGCGACCATCTTGAACAAGTTCCCCCCGAACATGGAACTTGACGATTCATTAACTATAGACTATTACACAAGGGCTTTTCCATAGGACATTGTTGTGTTTGTTAAATGTAAATCCAAAGCCACCCTAGCTGAGAATTTCACCACTGCTCTCGCCATTGAGAAATATATTCTTTCCATACGGGCTCTAGATCATGACAACTAGGATGATCCAAAATCTTTCAGGAAGAATGCACAACCCTCAACCAGTAAGTCTGGGGACAAGGATAAGGACCCTTTCAATTTTTAAAACATCGCTAAATCCCTAAAGCTCTTAACAAATGAAGTCTCTAATTTGAAAAGGAAAAAAAATGATCCTACCTCAGGTAGCAAACCCCAAAAGCCTTTCTTCGGGAAGAAAAATAGCATGCCCAATTGTCCTTTTCCCATTCCCAACGCAAACTTCAATGTACAAGAGATTTGCAAACACAACTTCTGATCATTTAATCAACATTCACACTCTGAGATAACTTTCCCTCAATGGATCAATAGTATAAATGCAGTGGTGAATAAAATTATACAAGATCATATGGTAGGAGACCTTGAGGATGAAGTTGTCTTGTATGAAAGACTAGAGGAGGAAAGACTAAGAGCCAGGGAAAAATTCGCCATTCACCAAAGTCGAATAAAACCATGGTTTGAAAAAAAAATCTGTCAGGAACAAGGTGTTCTAAATTCAAATGGGACAAGGCTCATGAAGACAAGGGGAAACACACTAAATTCCAAGCCTTGTGGACAAGCCCATTCCAGATCAAAGAGAATGTCGACCCATACACGTATATACTCCAAACCTTATAAGGGAGGATTGAGATCCTCCTAGTGAATGGCCATGACCTCAAACATTACTTCACCTAATGGCCCCTCAGCTGTCTCCACACTTTGTATCATAGTCTTGTTTCATTTTCTTTATCTCATTTTTCATGTTTCTTTTGTTTTTTTTTTTTGTTGTTTTCAATAATTGGCTTGGCTTGAGCAAGACCCCTGAATTTCATCCATCAATGCATCAATTCTAAGGATCAATGTAGCAGTCACTCAATAGGAAATTTGTACTTGAATCTCTGCATGCGAAGAGTCAACCCTGAAACATAAGTGGCCTAATTATGTCTCTGATAACCACTTTGTGGGAGGAACTCAACTGAGTCATAGGACCCTAGTGCAAGTAGCTGATCTGATGCATCAACTTGGAAATCGTTATTGAAATTTAATGGTGGAATAGGTGACTAGATGAAAGGGGAAAATGGTTGACCTCTAACGGAAAAATGGTATTTAGGAAAACCAAAAAGGTCTCCAAATAAAGATCATGAGCAACCTCTCTTGCAAGCAACATAATTCGGTATCACTCATCCGCCCAAAAAGTCTTTTCCACATAAAAATAAGTACCCTAATCACACACAAATAAGTGCCTTGAGCACATAAAAGCAAGTATTATTAGCACACGAAATAAGGGTAAAGGATTAAGAAAGGATTCCTGCGCAGAGAGGTAATGTGACGACTCCGCTAGGGTACTGACCAGTTTCACTGGAAGTGGAGCAATGTTCGTGACTCCTAGGAAGTGACTCCACCGGGGACCTTCAAGCTCGCTATTAGCCTTATACTAAATCCCTAGAAGCCTGTGATGTTACTTCGACCCCTTTCATCTGGTCTCAAGGAACAGAAAAAGGCATGGTGAACAACATTCCGCGTAGTGCAATCGGGTGAAGTAAATGCATGAAGGCCAAAGAGGAGGCGAGTGGAACCCATGGAACCTCCTATGCGACCTTTTGACCACCATTAATGCCCACATGTGTGACCTATTTATATATACAAGAATCACGTAGGTCGCATTTGACCTAAACGACAAATTTCTCAAAGTGTCTGACAGGCCAATCAGAACGCGTTTTTTCCAGGTAAGTTGTTGAAACCTCCTAAATTTCCCGTTTTTGTTGATTTTTGACCCTACCTACCCCTAGCTAGGCTATTAATCATCTCAGACTCCTCTCAGCTATAGCCCTTTCCCTTAGACCATTTCCCTCTAAGGCTCCTTTTCTCCCCTACTCATCCCATCATGCCCAGACCAGTTCTGCCCCTTTTTCTGCCTCTTGCTACTTTGGATACCCCTCCCTATACCTCTTATGGTCCCTTCAAACTTGATTTGCTTCCTTCTCTTGGATTTTTCCCCAATTTCCTCGTGGGTCGCGTCGAATTTATTTTATGCCCAGAGAAACCCTAATGAGACCTCACAACTTCACAACCTTGTGACCTTGTGACCTAGTCATTGGGTCACCAAGTCACAAAGTATCAAAGTCACAAAGTAATGACCGTTCACACATACGCAACCTTGCGACCTCGCGACTAGGTTTCTAGGTCGCATCCTTTCCAAACCTAAACCTTTGCGACCGATATAGGTTGTAGTGACCTATGATTCTTTATTTCCACCCATCATGTTGATCACTTAGCCTCTTGGACCAGCCAAGACACTAGTTAGTTCAGTCAGGCATCTTTTCTATTTACCTCCATGTCATATGTCTTATCGTAGGACTTTTTTTTTAATATGACAGGTAATATCGAAGCCGAACTCGAGTGCATTTCTATCACTTCGGCCTCAAGCGACATGGCACCCCCAACAGTTCACAGAAGGCACAATAGCCCAGAAATATATTCATCAGAGAGTGACATGCCTCCACCACTGAATCCCATCTACGAGGACACCGCTTGTGTTTTTGGAAAAGGTGCGAAGATGTCCTGGTATGAACTCTACCAAGAGTTCACAATGCAGGAATTCCCATAAGACCTCATGGACTAGCACGTATACATACAGGTGAAGAGGTCCAAACTGCAATATGTGGTTTCCCACCTGCCAATCTTCCCGTGCACAGAAATTATTGAATCGATCCTCTAAAAGGTGGATTCAAATCACTGGGTAATCTAAGACCACGTAAGGAAATATTTCGCCAACATAATCTGGGGGGATGACGAAGTTTATTACTGACTCCCGATTAAATAGGAATCTTTCAACGCTTGGTGGATCACAACACATGATGTGTCGGTACAGGACACCCTAAGGGGCTGGTGGGAAGACCCTGTAAGCTAAAATGAAATAAAGATCAGGAATATAAGACCAAGGGTCTGAGGAAGGTGTACAAGCTCGTCGTAGCCATTATGTGTCAGATGTATGGCAGGATGGACGCCACTACCTTTAGTGGGGCATGGTTTCCCCTCATTTATGCAGTCACCAGCCATGACACTCACTTTAATTGGGTGCATCTATTAATTTCAACTCTAAGGGCCAATATATCAGCAGCACAGATGCCGAAGGAAGGAATAGCATCGGAGTTTTATATGGTTTCCTACCTTCCAGATGCAGTATGCTCACGATGTAACTCTGATGATTGGGTGCATAACTCGAATGCAATGGCTGGTGGATCGATCCATAAGGATCTAAATTTTTTCTAGGATACTAAATATAAGCAATACATTGATGTAATCTCAGATAATATTATCACCGCACTATATTGTCATCTCTTTAATGAAGATCCACCCTGCATGTCCAGAAGAGCCATGTAGATGGTCATTAAGGTAGCACGTTGGTTCCCCATTCAAGAAGGCACCTTCATCAGAGTTTTTGGATCATTCAAGGCACCCCACACATTGCCCAAGTTCGTGACTGATAAGTTGCTACTACAAACAGTATGCTACCAAACGACGGGTGGTTTCTCCAAGACATTGACTAAAGGCAAGAAGAAACAATGGCCTACCCTCCCACTCACCATTGGTGCCTACATAGTCAAAGTCTTAAAGGAATTGGAAGTGGAATTTGAACACCTAAAGGGCTTCCATTTTGTGAACTTAGCTTTCCAGTCCTATGAGCCCAAAATGATCATCCCCGCACATTGCAAGCGGTCCAAGTTTAACAGGACTTATCAGCACACACAGAGCATCGTAGAAGATGAAGTCAAGAACTGGTATAATGCACTTAGAGAGGCAACTCCTGGAGGGGAAGTTGGATGGAAACCAAGGAAATCAGTCTCAAGATGACTAGAACCTACTGGAGAGAGCGAATGCCATGAAATGGAAAATGAACACAGGAGGAGCATCGACCTCTTAGCCCAAAAATCCCAGAAACACTACGGGAAATGAACCTATTAAGGATCCACAAGGAGGAGGAGACAAATAGATTGAGACACAACAAAATTTCAAGCAAAAGCAAAGAGAAGAATAAATTAAGAAAACCCAAGATCCTCTGGCACAACAACAACAAGAAGAGAGACAAAGGCAACAAGTAGAAGAGGAGAAAAAGAAGAAACAAGAAGAAGAACAACAGAAAAAGCAGGAGAGGGATGAACAAAGAAATAATCTAGAAAAGGAGGCTCGCAGAAAGAAAGAAGAAGAAGAACACGAGAGAATGGAAGCGCAAAACAGGCTGAAGTAGGAACGGGACAGAGAAGAAGAAGAAAAAATGAGGGAGGAAGAGGGAACTAAAGAACAACTGGAAGAGACATCTAAGGAGACAGAGGGGAGCAAGTAATAACCCTTGAAAATTGGGAAGCAGGAAAGCTTGCCATTTATTTACATACCCCGAGAAACTCCCATGACAGGAGGCAACTCCCATTTTCAGAACTTAGTATCTTAGAGGAACAAGAAGATGATGTACTGGATCTAACAAGACTATCTTACGATTAGTACACTCACAAGATCAGGCAGGAAAGAATAAAATGTCCCACCTGGAATCCAACTAAGCCTCTGGCAGTAGCCACAGAAAAGGACATAGTCCTAGACTCCAAGACAAACCCCATAAGGATAACATCTGCCGGAACCACTTTTTCAGTTGCCACAGAACAAAACGTCGGCAAAATGAGCAGAGAAAACTTATTAATGAAAAACATGATCTGTATATTTGAGTAAAGGGCCACTCAGGCAAAAGAGGATAAGAAGGCCCTGGAAACCGAAAACCAAATGCTCCAGCTTGCACTCACTCAAGCCAAAGGACTACAAGCCGCCATCCAAAGAGAGTTGGAAATCTTGGGTAATACTATTACACAAGTCTACAAATAAATGATGAGGCCAAGGAAAACAGACACTCCCTTGGCAGGTGTCCAAGAAAAAACAAGGAAAAATTTCTCCCATCTAAAAGAGGCCTCTACAGCACTTAACAGCATCCTAGAATGGTCTGAAAAATACCCACAGGCCCCTGCCAGTCTGCCAAAGAAGGATTGGATCCATACTCAAAATGACAAAGTACAGATGCAAATGAAACTAAAATCTAGAGATAAACTCGCAAAGGATTTGGACAAGGTAATGACCGCATACGAGCATCTCATCAGCGGTATTGACTCGATGGTAGAAGTGAATCACATACCTTCCATGGGTACCTTTACCAAACAAAGGGCACGAGAGGAAGTACTGCAAGATATTTAGTCTTTCCTAAATCTGATCAAAGAGGCAGCCAACTCATAGGACCTCCGAGCCACCAAGGAGAACATCATTCAGTATATCGTCACACCGGTCAGGATCTACACCAAGATAGCTTCATTGTCCAATCAGATCAATATGAAGAAGCGCAAACTATTTCCAGATGCACATGAATGTTTGTACAGGCTAAGTTAGTACATACCTCAAATCACCTCAATATCCACTGAATACCAAGCCTGACAAACCTACCTCAAGGAGCAGCAATAGGTGGAAACCCTAGTCCTCTCTATCACAAAACTTCTCCCATGAAAGTAACTAGATTTATAGGTCGCAAATCCAGCCAAGTCGTAGGTTGCAGAAGCTATCAAGTTGCAAGTCACGACTCCACTCAAGTCGCAAGTCATAGTTGCTCCTAAGTCGCGGGCCATCCCAACAGTCAGGGAGGCGAAGAGACGGGGTATCCCAAAAGTCACTTGTGTTCTATATGTACTCCCTCAAGAGAGAATGCAAGGACATTTTCTTGGACTCCAAAAGGAGAGAGAGATACAATTGTACAACATTGAATGTATGTTCTGGGAATGAATGCAAATGAATGTTTTGGATTTCACTATTGGATCTGATGGAAGATTCTGTATATTGACACCATGAATATAGTTCTTTTACATGTCTGATACTATTCATAACTGAATGTTCCATGTTTATGTTCGTACATTGTTTATATGTTTGATCTCTTTTGATATGTGGATGATGTATGATGGTTGAATGTAGGGATATGTTAACGACCTAGTTTTTTGATATGTACCTAAATCTCTTCTGAAAATTGCTTAAGTAACTAAAGGACATTTGATCATAGTGAGCTATTTATTTTATTTTCAAGTGAGCCTCTGTATGAGTATGGCCCTAATGATGTTTTTCTAACAATACTCCTTGTGGGTTGCATACTTTAAATCTCACTTTGTTATTCATGGTGTTTCATTTACAGGGTATCTGTCGACCATTGACTTTGTTTCGTCCAACAGTCATACATTCTCATGATTTTGAATCACCTCTCTATCTGAGAAAGAGCACATATCTCACCAGTATAATGTCAACCGGGCCCACATACTAGATGGGATCCCTATCAAAAACAGTATAGAGTCTATTTGGGATTATATACCGGGGAGATTCCCTTACTGTTTGAAAGACAATTTTCCCTATCAACAAGTTCTTTTTTCTTCTTTTGTCGAAAATGAACTGTAACGGAGAAACATTCATCCACATATGGGAATGGAATAGGTTATCCCCCTCCTCTAGATCTTCAGGCTCATCCTTCTATAACTTGAGGGTGTTAATGGTGGCACTAGCCTCCACGTCAATAATATGCTTCCCTTTATCATTCCCCTTTTTGGGTTTTGAATCAGAGTCAGAGCATGCACCTAATTTAGAAGCCTTTAGCTTGTCCACTAGCCCAACACTCACTTATGTTGAGAGTGGGGCTCTTATAGAACTCACACCACTTTCATGTGTCCTTCTTTGTCTTCTTGGTGTTGTTATTTTCTTACGGCTTCAGTAGGTTGTCTTGGGTCACCCCACCTTGGCTTTGTCCTTTGTTCTGTGGTTTGGGCGAGCATTTACCTTGCTTATGATTCATATATGCAAAGTCTCGCTTCTTTTGTTTAAAATTTTTCTCATTCTTGGCAACATATCGATATGTTGCACCAAGCGAGGAGATGTTGAGGAACTCCATTTCCTCCTGAATGTATCTTTGCAAACAACTTCAGTACTTAAGCACCATATGTTTCTCCAAATGTTTGATACCCAAATTTTTTCACAGGGTATGGAATATATTCGTCAGCTCATGCACATTTTAATCCCTTTGTTGCCACAGGGTAGTCCATTGTATTTACTTATCCTCATAGCTCCCCACGTGCTAATATTGTTCCTTGATGGCATCTCAGAAATAATTCCAATTGAGCTCTGTTAAAAACATGAGGGTTCTTTCTCGTCCCTCTGTTCACAGTAGGTTTCCCACTAGTATTTTTCATGGGGGCGGCTTTGAGGAGAAAAAAATTAATCTTTAACCTATTGGAAAAATCATGAATTGAAAACTATCCTTCCAACAAATTTAACCATCTATCTACAACATATGCATCTATTTGGCCATCAAATATGGGAATTTCAAATTTTACTTGTACCTTGAAGGGAGTGGTGCCTCCAGAGTGACTGTTAGATGAAGATGTGTCGCCTGTGGGCATCCGCCGAAGGATATGGTCATAGTTTTCCATCATTGCATTCCTCTGTCGCTCGAGGGCTTCTTCGAGAAATATTTTGAAAGGATCTCCTACTCCCTCATATTTCTTTTCTTCTGCCATGGGAGGTCATTGAGGTTTGATCCCTAACTCTTTATACCCTAACCTCATTGGGGACATGCAAAGAAAAATAGAGAAGGAGTAGAATGCTATGATACCACTGATCCAAACTTAGACAGGAAAAAAACATAATACAAATATAACCATAAATACAAATATGTAGTATAAATAACATTTCATTTCATTAATATCAAAGAACTAAAATATTCTTACAGACAGAATGGAAATAAACTAGCTCGGGCGATGGTAGCTTATCTCTGAGAAGAGATGTGGCAAATACATGCCTATGAAATGTGTTACAATGAGGCTCGAAGGCCTATTTATTATTGATAAATAATGGAAAGCCCTAAACATCCAAAAATCTAACCCTAGGAGATGAAGCATCAAAACTGTAGGCCTCGTTTGGGTAAATTGATAAATCAACTTCTCGGGGTCGTAACTTTGGCATACTATCTTTGTTTGACGTGAAGAATACCTCGTTAGATATATCTATCTGAGGACTAAAACTTTCAATGGAAAAGATCAGACATTGACTAATGTTTGCCCTAGTATTCCCAAAAAGCATCATTTAGGGCCTCAAAACAACTATGAAATTTCAGGACCCGAAAAAAAAATACCAAAAATAGTAAACTAATCTACAATTAAGGAAACTGAAAAGCTGAAAGAAACAATGGTGGGGGTCCAAGTGGAATAGGTGGGTGGCCACCAATATCCACCTAGATCACAAATTAAAGCATTAAAATGCAAGGGAACAAGTGGATCATTAGCTATAGTTGGATCGATTTTAAAGTAACAGGTTGCATGTGTGATTTCCTTCTTGATTTAAGGACACATGGTATATGCATTTAGTTTTTTGGTTATGTGTTTTCATTAGCATGGAGTATTATCTGTATTGCTAGTGGTTTTATCCTTTCCTTTCCATTTCTTGGATAACCATGTTGTTGTGGGTTTTTCCACTTAATTGTTTTCTAGTTGGTGCTCATAATTCCTTATGGTTGTGGGTTGGAACAAATACTTCAGAAGCCCTGGAACAAATTGGGTTGAGTTACTAGACCTAGAGCCTAGGTTGGGAGAAATTTTCTAGAGCCTTGGAAGGTTATGGGTTGAGTTACTAGTTCCTAGAGCCCTAAACATCTTGGGTAGAGACCGATCTGGTTGGTGTGAGTGATGTACGGCCATGAGGTGGAACCATTGGTTGAGGGTTAAGGTGGTTTGGCCTCTGGAAGCCCTGGTTTGGTTCTTCTTTTTTTTGAATTCCATGAGATCCCACATTCATGCTTGGAATATGGCACAGGTACTGATTGGTTGAAAGAGATATTTGGTGCAACCTAGTCTATGGTTAGGTGGTATGTGGAAGTCCATGACTTGGTTGGTATTTTCATATGTTGATGAGAGTTATTCTTCTATTGTGGTTCATATATATTTTAGTAATTATGTCGGCGATATTATGCTGAGTTTCCATGGTTTATATGTTGGTTATTTTCTAGTTCTATGTTGTTCATATGATGTGTATCTTCTATGGATCTTGTCATGAATTTTTGAGCTACTGATCGCTTGATGAATGTATGGAAAAATAAGTGTTGTTGCAGCTATGTGGAGAGGGCATAGGGCCTTCTTGGTGATTCTTGGATGAATATCAGACTTTTCAAGATCAGATATGCATTCATGACCTGTAGCTTACATGTTTTCCATGTGTTTTATGAAACATATGTTATGTTCTATGATATATAGGTCAAGTTTGTTGGCATTATGGCTAATTTGTTGTCCTTGATGGCAACTTGCTTGAAAAATATGTCCTTGATGTCAGCTTGTTAATAATATGATGATAGTGGAACTAATGAAAATATCAAGAATATTGGTACAGATGTTACAATTCAGTTACAGATGGATGACAAATGTGAAGTTTAGAAAGCATATGTGGTTCCTATGAAGAAGGGTCACGTACATATGTAGGTCTTATGAGAAAACTTCATGTACATAATCTGAACGATGTAAATTTAGATACCAGGTTTCATCGCCATGGTAATTTCCCATAGTAATAGGGAGGAAATTTTTATTTGATCCCATCCACAAATACTATCAACATTACCAAGGGAATTACCTAAGGTATTGGCTAAGACAAAAGCTATATAAGGAGGTGGAGATCATGTTGTTAGGTGTGAAAGTGAATACTTTTTTCATGTGTGATTTGATCTGGAATATGTGTGTACCAGTGAGAAAGTAGATGGCTAAAATCTGATATATCTGAAATTTAAATGAAGACTGATGAATATAATTTCTTAACCTATTTATATCTGTGTAGCTAACAATGTTATATTTGTGCTTATAGTGATGGTATGATTTTATTTCGCAGTAATATGTGACAATTGATGGTATGTGCGCAAATATCTAGTTTGTCATGGGTTATGATTTGAAGTGAAGGAGTTGATTCAATGATTTAAAATCTATATGCAGGTTTTCTTCTGGATAGTCCCATACATACACAGATATGCTTCACAGGAGTCACGTATATATTCTGAGATAATTTTCCTTTAGATTGTTGCTTTATCTAGGTTGTTTACAGATGTTTGGATTTCAGTTAAATTTATGAAAACTATATTATTTGTTATTGTTTTCCAATGTTTCCTTGATAAGCATGATCTGTATCTGCCAGCTTTGATTGGGTTTATTTGGTTGTGGCTCATTATGTTGATCAATGATGATGTTTTAAACTTATGATTGGGTATTAAGTGATT
The DNA here is from genome assembly GCA_034641835.2 of Pinus albicaulis. Lineage (NCBI taxonomy): Eukaryota > Viridiplantae > Streptophyta > Pinopsida > Pinales > Pinaceae > Pinus > Pinus albicaulis. The sequence goes on along the minus strand of CM076578.1, from coordinate 1,124,577,820 downwards.
GATATATTTGTGATTGGATGTTGCATTTATTTAGAATTTGTACTCAATGATTCAATGGTTTAGTGATTCAGTTGGTTTGTATTCAGTATTTAATATATGTACATAGGTATTATGTAGAGGAAGCGTGATTTGAATGGAAAGTGGCCTACACCCATGGTATTCATCCACCCATAGTATTTATCCGCCCATGGTATTGTAAGTGACATCTATCCATGGTATTAATTCACCCATGGTATGTAGCCACCCATGGTATCCATCCACACATGGAATTTACTCGTGGTATTGTAAATGACATCCACCCATGGTATTGTAAGTGACATATGCCCATGGTATTCATTCACTCATAGTATTCATTCACCCGTGGTATTTACCCAACCACGAAATTTACATGTGCTATTGTAACTAAAAAATGCTATAAGTAACAAGTTGCATCTTGTAAAATGACATATTGTCTACCTTAATGTAGCTTCTACAGTTACTCTTTGTTTTAGTAAAAAATTATTTGTGGTTTTATTTACTATGTTTTCTCTCCTTTTTCTCGCATTCTAATTTTGCAGATCTTGCCAAATCCATTTCAATTTTTTAGATCTTGGGGGCCTCCCCACAAGATATGTATTAGTGGTATTAGATTCAAGTTATGAATCCATGAGAATAAGGGTTTGAAGCATATTTCAGTTTCAAAATTTTTCAGCCATATTGAGTAAACTCCATGCAAGTTTCATGACCTCCACGGAGCACTTTCTTGGACAAAGCGGGAAGAATTCTTGTTTTTTTTTTTTTTTTGCAAGAATTTTTTGGGTGATGAGTTTGTAGAGCAGATATGAAAATATTGGTGAAACATTTTCAGAAAAAAATAGAATATCTTTATTCCTTGCAAAAAAAAAAAGCCAATTTCAAAAAATAAATCAGTCGAATCAGAGTCTGGATGAGGGAGATATCGTTGATTCAAAATCAGCAATGTTGCAAAAATATTTCTAACGAAAATTCATGGAAGGTGGCTCTCCTTTCATTTTTTGCAGTTGTTAGTGCAAAATTTTAGATAAATGGTTATATAATTTTTCTCTCCTTGAAATATCACCCGATTTCAAAAAAAAACCGATCGAATCGGAGTTTGGACGACGGATTTCTTCTTGATTTAAAATAAACAATTTTTTTAGAATTTTTATGACGACAGGACAATTGCAGCGTGAAATTGAGTTTCCAAAGTCTCCAAATAGCGATTGAAGACACATTAAAAGATGCAAAATGATCATTCTATTTCCAAAAATAGGTTATAATAAATATTCTGAGTTATATTGACCGATTTATGCCCATTTTAAATCTGGAGCAGCATTTGGAGTGGGTTCCCTTTGGAGACGTGCCCTCCCACCCTGCTTTATTAGGCACCTACTTCACATTCATCAGTTTCATCATAGCAGCATTCGGCTTGGGTTCATTATAGACGTTACCTCCCACCCGTTAGCCCCCTATGAAATTCTTGACAAGCAAGCTGGGGGACTATGTCATTTTGGAGACCTTCAAGGAATGCATCTCCCTTAAAGACACATCATCCTTGAGGGCTCTATGTGCTTTGCCTTATACAAATCCCCTCTACTCTTTCCCTAGCTCAAAGCCTTCATTTACCTCTTGTACCCCTGCAAAATGTCACTTTTCCCTTTTTTCTCCTTCTGTCAAAGTGTCTCTGCTCCCCTCTATTTCCCCCCTATTAACTCCCCTAAATCCCCTCTAAAAATCCCTACACCCTTTGCTTCCCCATTTTCCCCCTTCATCTCCCTATCGTTACCCTTTGGGCCTCAAAATACATTAGAAAGGGGTTAAAAACCCACTTCCGATCTTATAATAGGCCTAAGCCCCCTTCTCCGCTAGCCCAGCGCCTTTCCGCTCCATATAGCCTGGCGTCGTGACCAAGGCTTTTTCCCTGCGGGGGTTTTTCTCTATCCGTAGAGTCAAACCATGGAGCCCTCGTAGTTGACTCCTCGGGATATGGGACGACTCAAATCAATGGTTGTTATTCACTATGGGGGGTCGCTCCAAAATTACCGTGCTCGTACACCTTGGCCCCCCGCAGTCCATCCCCACCGTCCGTTTTTATCCTGCAGATCAACGGCTCACGGTCCATTCATTTCGGGGGCGTTCCTGACCGTTAATCTTGATTGATCGGATGATCCTCGTTGACCCTGCTGCCTCCATCGTTTTCCACGTTCAAATCCTAGATCGCATCTCCGCCGTCCATTCGCTCGACAGATCGACGGAGCGGAGCCCATCCACCCTGTGGTCCCCGCTGCACTGTTCATAAACCGTCGGTTTATTCCGCACCGCCTATGCATAGTTGGTGGTTTTCCCTCGTCGTCCAGCGATTCCACTTAGCGCCCGACACACGTCCTTCCATACGATTCCCAAACCACTTTTCCCACCCATTAAATTCATCCCCCACACATTATCTGTCGGACGTGGGCGCCTAGCGAAATGATCGTCGACCATCCGATCTGGGACGGGCCATCCAACGGCCATCGACCACTCAAGATGCACGAAGTCTAATGAATTTGCATGCGCAATAGCTCACGCCATGGCCCGCCGTCCTTCGTCCTCCGCCATTGATCTCCGCCACGATCAATGGTCCAGATCCGTCTGCTCGCTGTTGACCTTTCCACCGTCGCCCCGGCCTCCACATCATCCGTCCACGTGTCTTCACCGTACGCTAGGTCATACCCACGTGTATCCTCCATACAATCTCCCCATCCATTCATTTTGATTCATCCAAAAGGGCCATTTTCAATGTTTTTCATTGAAATTTCGCCTGCGACTGCATTCCGCCACCTTTCTCCACGCCATGCATATTTCACTGTAACCCCGCATCATTCCGCCATGTCACCAACCTGCGCGTCCACCCTTATCATCCCACTGCATCCATCGCCCCATCCATTGTTTTCTTCACAGATATTGTGTTGTTGCAGGGTTTTCAACAGTGAATGACCACCATGATGTGTGATCTCTGTTACAGCAACAGAAGCATCAATGAAGACCATGTGCAGAGGCTGCATTCAGAGCCTGATGTTACAGGAAGCGTCTGAGGGCTGCTTGCACCATAAATTCATCAACGGATAGAGTTTAAACTCTACCAACCCTCCGGCGCCATTGAAGCTCGAAATTCACAGACAGAGACAGCACAGGAATAGCAGAGAGCTTGAGGCAAGAAACAGAAAACTTTTGAGCTTCTGCAGGGACTTTTAGAAGGAAAAAGTACAATTTGGAAGACCCCGTGGATCTCTTGGACAGTCCTATGCACAGAGAGATAATATTATCAGGTTTTTCGTATCAGCAGAGCGTTCTCCCATGAAAGGACATGGTACACATCATTTTTCAGTCTACATTGTGCCTCAAATGAAGATCTACGCCCTTTCAGCAGTCTTGCATCATCAAGAAGCATTTGTTACACAGTATGGATACTCTAGCAGCATTATTACACTAGTTTTTCCAGTCAACAGAGAATGGCATTAATACTGCAGCCAGACTACTAGAGGTAGATGCACAGATTTAAGGCAGTATGGGTTGCGGCCTTCCTCCTTTTTTGAGCGATTAATTCTTCATTTAGTTCTTCACCTACCTCTTCTGCTCTGTTTTTCCTATAAGAATCCAGAAGAACACATTGTAAAGGTTGTTGTTGCTCAGTTGTTCGGCTGTTGCTGTTAGAGGGATTCAGTTTGATTGTTAGAACAGTCTTGGGAGGGAGTTACAGAGTAGTTTGTATGTAATAGGCTGGGAGGAGAAAGTTTGGATTGTATTAGCCATTGAGCTTATTGTACATGACTGGTTTTGCATCAATTAATCAAAGCACATTTCATAGGATCCTGGTCTATTACTATTGGTGATGTCTTTCTTAACTCTGTTATTTACATTTTCATACTGTTTCATGTTATTCTGGTAGGCAACAGAAGTGTAACATAGGATTCGCCCTTGATAGGTGCCCTATGTTCCTGCTCTCCCTACTTTTAATGTTTCTCTTATGAAATGTGTTATCTAAGGATTGATTTCAGTCAACTTAACCAGTGTAGTGGATGTCATTGCCTGCTCTCTGATGTATGAATTGGATGGATCAGTTCTTAGATGTTCTTGTTGAGGTTTAAGCTGGAAGGTTTGGGAACACTGGGGATTAGAGTTAGCCCTGTCCACTAGGATCCTTGCGCGACTAGCTGGCCTTTCTAAGATCCCTTTGTTAATCTTATCTCTGTTTTCCCCTTGGAGTTGCTAAAGCAGACCTGGAGTTAAATGACCTCTGGTCCGATCTATAAGCAGCCCCTTTGTCCCTCTTTGAGAGCTGCCTTAGAGTATGTCCAAGCAGGTCTGGAGTTAAATGACCTCTGACCTGATCTATAGACAGAAATTTGGTTGTCTTTCCTTCTTCCACCTTCTTTCCTTAATGTTCCATCCCATCATCTATCTAAAAGATCCTTTAGTGTAGATGACTTTCCCTATGGAAGCCTTGGCTAGTTGTTGCATGTAATTTCCTTTCATGACTCCATAGCCCAATGGATGGCACTTTCTTGGCCTATCCCCTTCGCTGAAATATCCTGCTGCCTTGTTCCTTTCTCCCATTACCTTCTCAGTTTATGATCTCCTAACCAACCCAGCAACCAACCAACCAAATCATTTAAAACCCCCCTTTGTGCTTCATACCTAGCCTAACATCTCATTTTGAGCTCTCAAAGATACATCATTCTTTTCTTTATTGGAGAGATCCCTCTCCGGGTCCAGGAGGGCTAGATCCTAGGGCCCAAAAGTGGTTCTGATGTTGTCTCATCTTTTGGTCTTGCCAATCTGGCCAAAACATGGGAGCCCCAACACCACCCTAGGCTATGTAGGCACCTACTACTTCATCAACAGTAAGCATCACAGTTATGGGTCAATCGCACAGAATCCTTCTCATCGAAGTCCATTTGCTAGGCCACACATTGTTAGTATCACAGATGTTGACAAGAATTACAGGGTATATTTATCCTCGGATCTTCATTTTTCATGGTTCTGGATCATCCATAGACCCACACTTCATCGAAGTCCATTTTCTAGGCCGCACACTGTCAGTATCACAGTTGGTCACAAGCATTACAAGATATCTCTATCTTCGGATCTTTGTTCATCACGGTTATGAGTTAACCACACAAAAACCTTCTCTTTAGTGGCTCTTCATATTCAACAAAGGCTTTTCAAGGGGGGGACTTCACGCAATGGGGACCATTTTTTCTTAAGGAGGGAGTAATGATCTAAATGGAAAGTGGCCTACACCCATGGTATTCATCCACCCATAGTATTTATCCACCCATGGTATTGTAAGTGACATCTATCCATGGTATTAATTCGCCCATGGTATGTAGCCACCCATGGTATTCATTCACACATGGAATTTATCCATGGTATTGTAAATGACATCCACCCATGGTATTCATCACCCATGGTATTTATCCACGCATGGTATTGTAAGTAACACATGTCGATGGTATTCATTCACTCATAGTATTCATTCACCCATGGTATTTACCCACCCATGGAATCTACCTATGGTATTGTAACTAAAAAAATTTATAAGTAACAAATCGCATCTTGTAAAACGACAGATTGTCCACCACAATGTAGCTTTTATAGTTATTCTCTGTTTTAATAAAAAAAATATTTGTGGTTTTATTTATTGTGTGTTCACCCCTTTTTATCGCATTCTAATTTTGCAGATCTTTCCATATCCATTTCAAATTTTTAGATCTTGGAGGCCTCCCCCTAAGATTCGGATCAAAGCATGTATATACATAGTTCTTCTTACTAACAATCATGTATATATTATGAGTTATATCTAGTCAGGGTTTGTAGTGTTTCTTGATGATGACATCTAATGAGTTTTATTATATTTGTTGTTGTATGTCAATGATGTCTTTATCAGGATGGTTTATATTTTTTATGGTTTGGTTGTTCATTGATGATCTATTTGCAGTGGTTGATTTTGTATTTAGTAGCTTGATGTTTTAGTGATTCAGTTGGTATTCAACAATGATGTTTTAGTCATTCAATTGGTATTCAACAATGATTTAGTGGTTATATTCATATTTATTAATCTAGTATTCAGTTTGGTATATTGGTTTGGGCTTATTATTCATGTGGTTCTAGTGTGAAATTTTAATGAAAGGTGAGATACGGGTTTTGATGTTTTGGACCCAGTGTGAAACATTCTAAAATGTGGCCCACAAGGTACCGAGGGTTGGAGGCTTCAATGAGTTGGTAGAATCTCCCTTCCAGTAGGAGTCGGTAAACGAGATCAGGGGGTTGTATCTCCCTTCCAATGGGTACTGGAGAATGAGTGGAGGTTGTAGCCTCATACATGTGGTTACCTATGTGCTGGTAAGAGTCTGTGTCAGTAAAATATGTAATGAGGTTTTACTTTATGACAAAATAAGAAGACAAAGACGATAATAGAGGTGATTTTCTCCCACATTGGGTTTCCACCTAAAATATCGGTGTCCATATGTGTTGATGTGTTTATTATCTATTACTCATGGTTACTCCTTAATAAATGGTATGAAATAATGATGCACTATTTAAATATAAAAAATTAGTTATTTGCATATACACGGTTTGCATTCACTATAGTTGAGTACATACACCGATTGCATAAGGAATAGTAACATATAGAATTATAAATGTAAAATTGAAAGTCTAAATGAATTAAAAATACTAATTCACCGTTGCACCACTCCCGGTATTTTTCCTAACAATTGATATCAAAGAAGGTCCCTTAGAAGAAGCTTGATCAATTAAAGGTAGATCTATCAATATGAGCAATCATAAGAGAGTATCTTTTATCAAGCCACCTTTGTTTAATGGAACTAACTTTATGTTTTGGAAAGTAAGAATGAGAGTGTATTTGCAGGAATAAAGAGTTGATGTATGAGAAATTGTTTAAGGTGGATATCAATACCCAACCTCCATTCCCATGGATGATACAGGGAAGAAGCAATATGAGATCAATGCAAAAGATGTAAATGTTATCTTTGGGAGTTTGGATGAATTTGAATTTGTGAAAATCTTGTAGTTGAGCACCACAAAGGAAATATGGGATAACCTTTTCCAAAGTTATGAAGGTGACACTAAGGTAAAAATTGATAAACTTCAAACATATAGAATTCAGTATGAGACTCTTAGAATGCACGATGATGAAAGCATTGAAAACTTCTTAATTTAGAGTAGATGAAATTGCTAACTCAATGAAAAATCATAGTGAGGAAATAAGGGATACTACTGCTGTTGAAAATATTTTTAGATCACTAACCCCAAAGTTCGATTCCAAAGTCTTCCCCATTTAATAATATCACTATTGAAAAACTCCATGGGATCTTGACAACTTATGAGATGAGAGAATGGGATACAACATGTCTTAGAGAAGCAACCTTCAGAACCACATACAAATGGAAATAAAAAGAAGAGCCTAAGGAAACATGTTACATTTCAGATGAAGAAGAACATAATTTTATGAAGAAGCTCCAAGTAGGAGATGGTAGGTTCAAAGGTAAGCTTCCTTTCAAATTTTTTTCCTATGGAAGAGTAGTTCAATATGTCTCTAAGTGTCCTTATAAATAAAATCATGAAAAATGAAAGAATGTTTGAAAGAATAATGTTAAAAGAAGTTTTACTAGAAAGAAAATTTGTATACTCGTGAAGACGTGGATATTCTTCAAATAATGAGGATGATGAATTAGACCAAGATTTTCAATTACTTATGGAATTTGAAGAACAATGTGTATATGAGTATGAGATGTCTTTTGGATTCTCTAGGAGAAATTGATAGACTTAGGGTCGCAAACAACAATCAAGAAAAGGAAATATGTATGTATAAAGAAAACACGCGTGTTGAAGAAATAACTCTGCTAAATATTTGTCTAGAAGAAGCTAAATTAGTAGAATAATGTTTGAAGAAAAAAGTATAAGAAAGGAAAAATCACTGTGAGAACTTAGAAGTTGACTCTTGTGGGTCTAAGAAAGGAACTTGAGAAAAAAAGGCTCTAAATATTAGATTTGCTAAAGGATCTGATACTTTAGAAGAAATCATTAAAGTTCAGCGTTCTCCACTAATCTATAAAAGTATTGGATAAAATCAAAATCAAAATGGCGATACATAAGAACCTATGAAATATTTTGAACATATACAAAAATCTACGGCAATTTTGTAAAAGGAAGCAATCATAAAAAAAAATGAAGGGTCAAACTATTCTCAAGAAAAACAACCTTTCCATGAATAAAGGGTAAGCTACTCAACAAGGTATTATACACCCAGGTCTTCTTACTTAATGTTCAATGCTTCACTTGTCGCAACTTTGTTCACAAAGTAGTTCACTGTGTAGGCTTATAAAACGATTATGACTAGAGAAGCAAGAAAACAAGATAATGCAAATAGGACAAAGAAAACTTCTTATAATGCTTTCTCCCCTCTTCAGAATGAACTTGGATGTTCTATTTGAAATAACTATGTTCATGAAGAAGCAGGATGAATTCATATTATCAACGTTACCAGAAGGCAAACCCTCCGAAGGTATGGAAAAATAAAATTACTTCCTCTAAAAATCGTGGTCTAGCATTGTATGCAAGAGATCAAGAGAATCTATGGTACATTGAAAACATTTTTTCAAAGCATATGACATGTGACAGAGATAAGTTTGTGTATTTTAATGAAATTAAGAAAGGAAAGAATGTGACTTTAGGTAATAACTCACCTGATACTATTAAATGAAAAGGATTTGTATTTTTTAAATAACAGTTCAAGGCTGATAATGTATTATTTGTTGATGGGATAAGACATAGCTTGTTAAGCGTTATTCAAATGTGCAATCAAGGGCATGAAGTTATTTTCAGATCAAATAATTACATGGTAATAAATTTGTATACAGGTAAGAACATAATCAAGGTAACCAGAACTCCAGGCAATTTCTATATCCTAGAAGGCGACAAAGAGCACTATTTTTGGAGGAAATATGAAGAAAGTTGGCTTTGGCACAAAAGACTGGGACACCTAAGCTTTTCTCAACTATAAAAATAAAGCAATATGGGAGCAATTTATGACTTTCCAGACATTTCTTAACCTGAAATAACATTTGAAAATCATGTCAATTTGGTAAGCAATCCAGAGTTTAGTTCAAAGCTAATGAATACACTTTAGGTAAACCCCATGAACTTTTTCACACTGATTTATGTGGACCTATGAGAAAGAAGTATCCTTGTGGCAAACAATACTCCATGCTATTGATTTATGACTTTAAAATAATGTGTCGGGTTGGTTTACTAAAGTATAAATATGAGGCATTTGAAAAGTTTAAAATATTCAAGGCTATGGTGGAAAATGAATTAGAACTAAAAATCAAATATATTAGATGTGATAGGGGAGGAGATTTTATATTAGATGATTTTTTCAATTTTTGTGCGAAACATGGCATCAAAAGACAATTTTCCATAGCTAAAACTCCTCAACAAAATGGAGTGGCAGAAACAATGAACAAAACAGTTCAACAAATGGTGTGTGCCATGCTTGATGAGTCAAGAATACCTCACACCTTCTGGGAAGAAGCAGTACATAAAACCATGGATATACTTAACAAAGCCCATGTTCAAGTAAACAATGATAAAAATCCATATGAACTTTGGTATGGTAAGCCTGCATCTGTCAAACACTTTAAAATATTTTGAAGAAAATGTTTCACAAAGAAAAATGATGATAAACTTGGAAAGTTTGAATCCAGAGCTGATGAAGGAATTCTTCTTGGATACTCTTCTAGAAACAAAGGATATAATGTTATAATAAAATGCTCTAAAATTGGTTCAAAGTATTGATGTGATTGATGAAGCATCCACACGTACCAAAATGGAATAATAATCAGATGACGAACCACTCCCTACTAAAATCCAAGAAGTTGTAGGAGAATAATAAAGAGAAGCATCAAAAGAAGGAAATGAAAATATAGGTATGTCAGAAAAGACCCCATCAAGGTATTTTCATAAAAATCATCACGAATCTCAAATTCTAGGTGATAAGGAAGTAGGAATACAAACTACCAGAACTTATGTTGGATCATCTAGTCACTTATCGTTACTATCAGCATTTGAACCTAAAAATGTGAATCAAGTAAGAAAAGATGAATGTTGGGTTAAGGAAATGAATGAAAAACTTGATTAAATAGAAAATAAACGTACATTGGGAACTTGCACCAATTCCTCTTAATAAAAATGTAATTGGGACAAAGTGGGTGTTTAAGAATAAACTGAATGAAAATGGAGAAGTAATTTGAAACAAAGCAAGACTTGGATGAAAAGGTTATATTCAACATGAAGGGATTGACTTTGAATATACATTTGCGCATGTATCTAAACTTAAAGCCATAAGAATGTTTCTGTCCTTTTCTAGCTTTTATAACTTTAAGGTATATCAAATGGATGTTAAATATGCATTTTTAAATGGGGATCTAGAAGAATAAGTCTATATTTAACAACTTGAAGGATTCATAATTGGAAATGATAAAAATATTGTTTGCAAACTTACGAAGGCATTATATGGGTTAAAACATGATCCTCATTCATGATATTATCATCTTGATAGGTGTCTTTAGCTACAAGGATTCAAGAAAGGATCCGCAGTTAGAAATTTATATATCAAATATGACAAAGACAAAATTTTGATAGTAGTGGTTTATGTTGATGACATCTTATTTGAAAGCAATGTTGAATCTATGAGTCAAGTATTTTCTTCAGCTATGCAACAGGAATTTGAAATGTCTTTACTTGGTGATCTAACATAATTTGTTGGTCTTCAAGTTCATCAAACTAAATATGGTATCTTTCTTTCTAAAACCAAGTATCTCAAGAATATTATAAAGAAATGTGGATTGGAAGACCTCAAACCTGTGTGATCAATGGTAACGGGATGCAATCTTAGCCAAAATGATGACCCTCCTATAGTTAATAAACATGAATACAAATCTATGACTGGCAGCTTGATTTATCTTACATGTACAAGCCCAGACATAATGCATGCAATTGGAATAGTTGGACAATTCCAAGAAAATCCTAAGGAAACGCATTTCAAACCAATCAAGAGGATATTAAAGTATATGCAAGGCCCTCAAGATTTTGGTCTATGGTATCCCAAAAACACATATTTTTCACTTCATGCTTACACAGATATAGACTAGGTAGGTAATGTTGATGATCGAAAAAGTACTAGTGGAGGAGCATTCTATTTGGGACCTCTCTTAGTTTCTTGGTTCAGTAAGAAGCAAATTTGTATTGATTTATCAACTGCTTAAGCATAATATGTTTTTGGTGCCTCTTCTTGTACTCAGATTCTATGGATGATCCAAACATTGCAAGATATTCAAGTCACTTATCCTCAACCTATACCTTTTCCCTATGACAACACTAGTGCCATAAGAATCTCTAAAAATCCTATCAGGCACTCAAAAACTATGCACATCCCAAAGAAATACCATTTTCTTAGAGAGCAAGTTTTTGAAAAAAAATTCAAGTTGGAATATATTCCTTCAAAGGAACAAGTTGCATATTTATTCACCATGCCACTCCCACGTGATTCCTTTGAATATCTCAGACATAAGTTAGGAATGATTCCTCCCTCTTCACTTTGTTGATTGTTCTAACATAACAAACATTTCCTGTTTAGGGGGAGTGGTGCCTATAAAAAATTAGCAGTTTATATCCAGTATGTGGTTCTTTTGAAAGATAGTCGTGTGTATACATGGTTTTTAATCTAGAGTCATGTATGCTTCTCATTAATGAAAAAGAAGTGGCACATATTTAGGGGGAGATTCTAATATACTTCCATCAATTCATTATTGGAATTATAGTTATGGCATCTGTTTGTTACAGTTTTTTGATGATGCCCATATATTGCTCAGAATAATATTGATTAATGAGTCATTTCCAAATGGCATTGTTGTTGTTAAAATAGTTCTTTGGTGCATTTGTTGGTTGATAAGATGGATATAATGTGAACAAAATTGATGATGAAAAGTTATCACAGGTTTAGGGGGAGAATTTGCTATGCTTCTAATGGTTCATTGTTGGCATTATGGTATTCTTGAGCACTCATTGTTGCATGATGGTGTTTATGGTGAGTTCATGGTTATTACTATTATTATCAGTCATATTTCATTTTCTCACTACTCATAGATACACATACTATATTCATTATTTCATGCACTATCAATTATGCATCGATTGCTTGTGGTAAAGTCATAGATGATGTCTATATGTTGCTTGAGTTGCATTTGGAGAAGATGATAATGGCATATTATTCTTGTTTTTGTTAAATATTGATAAGGAAGATATATATATGCTATGTTCATTGAAGATGTTGGTTGATGATGGTGTCGGTCATAGCTTGTGATATTGGAGGTACTCTTGGTTTTCACATATGTTGTTGATGTATGTATATGCTACCTATGGTGTTGTGGTTCAAGATACTGATATTGTTGCTTGTGGATTGTGGTTCTTCCTATATATGGAAAGAGTGTGATAACCTTGATGACATGAGGTCAAGGGTATGAGTTGTTGATATAGCTTGATTTCACAATCTTGTGTTTTTTTATACTTGCTTGATGATGCTTGGAATCATTACATATTTGGGCACATATTGATGATATTGGAGAGATTTATACTACACTCTCTTATCTTACATTACTCCTTGATGATGAGGATGTTCATGCTATTTTCATTATGACATATATGTTACTGCTATCATATGATTATGTTTCATATTCCTATAGGGAGCACGATGGTTATTTATGATTATCATGATTTTTCTATAAAGGATACTTCATTGTTTGAAAGTATTGTTTATGGTTATGAATGTCATGTATGTATCTTGATGTAAAGGTCATGAAAATACACATGTTGTAATTATGTAAAATTCATTCATGTATGGGTTATTAGGATTGAGTAATTCCCTATATGTAACCCCATTATTTTGGGTAAAATTTGGTCCATTATGTAAACCCATTATGTTGGGAGATTGAGCATAGAGTCATTGGTGATAGGAAAGGTCATATTTGTTTGAGTCATAAAGCCTTGTAATTTTATTGTATATATTTATAAGCTCCAGCATATGCTCAAGGGGAGCATGGTCATTTTGCATATTTAATTATTCATATCAGCATATCAGACTTACAATGGTGAGCACTCAAAGGAAGTACTTCATTCAGCCTATTTTAGCCATTTTCCCTTAATGTCAATGGAGGAGAGAAAACTTCGTGTTTGCAGATGTGTTTGTAGGTTTTTTTGTGTTTGTAGATGTATTTACAGGTGGTTCCCAAACACCAAAGTGGTTTCCATTAACTCCAAAGGGGGAGATTGTTGGCATTATGGCTAAAGTATTTTCCTTGATGGAAACCTTCTTGACAAATATGTCCTTGATGTCAACTTGTTGATATCATGATGATTGTGGAACTAATGCAAATATTGGGAATATTGGTATAGATCTTACAATTCAACTATAGATGGATGCCATATGTGAATTTTAAAAAGCATATGCGGTTCTTGTGAAGAGGGATCTCGTACATACGCAGGTCCTATTACCACTCATTAGTCTTAACGCTTTCATTGATAGGGTTTTACATGTCATTCACCTAGGTTTAGGTTGTCTCATAGTCAGTTAGTCAGTTTCATGAAATTTTTAAAAAAAATACATGTGGTAATATTTACCCTAAATCTAAACCCACCTTGAGCCTTGTCATATCAATCAAGTCCACCTCATATCATTTAGTTTTCGCTCCCACGCTTTCAAATCAAAAATATAATCCACTTGTCAATTTTACACTATTTCATAGCGAATTATATGGAAAAACAATAAATTTCACTACGAAACTGCCTCACAGTTTTGTAGCGAATCTGTCAGCAATTCAAATTTTTTTCACTACAAAACAAGGTTTTTTCCTACAGAGATTGACAGAGCGGTGTGAGATGTCAAATTTTTATGGATAAAGACAAAGGCGAGGTCATGCGAGTTAGTCATCATAATTCCCAAGCATGCAAGGTCATATATCTTGTAATCATTGCCTCTTATGGTCACATGTGTCATCTTTTTCCCTCGAGTTGTCAAATTACTTTTTAAACCTTTCCCCTAAGCTCCTCTTTGTCATTCATCATCGAAATTATTGAATATAAATCATCTCAGTATCACTATTCGATATTTGGTTCACCACGCAAAGCAGGTTGCTATTTAGTTTTGATTTTGCAGGTGTCATAAGCAAGGAGGCAACGAGAAGTATAAAGGATCAATGGCATAGAAGAAGAAAGAAAACAAGGGTGGTTATTATGTGAGATATGAACCTATGGATTTGAAGTTGTTAAATGAAGATCCCAATGCTATGGATGCCTTCAAGAAGGTAGGTTGCCTATATTTTTGTCAAAAAATACAGGGTTTCCATGCCTAGGTATCCAAAGACTTTGCAGCAAATTTAACAGGGACAGCCTCAAAGGCTAGAGTTTTGAACCTCACACTATCACCTGATGTTATCTCTCAAGCTAAATAAATACCCAGAGGTGGTGAGGAATGGTTCAAAGGTAAAAAATTCAGAATGCAAAGCTATGAATAATTTATCAAACAGGAGCACAAAGGAGTTGACATGAAAAATGGCATCCCCAGGGGTTATATGAAAGAAAATTATTCAAAACTATTGTTGGTGGTCCAAAAATACGTTACCTGCGAAGGGAGGTTCCACATGATTTATTCTTATCATTTCAAACTCATTTTGAATTTTTTTGGTAAGCAACCACTTGACCTACCTTTGTTTTTATATAGAATTTTTGGGAAGATGTCAAATAAGGTCCAAGTCAAGTCGGAGGGTAGCGAAACATCAGTCTTTCACCATGGTATGATCAAATTGTTAGTACTTGTTACACTAAAAATTGCCACCATGACATTTTACTATCTGTATAAGTTCATCATTACACATACAATACTCCCTTAGAAGTCTACAAACATCAAGTTCCTAAAACCAAGCTATGAAATTGAGAGAAAACCTTATAAAAGTCATAAAATTACTTGTACCGCACTTTCTCTTAGTATTACCTGCGGTGCCGCATTTTTTTACTCTATAACATGTGGAATCGGCCGCACTTTTTCTTCATTAAAGGTGCAGACTCCTGTAAAAGGTAAAGTGAAGGTGGAAGTAAGATTTGGAAGCCCAGCTGGTTGAATCTGCAAGCTTCTGGAAGCAATTATTCGGTGGAAATTTCGCTCCTTTCATGTAAATTCATCCCTCCATTAAAGGAGCCTACCCCTTGGTATGTGGAACTTATTCCCTTTAAAGAGGATTCTATCCCCTCTTATTTGGAGCTACAACCTCTTCTCCTTTTCTATAAATTGAGGCCATAGTTCAGCCTCAAGGAGAGTTAGGCTTTGAGATTTTTTGAGGAGAATTGTTGGATAAACCTAGACCCTCTTAACTAATTACCATATGGGAATTATTACACACTCATGTGTATTTTAGTCGAGAGAGTGAAAAGGCTTGTCAAAGTAGAGGAAACGCTTGTTCCGAACCCTGGAAGGACCTGTACGGCATCAAGGCGAACACGGTTGTAAGGCTCCTTCTTTCATCAAAGACAATACAAATGGATCCTATTTTCTCAATGAGTTGTTTATTTAAATAGCTTATTTCTTGAATTCCTTGATCATCAAGATAAATTTATGGTTTATGAATTAGGCTATATTATGCAAGTGCTTCTGATTCTTTCATGTTTTTTATTGAAGATCCCGAAAGGAGACGTATTCAAAGCAATAGGAAAGAAGTCTACGATCAACACTAGACTACAGGTAAGTCCTAAATCCTTCATTATAGATAATTCCAGATCAAAAATAATCTAGAGAAAGTAGTTTACATCTATCTGTTTGTTGCTAGTTATCGTAGGATACTAGGGAGATCTGTCTTGTCCGCAAGAACGATTTATCCGTCCAACAAAATGGCAAATCCACTGGGATGGATCTTGAACTTTGTTTTCTTTTATTTTTTGACTTAGGAAATTGTTTTTCTTATTTTGATTGATTGATACTAGCTTGGGTAATTTATTCCTGTTGAATCCCTGAAAAGTGCTTTAGAATTTTTTATTTTTCTTTAAGTTTTCTGCTCTCCGCTCTTTGTCTTTGGGCATAGTGCGGTCATCTCCGTTGTTTTTCTGTATACATAGTGCGGCACCGCACCTGTTTACACTAAAACCTACGGAACCTGGGAAAAATTTTGAAAGACTTAAAATTCTCTTTTCTAAGATTGGTTTGCAAGATTCTCAGTATATAACCAAACTTGTATGTTTTGTCAGAAATCTTTGTCTAAGAGTTTCTTTCAGCTTTCTTAAGTTTTGAATGATTTTCTACAAGATCTCCATGTTATAAGTGATTTTTTCTTTTTCTTTGTGTCACTCGAAGATTACAAACCTATGTATACCTTAGATCACTGGTATTTCATTGTTTTCTTGTTGATTCTTTGACTTCATAGCAGAAATTTCTTTATGAGAATTAGATCCCATTTTCTCATTTGCAAATCTTTATAAAACTTTTTCATTAAGTTTTGAATTTCACTTTAAAAACCATAATTGGATGTTTTTGAGTTTTTGTTGCATTCAACAAAGAATTTCTTAGTTTGATTACAAACTAAGCAAAACATCCTCAAAATATTTTAAGTTTTGATTTCAGATTTAATTCTTAGAATTTTTAGATCTCGAAATTAGTGTTTTTAGTTTTGAATGTTATTTCTAGAAATTGTAGTTTTCTTTTGGAGAATGTTTGATTGTAGTTTTGATCTTGAAGAATAAAGGGATTTATTTTTGAGCAATTGAACATTCTAATTTCTCATAAGATAATATTTCTTTTCATATGTTCTTGTTTTGAAGGAAAGAATTGTTTTAAAAGATTGCATTTCTCCACTCTTTCTTTTAGATAGGATTCATTGAAAGGAAATGAATTGTTTCTCATAATAGATGCATTTTTAGTGTGTTTTGAGTCTGGTCACTACATATCATCAAAGTTTCACTTTCGCACCTATTGTCCTAAGAAACAGCCTATTAAATGCAATGCTTAAATTAAAATCAATTTAGTAATTTGTATATTTCTAGGACTCTTTTCACCAAAATAACTTAGGCTAGTGTCTTGGAGTAGGGAGTAATTAACTCTCGGAGACAATTGAAACAAACACGTAGTTGATCTTGCGGTAAGAAAAATCCAATAGTAGCTTGTATGCTCTGGGAAGCACCTCCTAAAGAAGTCAAGCATGAGATCATATCCGAACCAGTGAGGTGATCAATTCTATCTCATTGGGAACGATAGAAGATGTGCACGTATTAACAATGGTAAACCTCGGATTGACCATTCTCGAGGAGCCTGGGGTCACTTGTCGGTATACCTTGGATTATGTCAAGGAGCCTTCAAGGGGATTGAGCTTTGTTACTCTGCCCTTGCCTGTATATCGGATCGTAGACTATTCTCCCAGATATATTTGTTCCTGTTGGTGACCTTAGTGGCCATAAACTTTAAGATTTTTTTCTAAGGTGACGGTGGAGGAAAGATCCCACTGTACCTGGAGCAGACGCCGACTAGACTCACTTGGACTCTCCGGAGGGTTATCTTCACTCGAGATGGTTTAAGTGGAGAAACTTGCACCAGTCTATTTCATTAAGCAGGTTGTCGAAGTAACTGTTCCAACCACCATTGCTACATTAAATACTACGATGTTGGATTTCATCACCAACTAGTGATTTTAGTGTGTGAATCTACTATTTGTGTGTGGTTTGATCTCCTAGATTTTATAATATTTTGATCATTTTCTTTTCTCCTTAGCGACTTTAGGACTTTTGATTGAAATTTTTTTTTATTGCGTGTGATTAATAATTTTTAATCATGGCTGAATGACCAAGACAATCGCGTAGACTTCAGGGGAAACCCATTGAGTATACACCAAGCCAACTTGAAGGACTGAGAGCTCTGGTACACATAGTATTAGTAGAATTAAATCGACTGAACCAGGAGAATCATCCATAATTACTCATCCTGATTATCAATCACAACCAGCAGAATATATTCAAGAGCCAATTTCAATTTCCGAAATCACTGACATTGCTTCTACAACCAGTGAATTAGCTGAAGAACCTGAAATTTCTAAGCCAGAAACTAAACCTGTTGTGTTGGAATCATCTTCAGGATTTGTTACTCAGACTTCTAGTGATCCTGATTCACCTAGAGTAAGACATCCCATTACCGAAAACCTTCCCTATTGAAGAACTTGTTAGTCCAGACGAAGACATAGTTCTTCCCGAAACCTAAGAAACTTTGAATCTTAGAGAGCGTGAATCAATATTCTACAGTCCTTTTAGAACTAACGCTTGGTATTTATCATTGACATATTTTTTACAAAATGCAAGTCTTACTTATTCACCACCCTGAATTCCCTTTTACCATACACCGAGAGGTTATCAACCTTCATTAGCTATGTCGGGTGAGTCATCTATGTTTTCTCAATCTCCAAAAACATTCTTATACGATGATTCATCTGTTCCTCCAGGATACCAGTCGCTTTCTGGTACCTTCTTAGGAGTAGCTCCTCAAAAAATTGAACAAATGTTATCATCTGGTACAAATGGAACAAACACTAAAACGTTGAACACAAAATAGATTTTTATGATGTTTGGCAATATTCCAAATCCTCAACCTCCAGGAATTCAATTACCACCTGGGGGGGAACCTCAAGGAATTCAGTTACCGCCTGGGGGGGAACCTCAAGGTAATCAATTACTGCGCAGAGGGAAACCTCAGGGAAATTTTTTACCACCTGGAGGTCAAACTGTAGGACAATATTTCCTGCCTGGGGAGCAACCTCAAGGACATTACATACCTCAAGGTCAATATCAACCCCAAGGACAGTACATACCTCAAGGTCAATATCAACCCCAAGGACAGTACATACTTCAGGGTCAATATCAACCCCAGATTCCGTACAAGCCTCAGAGTCAATATCAACCTCAAGGTCAGTACCCAGCTTAAGGTTTTCAACCTCCCTCCGGTCAACCAATATTACAAGGAGCTGGAAATTTTCCAGTTAATTATCAAACTTACGTTCAACCTAGTTATGGTCCTTTGTATGCACAACCTTCTATGGGTCAATACCCAGGAATTAATATGGTGTGGGATCCATCTCAAATTCAACAGACTTTTCAACCCAATGTGCAGTTACCTAATCAACCTGGACATCCCATAGGTTCTGGTCCAACCCAGCAACTTGTCCAGCCTACCATTCAAGTCTCTGCACCTGGTTCTATACAGAAGCATGGGCCTAGTACACCTGGAAATCTGCCTCAATCTTCTGCTGCTATTGCAACTTGTGTTCAACCTACCACACCTATTTCTGGAGTATCTACAGCTCCTGTTTCTAATACCCATGTATCAGTACAAATTCCTCAAGTATCTGTGCCACAGTCAGGATCTACAATTGAGACTATGACCCGGATGCCTACAGGACAATTTGGTACAAGTACAATTCTCACTATTCAATCACAATTTACTTATCAACTGTACCAGGGGTAGTATCAATTTGGACATGCTACACAAAATCCAACGTATCAATAGCAGCCATATCCTGGGTATACTTATCAAGTACCTCAACAACCCCAGTATGGTCCGGTTAATTCTGGTTATCCAGGAGGTTTCACAATTCCCAATGCAAATCCAATTCCAGGATATCCTGGATATCCTCCTCCTGGAACTGGTTTTATCACACAAGGTTATCAAGACCCTAGCCGTCGGTTATCGTTCATAGAAACTTTATATTTACCTGATCTATCACGCCTTATGAATGATCCCATTTTTTATCTTCCGTATTGGTCGTTGATGCCTAATAAGTTTCCCAGTGATATTCCAAAGTTTGAGGGTAAGTCGGGAGAAGATCCTTCTAATCATGTTATTACTTATCACCTCTGGTGTGCATCCAATTCACTAATCGATGATTCAATTTGATTGCATCTTTTTCAAAGAACTCTCATTGGTCTAGCTGCCTAATGGTACATTGAGTTACCACGAGGCTCATTTAATAATTTTAATGCACTAGCTACTGCTTTCTTAACCCATTTTCAATTACCTGTCAGATACGACAATGGTACGGAATTGTTGACCTCATTAAAACAATCTACATCTACATACATATCTGATCACATTCATGAATGGCGCCGTAGGTGGAGTTTAGTGAAAGTCTTTATTCCAGATCAAATTTTGGCTGAATGGCTTATCAAATCATTATTTCCCAAAATTACTGAAGATGTGGCCAAAGGAGGCATTGTTATAGAAGATCAAGTCATTGCTCAGGCTCAGTACCTTAACCTTGTATATACACAGTCACGTAATTTGTATGACAAAATCCTCGTGTTGAGCTCCAAAGATGTTCTTTCTTCCACCACATTCCACTCCATTTCCTTTGTCCATTATTAATCACAGGCTCAAATGATCAGTATAATTAGCTAAAATTGCTTTAAGAATGAATATCATGACTAACTTTCTATGTTTTTATGATTTTGTCATTGTAGTACTTTTTGAACTAGATCTAACTACAGAATGCAGACATTCTGTAGCTAGTTGCTGATTCTGCAGCTGTCTTCATGTCTACGCAGGTTCCAGGTGTCATCTTGGAGAAAAACACATATGGGCGTATTCCACATCATTCCCTCATCATTTTTTGCTCTCCACAAAGCTTGAACGGAATTCTGTAGGCGGTTATGTACGTGGGAACTCAAACTAGGAGAGAGACTCTTAATAGGACAAGGACAGTCCAGATGTCCTTAATTCTATTACGTGACCACCATCAGAGTCCTAGTTTGGTTTTTATTTGGAAAGAAAATTATCCCTAGGTTATCTCAAAACAGTTATGTAAATTTGTTACAAATATGGCTCGGGAAACCGAGGGACAAGGTTAGATTTTGTATTTTGACTGCTAAATTTCAAAAGTACGAAAACACTTTATTTTGAAGTAATTTCTCTCTAATGCAAGAAGTATCACTTTATTGAAAGCACTGATTCAATCCTGAAGTAGATTTTGTGTGCTACTCTGGTGGTAGAGGGCCCCTGCCTCCTGAGCAGCCTTGTTTATACGGTTTAGATAGTATTTTAGTCTCGTTTTTTTTCATTTCTAGCTTAAGCACGTTTCTGAAGTTTATGTTTCATGCTTGTTTACATTGATCATCACAGCTAGACTTACTCTTATAAACTCTTCCAAAATATCATCACGATGAATAAGGCATAGTTGTGGTGTTGTAGGTTTTAGTTTCATTTCCTTTCGAATTTTATGATTTATGCTTATTTATACTAAGTGTCACAGCCGATCTTACTCCTACAAACTCTTCCAAAACATCATTAACAATGAATAAGAAACAGTTGTGGTATCTTAGATTTTAATTGTATTTGCTTTCAAATCTTATGTTTATGTTCAATTGCACTGAATAATACAGCCAGAATTGTTTTTACAAACTCTTCCAAAATATCATTCACATTGAACAAGATGGGTTGTAGAATTCCAATAGACTAGCTACATGTTAGTTTAGTCATAACACTCCGGAGGATGATTTCATTTAGTTCAGCTCTGTCACTACATTTCAAGTTTGATAATGCCATTTTAATTTAACTATGTTCATTGTATTTCAACTAGATTAGTAGCATTCTAGTTTAGTCTTAGCTCACTGTATTAGCATTCCAGTTTAGTTGTTATCCATTGCATTTTAAATTATATTAGTTGTTAAATTTAGATACCACGGTCTTCATTATTTACAAAAAATTATTTTGTTCCAACCTCATATTAATACATAATCATCTGGATAGAAGCTAGTATCAGTCTAAGGCCTGGAGTATTTTGCAACCTTTTTACCATTTCACAAATAAGCCTTTTCTCAAGGACTATTCTAAAAAGAAACCTATAACTTTTGAGTGAGGCTTAGTGGTGCTAAATTGAGTTGCAGAACAGAATTAGAAGTTAGTTTAGAGTAAAATCTTATTGTGCTACAAATGTTCTTTTCCAAATATGTTCCAATGAACCTTTAATCATGGATGAGATGTTGTAACATTGTAAGATGATTGTTTATTTAGGAGAACTTCATTCACACTTAACTTCTCCATTTCTCAAGCTCTTCCAACACATCTTTAATGAATGAATTGGATAAGTTCAAGCTCATGTTGTGATTTATTTCCTTGCAATGAATTCATTATCAAGCTTTGCATTTGTTGTTTTCCAGCCATAGTTTAGGCTTTGTTCTGTTTTAGTATTTGCATTTGTTGTTTGCCAGCCATAGTTTAGGCTTTGTTCTGTTTTAGTATTTGCATTTGTTATTTTCCATCCATAGTTTAGGCCTTGTTCTGCTTTAATATAACCAATAGCTTCTTTTCACCAGCATTTAGTTCTTTCCCTTTTCAAACATAAAACCATAAAACCGAAAACATCAGAAAAAACTAAACACAACGTAGTGAGAAACAAATACCTAGGCACATATAGTGCACCACACTTCAGCAGTTTACCAACCCTGGTTGACAATTAATGAACTCAATTTAGGAACACTAGGTTGAGCACAAACATTTTGGCGCCGTTGCCAGGGAAGTGTAACTAGGTAGCCTTGTTTCTTAACTCCCAAAAACAATGATATGCGTAGATAGAGAGACTCAAGGGGTAGATTCATAAGAAGCAGAAGCAGAAGTTTGATTCCTAGAACACCACTTGTTTCATCAAGACTTAGAGCCAGCACACCTCCAACTCAGACCCACATTCAATCCTTTACTGATCCTAGACTTCCAGAAGACTTAAGATCAGATATTCCATTAGAAAGACCTTCCACTTCATCCACTGAACCTGTCTTAGAAGAAGATTCAAGGACCCCTGCTAGAGACACAAACTTTTCCACTTCCACAGAAGAATCAACTATGGAAGAAGAAGGGGGAGGAGGAGTCTTTAATGGAGAACACACATTATTTGGAGGGGGTAGAGGTAGAGGTAGAGGAAGAGGTAGAAGAGAAATGGGAAGCTCTTTTGGGTTTCCCATAGTAGATGAAGAAACCAATACAGCTATGAAAAAAATTTCATCCTCTGTCCTTCCAAACTTCTATGGACTTAAAACTGAAGATCCTGAAACCTTCCTATTTGAATTTGAAGTCCTATGTAGAACTTATCACTACTTACAAGATACTCAAAAACTTAAACTATTTCCTTCAACATTGAAAGGATCAGCATTGAAGTGGTTTATAAGTTTGATCAACAGTTCTATTAGGACATGGGAAGACATGAAACAAGCATTTCTACAAAGGTATTTGGATTATTGTATGCCAGTCAATCATAAGGAGGAAGTGTTCAATATGATACAAAAAGAGGATGAAAACTTGGAAGATTTGTTAGAGAGATTTCATTACAACATCAAAAGAGCAAAAATGGAAAACTTAGACCAAGACACCTTAAAAGCTCTCTTGTTGAAGACAATTAGGGATGAATGGTTGGATATCCTTAACATGATGGGAAAAGGAGATATATCTCAGCTCACATTACCTGAAATATCTGAGCTATGTATCAACCTTTCAAGAGGGAAATCTAAAACTGTAAAAGGTCCAAGAGACCCTGCTCTTGCAAGGGTAAGTAAGTCTGCTTCTGGGATAGTAAGTAGGGTAGATATAGGGCATATTCTTGATGAATTCAAATCTGACATCTTAGGGAGTCTTAGTGAACAAATAGACACCCTTAAGTTACAAAACAGGCAAAAAGCTGAATCTGATGCTTTAGCAATCTTTTGTCCCAAATGTAGAAAGAAGCATGCCTTGAGAGAATGTCCTTTGGATGAAAAAGTTGTAGAGACCTGTGTAATTTGTTCAGAAAAACATGAGACCAAGATTTGTCCTTCACTTCCTGGTCTTAAAGCTATCTTTCAAGAAGATACTCCTACAAGTTCCACAGAATATCTCAATTTTGTCTCTAGAAGGCCTTGGCAAGGACCTCAAATACAAGGATTTCATGATCAAATGTATAATCAACCCCCACCAAACTGGAATTCTTGGCAACAACCTTGGCCCCAATTTCAAAATAAATCTCAAGCTTGGGCACAAGGAGCACAAAATCCCTATGGAAGATACTCCCAGTACTATCAATATCCACCATCCTATCCACCATACCCACATTTTTCCCCTCAAAATCCTCAACAAAATCCTCAAAATCCACAACATCAAAATCAACCACTCCCCTTACCATTTCCTCAGAAATCAAATCAGTTACCTGCTCAACCCATACCAAACCCCAACAATAAAAATCCTCAGAATACATACATGATAGAAGGCCAACAGTTTCCAACTTATTTAATTACTCCTCTAGACCTTAGTGATGTTCAACTTAGGTCCGGAAGAATACTTGAAAAGAGGAAACCTTCTGTGATCATACAAGAACAAGATAACTCTGAGGAAGATTCTCTATGGGAAAATAAAAGTCTTGAGGAAGACACATCTTTTCAGGACCCAAACATTGAAAAATAAAAACAAAAAGAACCAATAATTTCAACTCCTGTATTAGAGCAACCATCAACATCCACTCCTACACCTCCCTTTCCAGAAAGATTACAAATTGATAGAGGTGTAGAAAAACAAATTATGGTGCCTAATTATGATTTCCTAGATGAGCTGAGAAATGTTTGCATTAAGATTCCATTATTACAAGCCATCAAGGAAATTCCAATTTTAGCAAAAACAATAAAGGATTTGAGTATGAAGAAAACAAGAAAAAGAATAAGAGAGACAAAGAAAATTCCTCTGGCAGGAAAAATAGCAGATAACATGATGGGTAATATTGCTATTCCAAAGTATCTAGACCCAGGAAATCCAGTTGTTAAAATTCACATCAATGGAATTGAGATCCAAAACACACTCATTGATTTAGGAGTAGCAATCAATATCATGAGTAGACAAATCATGGATAAACTGAAACTTCCTAATATTCTCTTTACACCCACATTATTACAATTAGCAGACAGATCTGTGATCAAACCTGATGGGGTAATAGAAGACATTCGAGTGTCCCTAGATTCTTGGGAGTACCCTGTGGATTTCATGATCCTAACTCCTAAGAATAATCTAGGAGGGCATCCAATTATATTAGGAAGACCTTGGTTAGCTACAGGTGATGCTTTCATTAGTTGTAGATCCGGTGATATGTACATCTCTGATGGTAGTTCAACTAAGAAATTAATTTTGTATCCTCCAACAAAGAAAATTACAGATTTAGATGATACTCAATGGATAGAGGATGAAGAAGACTTACAACCTCTCTTCACAATTTCAGAAAGTAGTGAAGATAGTCAAATTCCGAATACTTTAGAAAACTTTGAATCCTCGTCGGAACATAAACATGAACAATTTCAAGAAGAATCCAAAATTGAGTTTTTGTCATCAAGGCAGATGTCTCTCTATTCCATGGATAAATTTGGCAGCTCTACAATTGAGATATTTCCAAGAAAAACTTTAAACATAAACAAGAACCTAGAAAAATCTCAACAAGAAGAGCTAGTCAAAATTTTACAGAGACATTCTTCTACATATGCATGGGAGTACACTGATATGAAAGGGATAAGCCCCAAGACTTGCACTCATCACATCTACATAGAGGAAAATTGTAAACTAATCAGACAACCTCAAAGATGGATGAATCCAAATCTTAGGGAGATTGTTAAAGAAGAATTGCAAAAAATGTTGAATGTCAACTTTATCTATCCTATTTCAGATAGTCAGTGGGTTTCTCCTTTGGTAATTGTGCCAAAGAAAAATGGTAAATGGAGGGTATGTATTGACTACCGAGAATTAAACAAAGCTACTCTTAAAGATCATTTTCCCTTACCTTTCATAGATCAAGTGTTAGATACCTTAGCTGGCAAAAAGTACTTCTCATTTCTAGATGGGTTTAGTGGTTATAATCAAATTCAAGTAGCACTTGAGGACCAAGACAAAACCACATTTACCTGTCCTTGGGGTACCTATGTTTACCGAGTATTGCCATTTGGATTATGCAATGCACCTGTAACATTTCAAAGGGCCGTATTAGGAATTTTTTCAGATCTAATACATGATTGTGTAGAGGTATATATGGATGATTTCACAGTTTATGGAAACACATTTGAAGAAGCCTTAGTAAAATTGGAAAAAGTCTTAAAGAGATGTAAAGAAGAAAATCTTTCACTTAGTCATGAGAAGTGTTTTATGATGTTTACTGAAGGAATTGTTTTAGGACATCACATTTCAGGGGATGGGATTATAGTTGATGAGTCAAAAGTTGAAGTCATCTCTAACTTATCTATTCCAAGTTGTCAAAAATATGTTAGGAGTTTTCTTGGATTTACAGGGTATTATCGAAGATTTATAGAAAACTTCACCAAGATAGCATCTCCACTCTTCAAATTACTTACCAAAGACTGTGATTTCAAATGGAATTCTGATTGCCAGTTAGCCTTTGAGACCCTGAAAACAAAAATTTCTGAAGCACCTATTTTAAGGGGACCTAACTGGAAGTTACCTTTTCATATTTCAACAGATGCCTCGAATACAGCTCTAGGAGCAGTATTGGGACAAAAAGACCTGATTCCTTATGCCATCTACTATACCAGTAAAAATTTGACTCCTTTAGAGTTAAACTATATTGTAACTGAAAAAGAGTTTTTAGCCGTTGTTCATGCCATAAACAAATTTAGACACTATATAACAAGCTATGAAACTTTTGTTCACACAGATCACTCTGCAATTAGATATCTAATGAACAAATCAATTACTAATGGCAGAGTCATAAGATGGTTATTTCTTTTACAAGAATTCAACATTACCATTCTAGATAGGTCTGGAAAACAAAACACAGTAGCTGATTTCCTATCTAGACTCCAAAACATCAAAGATGACACTCCAGTTGAAGATCAATTTCCTGATGAATATCTTTTTGCAATTTCTACCCAAACTCCTTGGTTTGCTGACATTGCTAATTATTTAGTTTCAGGAAAATTTCATTCAATAATGAATGCAAGAGATAAAAGAAAAATCATTTATGACAGTGCAAAATATTCATGGGTTGCTAATGAGTTGTACAAGACAGGTCCAAATTTTATCATTAGGAGATGTGTTCGGGAAGATGAGATGCCTGAGATTCTCAAAGCATGTCATGATGAACCTTGTGGCGGACACTTTGCTGATAAGAGGACAGCCTTAAGATCCTTCATTTAGGATATTATTGGCCATCCTTGTTTAAAGATGTTAAAGAGTATGTCAAAAGGTGTGACAGTTTCCAAAGGGTAGGAAAACCTTCTCCTTCAGGTGAGATGCCATTACAACCTCAGGTACATATTGAACCTTTTGAAAAATGGGCTTTGGATTTTGTAGGACCTATTAGTCCTCCATCAAGACAAAAGAGATATATATTAGTTTGTACTGATTATGCTACCAAATGGGTAGATGCCAAGCCATTACTTTTTGCTACTGAAGCATCTGTAGTTAATTTTCTTTTTGAGGATATTTTTACTCGTTTTGGTGTCCCAAGGGAAATTGTTACAGATCAAGGAGCTCAATTCACATCAAGGCTAGTGGAACAAATGATGGAGAGGTGCAAAATCAGACACAGAAAATCTACTCCCTATCATCCACAAGCAAATGGTCAAGTGGAATCTAATAATAAGGTCATTGAAGGGATCCTAACAAAGACTGTCCATTTACATAGAAGAGAGTGGGTAGATAGGCTTCCTGAAGCCTTGTGGGCCTATAGAACTACATGGAGAAGCACAACAGGCCATACTCCTTATGACCTTGTTTATGGAAAGCAAGTTTTGTTTCCCATAGAGTTCCAGATTCAAACTTTCAAAATGGCAGTTCAGCTAGGACTTGATCTATCAGAGGCACAAAAGCACATATTGGAGCAGATTAATGAATTGGATGAGATCAGACAAGATGCAGTTCAGAAAACAAGTCTAGTCCAACAGCAAAGGACTAGATGGCATGACAAGTACATCAAGGAAAAGAAGTTCAAGGAAGGTGACTAGGCTCTCTTGTTTGATTCAAAGTTCAAGGATTTTCAAGGTAAATTCCAAACACATTGGCTTGGGCCATATGAAATTATAAGAATTTTTGACAATGGAGCAATAAAAATCAGGACAATAGATGAAGAGAAGGTCACTTTTCTTGTGAATATTCATAGATTGAAGTTGTATCATAAGCCACTCTCAAGAGAAGAATTTGTCAAGAAATTCTAGGAAAGCAGTGATATGAAGTTAATGAAGAAGAATTTTTCTTCTTCATCAACTTAAGTGAATTTTCTAAAGTTAGATATTGAAAAAAAAATTTAAATAAATAAATAAATAAAGTGTAAACATGAAAACCAATCACTGATTGGCATGTTTATACAGAAAAGGTGGAGTGAAAATCATAATCTTTCTGACACTCTAGCTTTTCAAATCTGTTCTTTCTGCAAGTAGTTATTACAAAATCATAAGTGCAGATCCATTTCACTTATGGTCCATCTCATTTTCCATTTCATTCATTCATCCATACTCCATTTCATTCACTCATCCACACTTCATTCACTTCACTCCATGGTCCACCTCATTTTCATTCCAAATTTTTAAAGTTTGATGTTTTTCTGCAATTGAATAATACATATCATGAATTGCAGGCCACTTCTCATACTTCACTCCATTTCATAAGATGTGATCCATTCCACTCCATTACTCACTTCATTCATATTCCATTACACCATACTTTATTATCCATCTTCACTCATTCCATACAACATTCCATTCATGCTCCAAACCATTCCATTTCATGTTTCAAGTCTTCTACAGGTACATTCTGCAGCCAGTCAGACATTCTGCAGCTAGAGATCCTTAAGGCACTGTCTAGTAATCACCTGATCTGCAATAAAATGATCCTGCATATCCATGACAACAAGCAAAATCAAGAAGGTTATGAAGACTCAAAAATTAATGATTTTTAGGAGAGAACAAAGCATATGAAGAACAAAAAAAAAAATCAGAGGAAAGGCAAAGGTAAAAGTTCTGATTATAATGACATATCATGAAAGATTTTAGTATAGTTAAGTTATGAATCATTCAAAAAGTTGTTTTAATTAATTTTTTTGATCATGCCTAACCAACCTCCCAAAAAAAATTTGGATAAAACTCCTTCTATTCCACCATTTCAAATCCCATATTCGATCATCATTTAAAAATCTAAACAGTTAAAGTGCTGAAGTGATTGGATCAGTCACGTCACTAGGCCAAAGCATTTAATGATGATTTCGAATTCGTTACAAAATATCTCCACGGTATTTTCTTCCATGATATCCTTCAACTCATATACATCATCCTCACCTCATTATATTCATTCCGCAATCACTCCATATCATTCTTTCCCGTAGCCAATTTTTAACCATTCCGGTTTGTGAAACAGAGGCATCTCTGTAACAACCATTGTCACCGTGAACAGAGGAGCAACAATTTGAAGGTTGGAAAGAGGAGTTATGGGTCTTATAGTGAGGACTGAACCGGTTGGCACTAAGTACTTGGAAGGTTATCCTCAAGCCAGAGAAATGTTACAACAAGCAGGGTGGTTGCAATTCATTGAAAAATTCAGTGGGTTTCACAAAGAGGTGACCAAAACGTTTGCAAGATCCTTCAAAGGAGCTGAGGTCGAGATAGGAGATATTAAATTCACCATTACAGAAGCTTCCATTGCAGAAGCAACCGAATTTCCCAGACAAAGAGAAAGGTGGTTCAAGAATAGAGAATTTCATAATGAAGCATGGAAGCAGATACTCAAGTCACCAGGTATGGATGTTACCATTTTTAAAAATGGTATCCCTATCTCTGCACTAAAGAAAAAATGGAGGAACATGTTGCTTATCTTGAAAAAATTCATCACTTGTGAAGGAAGATATGGTACTTTCTATGTTTATCATATTCGGTTTATAATTCATTTCCTAGAAGAAGAACTTAATTTTCCCTTTTTCTTGCTTCATAGTTTAAAGAAAATGGCCTCATGTGTTCAAAAGAGAATTCAATTTCTGGAAACCACCTTATACCACCATGGTTTAGTCAAAATTTTGATTGAACATCATTTGAGCAAAATGGGAGATAATTGGGAAGAGTTCTTAGTGAGAAATCACTTTGAGGAACCCAAGGAACCTCCACCTGAAGACAAACCTACAAAAAGAAGCAGAAGATGGAAAACCTCCAAAACTGAAAATGGTAAAACAATACAAGAAAGCAGTGAAGAAATGATTTCTGAGAAATTGACTCAGATTAAGAAGCAGCTTAAGAAAGAGAGGATAATAAGAAAATTTTCCAGAGAGAAAGGAGAAGCGCCATCTCAACCGAGAAGGAGCCACAGACTTAGAGGGATACTAAAGAAAACAAAATTTAAACAAACTGGAGTCATAAACATAGAGGACGAAGAAACACCTAATGAGGAGGATTTTGATGAAGAAGTTCCAGAAATTGACCCAGCATAGCAAGAAATTTACAACTATGTTGAAACATTAGAGAGGAGAGCTTCAGAATTTAGAGACAGAACCCCTAGCCCACCAAAGTCTGAAATTGATATGCTAAGAAGAGATAGGTATGAGTTAGAAGTACTCAACAGGCATATCAAGAATGAGAATGAAATTCTGAGAGAGCAGGTTAAACTGAAAACTGATATGAATTCAACTCTGTCTCTACAAATGCAAAAGTTGTATAAGGTCAGTGAAAAATTGAAGAGAAATTAAAAGTTAACCAGGGCACTCACAAATTTGAGATTCAAGTTAGTCATAAGAAAGCCCAGAAGGCCTTTGACTGCCAGGAAAAGCAGAAGAAGAGGGTTGGATGTCCTTGCAGAGGTCTCAGAGTTCATGGAATAGTTGCATGAGGACATGCAAGAATCTAGCAGTGGGGGTATGTTGAGCTCCAAAGATGTTCTTTCTTCCACCACATTCCACTCCATTTCCTTTGTCCATTATTAATCACAGGCTCAAATGATCAGTAGAATTAGTTAAAATTTCTTTAAGAATGAATATCATGACTAACTTGCTATTTTTTTATGATTTTGTCATTGTATTACTTTTTGAACTAGATCTAGCTATAGAATGCAGACATTCTGTAGCTAGTTGCCGATTCTGCAGTTGTCTTCATGTCTACGCAGGTTCCAGGTGTCATCTTGGAGAAAAACACATATGGGCGTATTCCACATCATTCCCTCATCATTTTTTGCTCTCCACGAAGCTTGAACAGAATTCTATAGGCGGTTATGTACGTGGGAACTCAAACTAGGAGAGAGACTCCAAATAGGACAAGGACAGTCCAGATGTCCTTAATTCTATTACGTGACCACCATCAGAGTCCTAGTTTGGTTTTTATTTGGAAATACAATTATCCCTAGGTTATCTCAAAACAGTTATGTAAATTTGTTACAAATATGGCTCGGGAAATCGAGGGACAAGGTTAGATTTTGTATTTT
This sequence comes from Pinus albicaulis, assembly GCA_034641835.2. Lineage (NCBI taxonomy): Eukaryota > Viridiplantae > Streptophyta > Pinopsida > Pinales > Pinaceae > Pinus > Pinus albicaulis. The sequence continues at coordinate 1,124,546,286 of CM076578.1, read as the reverse complement.
GACTGCTAGATTTCAGAAGTACGAAAACACTCTGTTTTGAAGTAATTTCTCTCTAATGCAAGAAGTATCACTTTATTGAAAGCACTGATTCAATCTTGAAGTAGATTTTGCATGCTACTCTGGTGGTAGAGGGCCCCTGCCTCCTGAGCAGCCTTGTTTATACGGTTTAGATAAGTATTTTAGTCTCGTTTTTTTTCATTTCTAGCTTAAGCACATTTCTGAAGTTTATGTTTCATGCTTGTTTACATTGATCATCACAGCTAGAGTTACTCTTATAAAATATTCCAAAATATCATCACGATGAATAAGGCATAGTTGTGGTGTTGTAGGTTTTAGTTGCATTTCCTTTCTAATTTTATGATTTATGCTTGTTTACACTAAGTGTCACAGCCGGTCTTACTCCTACAAACTCTTCCAAAATATCATTAACAATGAATAAGAAACAGCTGTGGTATCTTAGATTTTAATTTTATTTGCTTTCAAATCTTATGTTTATGTTCAATTGCATTGAATAATAAGCCAGAATTGTTTTTACAAGCTCTTCCAAAATATCATTCACATTGAACAAGATGGGTTGTAGAATTCCAATAGACTAGCTGCATGTTAGTTTAGTCATAACACTTCGGAGGATGATTTCATTTAGTTCAGCTCTGTCACTACATTTCAAGTTTGATAATGGCATTTTAATTTAACTCTGTTCACTGTACTTCAAGTAGATTAGTAGCATTCTAGTTTAGTCTTAGCTCACTGTATTAGCATTCCAGTTTAGTTGTTATCCATTGCATTTTAAAATGTATTAGTTGTTAAATTTAGATACCACGGTCTTCATTATTTACAAAAACTTCTTTTGTTCCAACCTCATATTAATACATAATCATCTGGACATAAGCTAGTATCAATCTAAGGCCTAGAGTATTTTGCAACCTTTTTACCATTTCACAAATAAACCTTTTCTCAAGGACTATTCTAAAAAGAAACCTATAACTTTTGAGTGAGGCCTAGTGGTGCTAAATTGAGTTGCAGAACAGAATTAGAAGTTAGTTTAGAGTAAAATCTTATTGTGCTACAAATTTTCTTTTCCAAATATGTTCCAATGAACCTTTAATCATGGATGAGATGTTGTAACATTGTAAGATGATTGCTTATTTAGGAGAACTTCATTCACACTTAACTTCTCCATTTCTCAAGCTCTTCCAACACATCTTTAATGAATAAATTGGATAAGTTCAAGCTCATGTTGTGATTTATTTCCTTGTAATGAAGTCATTATCAAGCTTTGCATTTGTTGTTTTCCAGCCATAGTTTAGGCTCTGTTCTGTTTTAGTATTTGAATTTGTTGTTTGCCAGCCATAGTTTAGGCTTTGTTCTGTTTTAGTATTTGCATTTTTTATTTGCCATCCATAGTTTAGGCCTTGTTCTGTTTTAATATAACCAATAGCTTCTTTTCACCAACATTTATTTCTTTCCCTTTTCAAACATAAAACCATAAAACCAAAAACATCAAAAAACACTAAACACAACGTAGTAAGAAACAAATACCTAGGCACATATAGTGCACCACACTTCAGCAGTTTACCAACCCTGGTTGACAATTAATGAACTCAATTTAGGAACACTAGGTTGAGCACAAACACCTCGATTTACCAAGACCTGGTCAATTAACTACAACTCCTTCAGGCTCTCATGCCGCTGATGGTGTAATTGGTTCTGTTAACACTAGCGAGGGTAAGAAGAAATATTCCAAGACGACTTCTCCTATTATAACTTTACCTGATTCACCCAAAGGTGATTCTTCCATTGAAACTTCTGCCGATATTCATGTTGTAGAATCATCTACAGCCAAACCTAAAACTGGTAGTAAAAAGAAAGGTAAGAATAAACACAAAAAATCTTCAAAAGATAAAAACGAAAAAAACTCAACCAACTGACAATAAACGAAAACCTCGTTATCCTTGTCTAATCTGTGATGAGGATCATTTTACTAAAGAGTGCCCGCATAGAGCCGAGGTATCGAAATTCGTTAAGGGTCCACCCATACCTGCTATCTTGAAAGATCCATCTCCCACTCAAGATAGTAAAATGATTGGATCTTCCTCAAATACGCTAGAAGATATCTTAATGGTTGTGACATGATTGCAAGATTACGGTAGTAAAAATCCTGTTGGTGGTAAAGAAGCAGAAAATTCTAATTCAGCATCAACTACATCTCCCTCAGTTTCTGATCCACTCCATATCGAGAAACCAAATCTTGACTTAGTAATAAAACCACCTGCTAAAGGTGTACTTCGTAAATCAGCTTTCAATCCACATGCAAGAGCTGCTCAGAACTACAATATTGTTGAAGACCTGGTAATTTCCCCTTCATCGATGTCGGTTTTGGAAGTGCTGCAATCATGTCCAGCCCAAAGAAAATTACTATTGTCAGCGATAGGAGCCATAGAACTTCAGGATTCGAACCTAATGATCTTCAATTTAGAGAATTTTACATCCCGCCTACCCCATAAATGGCTTTTCAGATTCCAGTAATAGTCAAAAACAAATGTTGCTTTCGTATTTTTGTTGATGAAGGGGCTTCTACGTGTATTATGTCGTTAAAATTTTGGAAATCACTTGGTTCTTCGACAATTAACCAATCGCCGACTATCCTCAAAGCTTTTGATGGAAGAGGTTTCCATCCGTATGGTATTTTATAGGATCTACCAATAGAGGTCGAAGGAAAAACCATTAATCTAGATGTGGAAGTGGTTGATGCCCCTTCTCCTGGGCCGTAGTTGGTCTTACGCCATGACTGTTGTTGTATCATCGGTATTTCATCTCATCACGTTTCCTCATAAAGGAGAGATCGTTAAAATAGATCAGCTCTCATATTATTCATCCGACCCAACGAGTATAGATAGCATCCAACATGTCAGAAAATCAACTATCTCTTATAAAGATGTCGGAGTGGGTTTAATCAAAGATTCTGCTTTACTGGGAACTTTTTCCCTCCCTGCTCCCAACGTACCACCTCCTATTTCTAACATCAATATGATTACATCAAGTACTATTTCCTTTGATGATCCTTGGATAGTACCTTCAGAGTCAGAACTAGATTCTTTCGACTGTGTGATGCCTTTGATTCCTTTTGAATTAGCATATCAGGCAATACAGTCATTTTCTGATACTCCTTCAACTAAAACTGATCTAGTGAATGTGATCAATGAGGAGTCACTTTCAATATCGAGCTCAACTTCGCCATCAATTCCGGATCCTGTTCAACAAGTGTTCAATACTGATGAGCATATTCGTGAATTTTTGTCTATCGAAGAATTACCATGGGAATATCTTCATCATCGATCTTCATTCTTACCTAATCTTGATCATTTCGAAACTGATTTTTCATCCATTTTTACTGCTGATTATGTCAACGAATCCCCGGAATCCTCTCATGAATTCTGATTCTGAATTGAACTTAGCAAAAATTTCTATGACAGTTCTTGTTGACCTCTCAGTGAAACCAGGAATTGTTGAAAACTTTCATATAGGTGCCTCTTGTATGCCAGATGAAATCCAAAAATATAAAGCCCTATTTCAAGAATTCTATGACATTTTTGCGTGGTCATATGAAGAAATTCCAGGAATCGATCCATCAATTGTTGTTCATGAAATTAAAACTTACCCGGATGCTATACCTGTCCGACAAAAATGACGTCAAATACATCCGCGAAAAGCTACCACTATTAAAGCAGAAGTTGAGAAATTACTTTGTGTAGGTTTTATTTATCCAATTCCTTTAACAGATTGGTTATCTAATAGTGTTCATGTTAATAAAAACAAAGGGAAATACGAATATGTATCGATTATAGGGATATAAATCGAGATTGTTCAAAAGACAATTATCCAACTCCTTATATCGATCAAATTATTGACGATTGTGCTGGAAGTGAAATGTTTTTGTTTATGGATGGATTTTCGAGCTAGAATAAAATCAACATACTCCTTGCTAATCAACCCAAAACAACTTTCATTTGTCCGTGGGGAACTTTTTCTTACTGAAAATTACCTTTTGGACATAAGAACGTTGGCGCAACTTTTCAGAGGGAAATGTCTTATGCATTTCATGACATTAAACACATTGAGCAACCCTATCTCGATGATTTACCTGCTTATTCATCGTGCAGAGCAGATCATCTTACTCGTCTACGATCTATCTTTATGAGATGTAGGTTTTATAGGATTCTTCTAAATCCTCACAAATGTGTCATTTGTGTTGAATCTGGACGATTTTTGGGATTTTTTGTCTCAAAGGAAGGCATTCGTGTTGACCCATCGAAGGTTGAGGCTATCATCAATTTACCTCCTCCTTCTACTCTTCGGCAACTCCAAAGTTTGCAAGGGAAAGCGAACTTTTTATGTTGGTTCATTCCTAACTATGCTGAGTTAACCAAAGGTTTTACTAGGTTGTTAAAGCAGAATATTCCTTTCTTTTGGGACGAGATTGATGATCGATCTTTTGATGCTTTTAAACATGCGTTGACCCATGCACCGTTATTGCATCCTCCTAATTACAACCAGGATTACTTTTTATACTTGACAGCCTCCAATTCTACGATTGGCATGGTCTTATTTCAGGAAGATGAATTCCGCAATGAACATGTGATTTATTATCTCAATCGCAATCTGCATCTGACCGAAATCAAGTACTCACATGTGGAGAAATTGGCCTTGGCAGTCGTTCAAGTTGTTCAATGTTTCTGTCATTACATATTGTTACGCAAAACAAAAGTGATTTCTGATTGTAACCCTATGATTTATATTTTGACCAAACAACTGCTAGGGGGGAAATACTCCAAATGGATTGTTATGCTGCAGGAGTTTGATTTGGAATTTGAAAAATCCAAATCAAAGAAATCATTGGTATTCGTTGAACTTATGTGTGACTTCCCACGTACTGACACTGAAACTATGGCAGAACATCTGATCACGGATGAATCTTTGTTTCTTATCAGTACCATCGATCCTTGGTATGGGGATATCATCATTTATCTCCAAACCCAAACTTTTCGGCCTGAACTTTCCTGATCACAATGATGAAAAATCCTCTTCCAATCTCAGCAATATCATATTGTTAGTGACACACTATATCGTCGTGGTGCGGACTCTGTTTTTTGACGTTGTCCAACTCTTGACGAAACTGAAAAGGTTTTAAATGACTGTCATTCTGGAGCATGTGGCGGTCATATGTCTGGGTATGCCACAGCCCAAAAGATATTGCGCGCTGGCTATTTTTTTTCGTCCTTATTTAAATATTGTATTTCTGCTATCCGAAAATGCCACAATTGTCAAACCTTTGATCAAAATATGCGTGCACCACCCGCTCCTCTTCACCCTATAATTGTTGTCGGTCCTTTTGAAAAATGGGGCATTGACTTCATTACATGTAACCCTCACTCGGTCGGGGGGCATGGGTATATTATTCTCGCAATAAATTATTTTACCAAATGCGTCAAGGCGATGCCTACATTTGCAGCAAATGGAAAAACTGTAGCTACTTTTGTGTTCAATCATGTGATTTCTCATTTAATTACTGACCATGGGAGTCATTTTCAAAACATCATGATGACCGAGTTAACTGATCAACTTGGCCTGTGCCATGACAGTTCTACACCATATTACCCGTAGGCTAATGGTCTAGTTGAAGCAATCAATAATATTTTAGTCACCATGACCAAATGAATCATCGGAATTCATAAATCGAATTGGCATACCATGCTCTTTTTAGCCCTTTGGGCATATCGAACCGCAGCAAAAACATCGATAGGTTTTACCCCTTTTCAACTGGTCTACGGTTTAGAAGCAGTATTACCGATTGAATGCGAGATACCATCACTCCAACTAGCCATAGTGTTACTACCAGCCACTTCTGAAGAGGAGAAACGCTTTTTGTACTTAGCTCAATTAGATGAGAATCGGCGCACTGCTGCATTAGCTACCGAAACTCATGCGAAACAAATGAAAGCTCAGTATGATAGAAGTGTTACACCTCATATTTTTTCAAAAGGAGACCTAGTCTTGGTTTACGATCAAGCTAACGACAAGCTAGCGGCTGGGAAATTTGAACCCATGTGGCATGGTCCTTATATTGCAAGCGACAGCTTGCAAAAGGGGCCTATGAACAGATTGACTTTGACGGGGTCTCTTTAGGTAAATCCAGAAATGGGCTTTATCTGAAGAGATATTATGCTTGATTCTTGTGTGGAGATATTTCCTGTATATTAGTTATTTTCATAAGCTGGCATGTTGTAGATTAGAGAGCGTGCCTAGTTTAAGTGTGATTTTACCACTATCCCTGCTTATCTGGATCATTCTTGATTTTGCAGATGTCGACGTCCCTTCAAACATACATTGGTTTTTCTAATGGTGCTTGTCGTAGTACATAGAAAATTTCTTCCGCAACTTGGGTTATGTATTCACCCACTGATGAGTTAATATCTATGCATGGAGTAAGCCTCGGTCAAACGACGAACAATATTGCAAAGTATAATGCAATTATTGAGTTATTGTCTGAGTCCATTTCATTTGTAATTCGAAGTTTGATTGTTAGGTTATATTTTGAACTTGTTGTATTACAATTGAATAGAGTATATGCAACTAAAAACCCAGTGTTGTTAAGATTATTTTTGAGAGTTCGTCTCTTGGAATGATAATTTGATTATATTGAGTATCAACACATTCCGAGAAATTTAAACACATTAGCTGATGCAGTAGATTCTAATGTTATAAACAGACATTTGCAATAATTAAAGTAGTAGATCAAAATAACATTCAATAACATGTTAAGACAGATAACTGGAAATAGTAGTGATATCATAGCATAAGAGTAACTTGTTTTCAAAAATGTTACATCGTCCTCGATCATAGGTTCAAAACGCCTTATGATTGGAAAAAGTGATACAAAAAAATGATATAAGACTACAATATCAATCATCCACTATCCGTGGTGATGATCACGATAAAACACTACAGCCCATGCCACCTTTCTCAAAAATCTCTTGAAAAATCCCGAAACCCCAATAACATATCTCTGTAAGCAGAGCAGAATGTCATCTATGGTAGTCTCTGGAGTATCTAAAGTGAACTGCTCCAAATGGATTTACAGGTCAGTAAGGACCTCTGTTTTCTGATCCTGTGGTGGTGGTGGTGGTGCAGCTGGCTTCCTTTCAAAAGGACGGAGAGTGGCTGGTCAACGTGGACCCACATCTGCATTTAAAAAATTTTGTCATCAGTTTTGGACGATTTTAAAAAAAAAAAAAAAATTAGAATTTAGAACATGTCAAAATGATTTTTTACCTGACTCATCCCACTGTGTCCCTGGAGGAAGAAACATCTCTCGATCGCCGCAGAAATCTATCCCAGCGTAAGGGAAATCTTCTATCATGAATATTTGATTTTCCAACCAATGAAAATAGGATGGAGTAAAACGAACGACCTCGACGCCTTCACTATGGCAGGCCATTAATGCAATCCATCCAACCATTTGAGGCTCTTTGACTCTACCATGATCAACTGAAATAAGTTGTGGGGCCAATAAAGGAATCCTCTCTAAATCAAATGTGACCACGATTTCTCCATATCCGAAGTTTTTGAACTTCACATTTTTTGCTCTAGTCAATTAGCCTTTGACATTGGCCAACACTACCTCACACCAATTGCAAATGGTGCCTCTAAAGAAGTCAACGACGGTTTGCATTTGGGATCTTGTAGCGACATGTGGAGCTGCACTCCCACACAACCTGGTTACTGTAAATGAAACCACTTTAAGCTCACGACGAATAATGGTTTTTATGTTAATGCGTTTATCCTTGGGGTCTGCTTCTTCATTGCAAAATTCTTCCTGAAGGCCAGCGACAGACTGGCCACCTGCCCTAGCCCCAAATAAAGAGAGTGGCTCACCCCTCTTTGATAAACCAGTGAGGAAGTATATGTCGTCCAGCTCAATCTTGAGCCGGTGACCTCCAATGATAAAGCATTGCTCCTAAACTTCCCATTTGTTGACTAGCCAGGTAAGAAAATCCACTTGAGCCCTCATACCTAGAAATGGCCCAAAATTTGTACAAACTGCATTCTCTTAAAATACGTAATGTAGGAAAATGTAACATGGCCGCATCATCAACTTCTTCATGCTCACGTTCTCTCCACTCAAGCATGGTAAATATCCTGCAATGGAAAAATTGAAAGATCAAAAACAATTTGAATGGGAAAATTTGGTTTAAATTGGGAGATTTGTTTATTTTATTTTTTCTTACGACGCCTCCACACTTTACGCATAAGAAAAATGCATGGATCCGCACGCATCTTATGCATAAGGTGCAGAACCACGACAATTTTCCCTTTGTGAAATTTTCGAGGTCCACAGGTTAGTGAATTTTTGAACCAATTTTCCTCCTTGAAAATCAATATAAGCCCTAAATTAAGAAAGTAAATGGACAAAAATGAAGAGAAGGATAATATGGATTACCTAGAACTGACGGTTTTCGATTCTAACAGGCGAATCTTCCGCAATCTCCTCCAGAACGTTTTTTACCAAAAGCTCTCAATTTTCACTCTGAAGTCAAAAGGTAAAAACGATTTAGAAAAACTCCTTTTTATAAGATTTTTTGAATAAATAAAATATAATTTTGTTTATTTTCCACTTTGAAAAGTTGTTTTCCGAATTATTTTTATTAATCATAAACATGTATGTTTAATTTTTGAGTTTTTTGTGTAGAATACAGGACTTTTTGGGTGAAATGGTCATTTTGACAAAGGAGTATACTTTTTATCACTTTTTTGAACTCGGTAAAAATTATGAAAAAGAGGATAAGTACATTTGTATCACTTTTTCAAACTCATTAAAACTTACAGAAAAAGCGAAACTACTAAGTACACTTTTATCACTTTTTCAAACTCTTAAAAATTACAAAAAAACGAAACCCTGGAGTTCTCTTTTAAGCCCTTTTCAGACTCTCTAAAGATGAAAATATTGCCGAGTACTTGACTATTCGAACTCGTTAAAGGAAATGAACAGTCGTCCCTTCGATATAATTTTACCCCTTTTCCGGACTGAAATGGACTATTTATGAAAAAGGTATACGTTGACTAATCATGGTCAATAGAGTTCTCTCCTGTATTATTTTATCCTTTTTCGGGCTTGAGAGACTAAATTTACAAAAAAATACACCCACGGATTTTCCTTAAGTTTTTTCTTCTGGCTCCCTAAAATTTAAAAATACTGAGTTTCACATATACTGGACTCGTTAAAATTTGACAGTAAAGGACCTGTCGATTATAAACAGGAATGAACCACTCCTTCTTAGGGTTCGATTTTAAACTAAGTTGGACTCATCCAAAGGATGAGCTTATATAACAAGAAAATGTTATCCTCCTCAAGCTTGTCAAAAATAAAGAGGTACTTGCCAGAAATGGTGGGGGGAAAAGAGAGAAAACGAATCCATTTGTCACACTTTGTTTTAGGAGCAGTCTACCACTCTTGAACACAAAACTTTTTGTTACACTTCTATCTGGGTTGGGAAAATCCTTTTCCTATCAGTTAATCAAACCATATTGAAAGTCTTCAGCCGGTTTCTGGGTATTAGCTTTAGGTCAATTGTTACCAAACCATCTGCAGTGTCGTTATGTGTTCAAGAGGACAGTTCGAATAAACCATTCATTGCAAACATTTGTCTCCATTCGCATTGACCATCCCTGAGTCAGTCCTTGCAAAATATTTCTAAAAAAATCTATCTAATGGTTTCGTGTCGTGGGCTTTCCTACGACGGATCACTTTCTATCGAAGACAACTCATCATCTAGGAAGTTGATCTAGAATCCTTCAGTACCTTGGAATCTGCATGCCTTAATGGAAGGTTTCTCGCATTCGACGACAGGTTACATCATTGAACTTCGATAGAATGATTCCGTTAAATGTTCGATTTCAGATCATTTATTCACATTCCATGGATTGTACTGAGTAATTTGAGAGCCATTGTCATTATTGGTGGTTTCTCTCACATTTTTTAACAGTTCACATCATTGACTGGTAGTCAAGTGGTTTCTACCGTGTTCGACTTCGACATGATCAATCGCATGGATAAAATCGTACTAGGTCGAGTAGCGGAAATCAAGACCCTGGATATAGTTTCCACCATCGTGGATTCGAGGAGTTTTATTATTCATTATGAAGAAGACTATTCATAACAGATGGCTGCGTCCATAATGTGTCTACATTATTGATGTAATATTAGAATCATTTTTATACCAGAACATTTTAGTTAAGATTTGATTTAGTTAGTTTTTGCTCTGAGTATGGGAATGCCTACCTCAGCGATGATATATGTGTGTGTGTGTGTGTGTGTGTGTGTGTGTTTTGCATTGAATGTTTTTACAGGATTCCGACTGGGGTGTCCACAAGCTAATCCTCGAAATGATAAAGCACATCACTCTTCGAATGGTCTCAAACTTCGCACTTTAGGGGGAAATCTGTTACACTAAAAATTGTCACCATGACGTTTTACTGTCTATATGAGTTCATTATTACTCATACAATACTCCCTTAGAAGTCTACAAACATCAAGTTCCTAAAATCAAGCCTTGAAATTGAGAGAAAAACTTTTAAAAGTCATAAAAATACTTATACTGCACTTTCTCTTAGTATTACCTACGGTGTCGCATCTGTTTGCTCTAGAACATGTGGAACCGGCCGCACTTTTTCTTCATTAAAGGTGCAGACTCCTGTAAAAGGTAAAGTGAAGCCGAAAGTAAAACTTGGAAGGCTAGCTGGTTGAATCTACAAGTTTCTAGAAGCAATTATTCGATGGAAAGTTCACCCCTTTCATGTACATTTATCCCTCCATTAAAGGAGCCTACCCCTTGGTCTGTGGAACTTATTCCCTTGAAAGAGGATTCTATCCCCTCTTATTTGGAGCTGCAACCTCTTCTCATTTGCTATAAATTGCGGCCATAGTTCAGCCTCAAGAAGAGTTAGGCTTTGAGATTTTTGGAGGAGAATTGTTGGATAAACTTAGACCCTCTTAACTGATTACCATATGGGAATGATTGCACACTCATGTGTACTGTTAGTCGAGAGAGTGCAAAGGCTTGTCAAAGTAGAGGAAATGATTGTTCCGGACCCTATAAAGACATGTACGACATCAAGGTGAACACGGTTGCAAGGCTCCTTCTTTCATCAAAGATAATACAAATGGATCCTGTTTTCTCAATGAGTTATTTATTTAAATAGCTTATTTCTTGAATTCCTTGATCATCAAGATAGATTTATGGTTTATGAATTAGTCTATATTATGCAGGTGCTTTTGATTCTTTCATGTTTTTTATTGCAGATCCTGAAAGGGGACATATTCAAAGCGATAGGAAAGAAGACTCTGATCAGCGCTGGACTGCAGGTAAGTCCTAAATCCTTCATTATAGATAATTCTACATCAAATATAATTTAGAGAAATTAGTTTACATTTGTTTGTTTGTTGCTAGTTATCATAGGATACTAGGGAGATCTATCTTGTCCGCAAGAATGATTTATCTATCCAACAAAATGGCGACTCCACTGGGGATGGATCTTGAACTTTGTTTTCTTTTATTTTTTGACTTAGGAAATTGTTTTTCTGATTTTGATTGATTAATACTAGCTTGGGTAATTTATTCCTGTAGAATCCCTTAAAAGTGCTTTAGAATTTTTTATTTTTCTTTAAGTTTTTTGGTCTCCACACTTTGTCTTTAAGCACAGTGCGGTCATCTCCGCTGTTTTTCTATATACATAATGCGGCACTGCACTTGTTTACACTAAAACCTGCAGACCCTAGGAAAATTTTTGAAAGACTTAAAATTCTCTTTTCTAAGATCGGTTTGCAAGATTCTCAGTATATACTCAGACTTGTATGTTCTGTCAGAAAGCTTTGTCTGAGAGTTTCTTTCAGCTTTTCTAAGTTTTGAAAGATTTTCTACAAGATCTGCATGTTATAAGTGATTTTTGCTTTGTCTTTGTGTCACTCAAAGATTAAAAACCTTTGTATACCTTAGATCACTGGTATTTCATTGTTTTCTTGCTGAGTCTTTGACTTCATAGCAGAAATTGCTTTATGATAATTAGATCCCATTTTCTCATTTGCAAATCTTTATAAAACTTTTTCATTAAGTTTTGAATTTCACTTAAAAAACCATAATTGGATTTTTTTTTAGTTTTTGCTGCTTTCAGCAAAGAATTTCTTAGTTCGATTAAAAACTAACCAAAACGTCCTCAAAATATTTTAAGTTTTGATTTCAGATTTAATTCTTAGAATTTTTAGATCTCGAAATTAGTGTTTTTAGTTTTGAGTGTTATTTCTAGAAATTGTAGTTTTCTTTGGAGAATGTTTGATTGTAGTTTTGATCTTGAAGAATAAAGGGATTTCTTTTTGAGCAATTGATCATTCTGAGTTCTCTAAGATAAGATTTATTTTCACATGTTCTTGTTTTGAAGGAAAGAATTGTTTTAAAAGATTGCATTTCTCAACTCTTTCTTTTAGATAGGATTCATTGAAAGGAAATGAATCGTTTCTCATAATAGATGCATTTTTAGTGTGTTTTGAGTCAAGTCACTACATATCATCAAAGTTTCACTTCCGCACCTATTATCCTAAGAAACATCCTATTAAATGCAATGCTCAAATTAAAATCAATCTAGTAATTTTTATATTTATAGGACTCTTTTCACCAATATAGCTTAGGCTAGTGTCTTAGAGTAGGGAGTAATTAACTCTCCGAGACAATTGAAACAAACACGTAGTTGATCTTGCTGTAGGGAAAATCCAATAGTAGCTTGTATGCTCTGGGAAGCTCCTCCTAAAGGAGTCAAGCATGAGATCATATCTGAACCAGTGAGGTGATCAATTCTATCTCATTGGGAACGATAGAAGATGTGCACGTATTAACAACGGTAAACATCAGATTGACCATTGTCGAGGAGCCTGGAGTCACTTGTCAGTATACCTTGGATTATGTCAAGGAGCCTTCAAGGGGATTGAGCTTTGTTACTCTGCCCTTGCGCGTATATCGGATCGTAGACTATTCTCCCAGGTATATTTGTTCCTGTTGGTGACCTTAGTGGCCATAAACTTTAAGATTTTTTCCTAAGGTGACGGTGGAGGAAAGATACCACTGTACCTGGAGCAGACATTGACTAGACTCACTTGGACTCTCTGGAGGGTTATCTTCACTCGAGATGGTTTAAGTGGAGAAACTTGCACCGGTCTATTTCATTAAGCAGGTTTTCGGTGTAACTGTTCCAACTGCCATTGCTACATTAAATACTACAATGTTGGATTTCATCACCAACTAGTGTTTTTAGTGTGGGAATCTATTGTTTGTGTGTGGTTTGATCTCCTAGATTTTATAAGCATTTGATCATTTGTTTTTCTCCTTAGCGACTTTAGGACTTTTGATTGCGCGTGATTAATAATTTTTAATCGTGGCTGAATTACCAAGGCAATCACGTAGACTTCAGGGGAAACCCCCTGAGTATACACCAAGCCAACTTGAAGGACTGAGAGCTCTGGTACCACATAGTATCAGTAGAATTAGATCGACCGAACTAGGAGAATCATCCATAATTACTCATCCTGATTATCAATCACAACCAGCAAAATATATTCAAGATCCAATTTCAATTTCCGAAATCACTGACATTGCTTCTACAACCAGTGAATTAGCTGAAGAACCTTAAATTTCTGAGCCAGAAACTAAATCTGCTATGTTGGAATCATCTTCAGGATTTGTTACTCCCACTTCTAGTGATCTTGATTCACCTAGAGTAAGACATCACATTGCCGAAAACCTTCCTTCTGATCTCATATGTATTGAAGAACTTGTTGGTCCAGACGAAGACGTAGTTCTTCCTGAAACCCACGAAACTTTGAATCTTAGAGAGCATGAATCAATATTCTACAGTACTTTTAGAACTGACGCTTGGTATTTATCATTGACATATTTTTTACAAAACACAGGTCTTACTTATTCACCACCCCGAATTCCCTTTTACCCTACACCGAGAGGTTATCAACCTTCATTAGCTATGTCGGGTGAGTAATCTATGTTTTCTCAATCTCCAGAAACATTCTTATACGGTGGTTCTTCTTTTCCTCCGGGATACCAGTCGCTCTCTGGTACCTTCTCTAGAGCAGCTCCTCAACCAATTCAACAAATTTTATCATCTGGTACAAATGGAACAAACATTAAAATGTTGAACATAGAACAGATTTTTATGATGTCTGGAAATATTCCAAATCCTCAACCTCAAGGTAGTCAATTATCGCCTGGAGGGCAACCTCAGAGTAATTTTTTACCACCTGGAGTTCAAACTATAGGACAATATTTCCTGCCTAGGGAGCAACCTCAAGGAAAATACATACCTCAAGGTCAATATCAACCCCAAGGACAATACATACCTCAAGGTCAATATCAACCCCAAGGATAGTACATACCTCAGGGTCAATATCAACCCCAGATTCCGTGCATGCCTCTGAGTCAATATCAACCTCAGGGTCAGTACCCAGCTCAAGGTTTTCAACCTCCTTCCGGTCAACCATGATTACAAGGAACTGGAAATTTTCCAGTTAATTATCAAACTTACATTCAACCTAGTTATGTTCCTTCATATGCAAAACTTTCTATGGGTCAATACCCCAGAATTAATATGGTGTGGGATCCATATCAAATTCAACAGACTTTGCAACCCAATGTGCAGTTACCTAATCAACTTGGATAGCCATATGTTCTAGTCCAACCCAGCAACCTGTCCAACCTACCATTCAACTCTCTACACCTAGTTATGTTCAGCAACCTGGGCCTAGTACACCTAGAACTCCGCCTCAATCTTCTACTGCTGTTGAAACTTCTATTAAACCTACCACACCTATTTCTGGAGTATTTGCAGCTCTTGTTTCTACTACCCCTATATCAGTACAAATTCCTCAAGTATCTATGCCACAGTCAGGATCTACAATTGAGACTACAACCCAGATGCCTACAGGAAAATCTAGTACAAGTACGATTCTCACTAGTCAACCATAATTTACTTATCAACCGTACCAGGGGTAGTATCAATTTGGACATGCTACACAAAATCCAATGTATCAGTATCAGCCGTATCCTAGGTATACTTATCAACTACCTCAACAACCCCAATATGGTCTGGTTAATCATGGTTATCCAGGAGGTTTCACAATTCCCAATGCAAATCCAATTCCGAGATATCCTGGATATCCTCTTGCAACTGGTTTGATCACACAAGGTTATCAAGACCCTAGCCGTCGGTTACCATTCATAGCAACTTTAGATTTACTTGATCTATCACGCCTTACAAATGATCCCATTTTTTATCTTCCATATTGGTCGTCGATGCCTAATAAGTTGCCCAGTGATATTCCAAAGTTTGAGGGTAAGTCAGGAGAAGATCCATCTAATCATGTTATGACTTATCACCTCTGGTGTGCATCCAATTCACTAATCGATGATTCGATTCGATTGCATCTTTTTCAGAGAACTCTCATTGGTCTAGCTACCAAATGGTACATTGAGTTACCACGAGCCTAATTTAATAATTTTAATGCACTAGCTACTGCTTTCTTAACCCATTTTCAATTACCTGTCAGATAAGACAATGGTACGGAATTGTTGACCTCATTAAAACAATCTATGTCTACATACATATCAGATCACATTCATGAATGGCGTTGTAGGCAGCGTTTAGTGAAAGTCTTTTTTCCAGATCAAATTTTGGCTGAATGGTTTATCAAATCATTATTGCCCAAAATTACTGAAGATGTGGCCAAAGGATGCGTTGTTACAGAAGAGCAAGTCATTGCTCAAGCTCAGTACCTTGACCTTTTATATACACAGTCAGGTACTCTGTATGACAAAATCCTCGATTTACCAAGACTTGGTCAATTAAATACAACTCCTTCAGGCTCTCATGCCACTGATGGTGTAATTGGTTATGTTAACACTAGGAAGGGTAAGAAGAAATCTTCCAAGATGACCTCTCCTATTATAACTTTACCTGATTCACCCAAAGGAGATTCTTCCGCTGAAACTTCCACCGATATTCATGTTGTAGAATCATCTACAACCAAACCTAAAACTGGTGGTAAAAATAAAGGTAAGAATAAACACAAGAAATATTCAAAAGATAAAAACGATAAAACTCAACCAACTGACGATAAATGAAAACCTCGTTATCCCTCTCTGATCTGTGATGAGGATCATTTTACTAAAGAGTGCCCGCATAGAGCCGAGGTATTGAAATTCGTTAAGGGTTAACCCATACATGTTGTCTTGAAGGATCCCTTTCCCACTCAAGATAATAACATGATTAGATCTTCCTCAAATACGCTAGAAGATATCTTAATGGTTGTAACACGATCGCAAGATTACGGTAGTAAAAATCCTGTTGCTGGTAAAGAAGCAGAAAATTCTAATTCAACATCAAATACATCTCCCTTAGTTTTTGATCCACTCCAGATCAAGAAACCAAATCCTGACTTAGTAATCAAACCACCTGCTAAAGATGCACTTCGTAAATCAGCTTTCAATCCACATGCGAGAGCTGCTCAGAACTACAATATTGTTGAAGACCTGGCAATTTCCCCTTCAGCAATGTTGGCTTTGGAAGTGCTGCAATCATGTCCAGCCCAAAGAAAATTACTATTGTCAGCCATAGGAGCCGTAGACCTTCAGGATTCGAACCTAATGATCTTCGATTTAGAGAATTTTACACCCCACCTACCCCATCAAATGGCTTTTCAGATTCCAGTAATAGTCAAAAACAAACGTTGCTTTCGTATTGTTGTTGATGAAGGGGCTTCTACGTGTATTATGTCATTAAAATGTTAGAAATAACTTGGTTCTCCAACAATTAACCAATCGCCGACTATCCTCAAAGCTTTTTATGGAAGAGGTTTCCATCTGTATGGTATTTTACAGAATCTACCAATAGAGGTCGAAGGAAAAACCATTAATCTAGATGTGGAAGTGGTTGATGCCCCTCTGGATTACAACCTTCTCCTAGGCCGTAGTTGGTCTTACGCCATGACTGCTGTTGTATCATCGGTCTTTCGCCTCATCACGTTTCCTCATAAAGGAGATATCGTTAAAATAGATCAGCTCTCATATTATTCATCCGACCCATCCACTACTGGTATCATCCAACATGTCGGAAAATCAACTATCTCTTATAAAGATGTCGGAGTGGGTTTAATCAAATATTCTGCTTTACTGGGAACTTTTTCCCTCCCTGCTCCCAACATACCACCTCCTATTACTAACATCAATATGATTACATCAAGTACTATTTCCTTTTAATGATCCTTGGATAGTACCTTCAGACTCAGAACTAGATTCTTTCGACGACACGATGCCTTTGAGTCCTTTTGAATTAGCATATCAGGCAGTATAGTCATTTTATGATACTCCTTCAACTAAAACTGTTCTAGTGAATGTGATCAATGAGGAGTCACTTTCGATATCAAGCTCAACTTCGCCATCAACTCCAAATCCTGTTCAACAAGTGTTCAATACTGATGAGCATATTCGTGAATTTTTGTCTATCGAAGAATTACCATGTGAAGATCTGCATCATCAATCTTCGTTCTTACCTGATCTTGATCATTTTGAAATTGATTTTTCCTCCATTTTTACCGCTTATTATGTCAACGAACCCCGGAATCCTCTCACGAATTTCAATTCTGAATTGAACTTAGCAAACATTTATACGACAGTTCCTATTGACCTCTCGGTGAAACCACTAATTCTTGAAAACATTCATATAGGTGCCTCTTGTACGCCAGATGAAATCCAAACATATAAAGCCCTATTTCAAAAAATTTGTGACATTTTTGCCTGGTCATATGAAGAAATGCGAGGAAACGATCCATACATTGTTGTTCATGAAATTAAAACTTACCCAGATGTTAAACCTGTCCGACAAAGATTACGTCAGATACATCCGCGAAAAGCTGTCGCTATTAAAGCAGAAGTTGAGAAATTACTTCGTGCAAGTTTTATTTATCCAATTCCTTTAACGGATTGGGTATCTAATATTGTTCCTGTTAATAAAAAACAAGGGACAATACGAGTATGTATTGATTATAGGGATACAAATCAATTTTGTCCAAAAGACAATTATCCAACTCCTTATATCGATCAAATTTTTGACGATTGTCCCGTAAGTGAAATTTTTTCGTTTATGGATGGATTTTCGGGCTACAATCAAATCAACATACTCCCTGCTGATCAACCCAAAACAGCTTTCATTTGTCTGTGGGGAACTTTTTCTTACTGCAAATTACCTTTTGGACATAAGAACGTTGTCGCAACTTTTCAGAGGGAAATTTCCTATGCATTTCATGACATTAAACACAATTTGAAACCCTATCTCGATGATTTACCTGCTCATTCATCGTGCAGAGCAGATCATCTTACTCGTCTATGAGCTATCTTTTTGAGATGTAGGTTTTATAGGATTCGTCTGAATCCTCACAAATGTGTCTTTTGTGTTGAATCTGGACGATTGTTGGGATTTTTTGTCTCAAAGGAAGGAATTCGTGTCGACCCATCGAAGGTTGAGGCTATCATCAATTTACCTCCTCCTTCTACTCTTCGGCAACTCCAAAGATTGCAAGGGAAAGCGAACTTTTTTAAGTCGGTTCATTCCTAACTATGTTGAGTTAACCAAAGGTTTTACCAGGTTGTTAAAGCAGAATATTCCGTTCTTTTGGGACGAGATCGCTGATCGATCTTTTGATGCTCTTAAACATGCGTTGACCCATACACCATTATTTCATCCTCCCAATTACAACTAGGATTAATTTTTATACTTAGCAGCCTCCAATTCTACGATTGGCATGGTCTTAGTTCAGGAAGATGAATTCCACAACGAACATGTGATTTATTATCTCAGTCGCAATCTGCATCCGACCGAAATCAAGTACTCACATGTGGAGAAATTGGCCTTGGCAACCGTTCAAGTTGTTCAACGTTTCCGTCATTACACACTGTTACACAAAACAACAGTGATTTATGATTGTAACCCTATGATGTATATTTTGACCAAACAACTGCTAGGAGGAAAATACTCCAAATGGATTGTTATCTTGCAGGAGTTTGATTTGGAATTTGAAAAATCCAAATCAAAGAAATCATTGGTATTCGTTGAACTTATGTGTGACTTCCCATGTACTGACACCGAAACTGTGGCAGAACATCCGTTCGCGGATGAATATTTGTTTCTTATCAATACCATCAATCCTTAGTATGGGGATATCATCATTTACCTCCAAACCCAAACTTTTCGGTTGGAACTTTCCCGATCACAATGACAAAAAATCTGTTTTCAGTCTTAGCAATATCATATTGTTGGTGACACACTATATTGTCGTGGTGCGGACTCTATTTTTTTACGTTGTCTAACTCTTAACGAAGCTGAAAAGGTTTTAAATGACTGTCATTCTGGAGCATGTGGCGATCATATGTCTGGGCATGCCACAGCCCAAAATATATTTTGCGCTGGCTATTTTTGGCCGTCCTTATTTAAAGATTGTATTTCTGCTATCCGAAAATGCCACAACTGTCAAACTTTTGATCGAAAGATGTGTGCACCACCCGCTCCTCTTCACCCTATAATTATTGTGGGTTCTTTTGAAAAATGGGGCATTGACTTCATTACATGTAACCCTCACTCGGCTGAGGGGCATGGGTATACTATTCTCGCAGTAGATTATTTTACCAAATGGGCCGAGGCGATGCCTAAATTTGCGGCGGATGGAAAAACTGCAGCTAATTTCATGTTCAATCATGTGATTGCTCATTTCGGTGTACCCCAAGCGATAATTACTAACCATGGGAGTCATTTCGAAACATCATGATGACCAAGTTAACTGATCAACTTGGCCTATAACATGACATTTCTACACCATATTACCCACAGGATAATGGTCTGGTTGAAGCGATCAATAAATTTTTAGTCACCATGATCAAACGAATCATCATAATTCATAAATCGAATTGGCATACCATGCTCTTTTCAGCCCTTTGGGCATATAGAACTGCAACAAAAACATCGACAGGTTTTACCCCTTTTCAACTGGTCTACGGTTTAGAAGCGGTATTACCGATTGAATGCGAGATACCGTCACTCCAACTAGCCATAGAGTTACTACTAACCACTTCTTAAGAGGAGAAATTTTTTCTGTACTTAGCTCAATTAGATGAGAATCGGCGCACCGCTGCATTAGCTACAGAAACTCATGCGAAACGAATGAAAGTTCAATATGATAGAAGTGTTACACCTCGTATTTTTTCAAAAGGAGACTTAATATTGGTTTATGATCAAGCTAACGACAAGCTAGGGGCAGGGAAATTTGAACCCATGTGGCATGGTCCTTATATTGTCAAGCAACAACTTGCAAAAGGGGCCTATGAACTAATTGACTTTGACGGGGTCTCTTTAGGTAAACCCAGAAATGGGCTTTATCTGACGAGATATTATGCTTGATTCTTGTGTGGAGATCTTTCCTGTATATTAGTTATTTTCATAAGCTGGCATGTTATATATTAGAGAGAGTGCCTAGTTTAAGTGTGCTTTTACCACTATCCCTGCTTATTTGGATCACTCTTGATTTTTCAGATGTCGACGTCCCTTCAAACATACATTGGTTTTTCTGATTGTGCTTGTCGTAGTACACAGAGCATTTCTTCCACAGCTTGGGTTATTTATTCACCCACTGATGAGTTAGTATCTATGCATGGGGTAAGCCTCGGTCATACGACGAACAATATTGCAGAGTATAGCGCATTTATTGAATTATTTTCTGAGTCTATTTCATTTGGAATTCAAATTTTGATTGTTAGGTTAGATTCTGAACTCATTGTATTACAATTGAATAGAGTATATGCAATTAAAAACCCAGTGTTGTTAAGATTATTTTTGAGAGTTCGTCTCTTGGAACGAGAATTTGATTATATTGAGTATCAACACATTCCGAGAAATTTAAACACATTAGCTGATGCAGTAGCTTCTAGTGTTATAAATATACATTTGCAATAATTAAAGCAGTAGATCAAAATAACATTTGATAACATGTTAAGACAGATAACTGGAAATAATAGTGATATCATAGCATAAGAGTAGTGTTTTCAAAAATGTTACATCGTCCTCGATCATAGGTTCAAAAGCCTTATGATTGAAAAAAGTGATACAAAAAAATGATATAAGTCTATAATATCAATCATACACTATCCGTGGTGATGATCACGATAAAACACTACAGCCTGTGCCACCTTGCTCAGAAATCTCTTGAACGGTCCCATAACCCCAATAACATATCTCTGTAAGCGGAGCGGAATGTCATCTATGGTAGTCTCTGGAATATCTAAAGTCAACTGCTCCAAATGGCTTTCCAAGTCGGTAAGGACCTCTGCTGTCTGATCCTGTGGTGGTGTTGCTGCTGCAACTGGCTTCCTGTCAAAAGGACAGAGAGTGGCTGGTCGACGTGGACCCACAATTGCATTTGAAAATTTTTGTCATCATTTTTGGACGATTTTAAAAACAAAATAAAATTTAGAATTTAGAACATGTCAAAATGATTTTTTACCTGACTCATCCCACTATGTCCCTGGATGAAGGGACATCTCTCGATTGTCGCAGAAATCTATCCCAACGTAAGGGAAATCTTCTATCATGAAGATTTGATTCTCCAACCAATGAAAATAGGATGGAGTAAAATGAACGACCTCGACGCCTTCACTATGGCAGGCCATCAATGCAATCCATCGAACCATTCGAGGCTCTTTGACTCTACCATGATCAACTAAAATAAGTTGTGGGGCCAATAAAGGAATCCTCTCTAGAGAAAATGTGACCACGATCGCTCCATCTTCGAAGTTTTTCAACTTCGCATTTTTTTCTCTAGTCAGTTGGCCTTTGACATTGGCCAACACTGCCTCACACCAATTGAAAATGGTGCCTCTAAAGCAGTCAACGACAGTTTGCATTTGGGATCTTGTAGCGACATGTGGAGCTACGCTCCCACACAACCTGGTTAATGTAAATGCAACCACTTTAATCTTAGGACGAATAATGGTTTTTATGTTAATGCGTTTATCCTTGGGGTCTGCTTCTTCATTGCAAAATTCTTCCTAAAGACTAGCGACAAATTGGCCACCTACCCTAGCCCCAAATAAAGAGAGTGGCTCACCCCTCTTTGATAAACTAGTGAGGAAGTATATGTCTTCCAGCTCAATCTCAAGCCAGTGACCTCGAATGATAAAGCATTGCTCCTAAACTTTCCATTTGTTGACTAGCCAGGTAAGAAAATCCACTTGAGCCTTCATACCTTGAATGGCCCAAAATTTGTACAAACCGCATTCTCTCAAAATACGTAATGTAGGAAGATGTAACATGGCTACATCATCAACTTCTTCATGCTCACGTTCTCTCCACTCACGCATGGTAAATATCCTACAATGGACAAATTGAAAGATCAAAACAATTTGAAGGGGAAAATTTGGTTTAAATTGGGAGATTTGTTCATTTTATTTTTTCTTACGGCGTCTCCAAACTTTACGCTTAAGAACATTGTGTCGATCCGCACGCGTCTTATGCATAAGGTATGGGACCATCACAATTTTCCCTTTGTAAAATAGTCGGGGTCCGTAGGTTCCATGTGTTTTACCTGCGGACCCCCGTGAGCGAATTTTTGAACCAATTTTCCTCCTTAAAAATAAATCTAAGCCCTAAATTAAGAAAGTAAATAGACAAAAATGAAGAGAAGGATGATGTGGATTACCTGGAACTGATAGTTTTCGATTCTGATGGGAAAATCTTCCGCAATATCCTTAGGAACATTTTTTACCAAAAGCTCTCAATTTTCACTCTGAAGTCAAATGGTAAAAATGATTTAGAAAAACTCCTTTTTATAATATTTTTTGAATAAATAAAATATATTTTTGTTTATTTTCCACTTTTAAATGTTTTTTTCCGAATTATTTTTATTAATCATAAACATGTATGTTTAATTTTTGAGTTTTTGTACAGAATACAAGATTTTTTGGGTGAAATGGTCATTTTGACAAAGAAGTATACTTTTTATCACTTTTTCAAACTTGGTAAAAATTATGAAAAAGTGGATGAGTACATTTTTATCACTTTTTCGAACTCGTTAAAATTTACAGAAAAAGCGAAACTACTAAGTACATTTTTATCACTTTTTCGAACTCTTAAAAATTACGAAAAAGCATAACCATGGAGTTCTCTTTTAAGCCCTTTTCAGACTCTCTAAAGATGAAAATATTACCGAGTACTTGACTATTCGAACTCGTTAAAGGAAATGAACAGTCGTCCCTTCAGTATAATTTTACCCCTTTTCCGGACTGAAATGGACTATTTACGAAAAATGTATACGTTGACTAATCATGGTTAATAGAGTTCTCACCTGTATTATTTCATCCTTTTTCAGGCTTGAGAGACTAAATTTATGAAAAAGTACACCCACGGATTTTCCTTAAGTTTTTAATTCTAACTCTCTAAAATTGAAAAACACCGAGTTTCTCCTATACTAGACTCGTTAAAATTTAACAGTAAAGGACCTGTCAATTATAAACAGGAACGAACCACTCCTTCTTAGGGTTCGATTTTAAACTAAGTTTGACTCATGCGAAGTATGAGCTTATATAACAAGCAAATGTAATCCTCCTCAAGCTTGTCAAAAATAAAGAGGTACTTGCCAGAAATGGTGGGGGAAAAAGAAAGAAAACTAATCCATTTGTCACACTTTGTTTTAGAAGCAGTCTACCACTCTTGAACATGACACTTTTTGTCACACTTCTATCTGGGTTGGGAAAATCTTTTGCCTATCATTTAATCAAACCATATTGAAAGTCTTCAGTCGATTTCTGGGTATTAGCTTTAGGTCAATTATTACCAAACCATCTGCAGTGTCGTTATGTGTTCAAGAGGACAGTTCGAATAAACCATTCATTGAAAACATTTGTCTCCATTCGCATTGACCATCCCTGAGTCAGTCCTTGCAAAATATTTCTACAAAAATTGACCTAATGGTTTCATTTCATGGGCTTTCCTACGACGGATCACTTTCTATCGACGACAGCTCATCATCTAGGAAGTTGACCTAGAATCCTTCAGTACCTTGGAATCTTCATGCCTTAATGGAAGGTTTCTCGCCTTCGATGACAGGTTACATCATTGACCTTCAATCGAACGATTCCGTGAAATGTTCTACTTCAGATCATTTATTCACATTCCATGGATTGTACTGAGTACTTTGAGAGCCATTATCATTATTGGTGGTTTCTCTCACACTTGTTAATAGTTCACATCATTGGCTGGTAATCAAGTGGTTTCTACCATGTTCGACTTCGACACGATCAATCGCATGGATAGAATCGTACTAGTTCGGGTAACGGAAATCAAGACCCTGGATCTAGTTTCCACCATCTAGGCTGCAAGGAGTTTTATTATTTATTATGCAGTAGACTATTCATAACATATGGTTATGTCCATACTGTTTCTACATTATTGATGTAATATTAGAATCATTTTTATACCAGAACATTTTAGTTAAGATTTGATTTAGTTAGTTTTTTCTCTGAGTATGGGAATGCCTACCTCAGCGATGATATATATATATATATATATATATATATATATATATATATATGTTTTGCATTGACTGTTTTTACAAGATTCTGATTGGGGTGTCCAAAAGCTAATCCTTGAAATGATAAAGCACATCACTCTTCGAATGGTCTCAGACTTCGCACTTTAGGGGGAAATCTATTACACTAAAAATTGTCACCGTGACGTTTTACTATCTGTATGAGTTCATCATTACTCATACAATACTCCCTTAGAAGTCTACAAACATCAAGTTCCTAAAACCAAGCCTTGAAATTGAGAGAAAAACTTATAAAAGTCATAAAAATATTGTACCGCACTTTCTCTTAGTATTACCTGCGGTGTCACGTCTGTTTGCTCTAGAACATGCAGAACCAGCTACACTTTTTCTTCATTAAAGGTGTGGACTCCTGTAAAAGGTAAAGTGAAAGCAGAAGTAAAATTTGGAAGCCCAACTGGTTGAATCTGGAAGCTTCTAGAAGCAATTATTCGGTGGAAAGTTCACTCCTTTCATGTACATTCATCCCTCCATTAAAGGAGCCTACCCCTTGGTATTTGGAACTTATTCCCTTGAAAGAGGATTCTATCCCCTCTTATTTGGAGCTGCAACCTCTTCTCTTTTGCTATAAATTGAGGCCATAGTTCAGCCTCAAGGAGAGTTAGGCTTTGAGATTTTTTGAGGATAATTGTTGGATAAAATCAGACCCTCTTAACTGATTACCATATGGGAATGATTACACACTCATGTGTATGTTAGTCGAGAGAGTGCAAAGGCTTGTCAAAGTAGAGGAAACGGTTGTTCCGGACCCCGGAAGGACCTGTACAACATCAAGGCGAACATGGTTGTAAGGCTCCTTTCATCAAAGATAATACAAATGGATCCTATTTTCTCAATGAGTTGTTTATTTAAATGGCTTATTTCTTGAATTCCTTGATCATCAAGATAGATTTACGGTTTATGAATTAGTCTATATTATGCAGGTGCTTCTGATTCTTTCATGTTTTTTATTGCAGATCCCGAAAGGAGACGTATTCAAAGCGATAGGAAAGAAGACTACGATCAGTGCTGGACTACATGTAAGTCCTAAATCATTCATTATAGATAATTCTAGATCAAATATAATCTAAAGAAAGTATTTTACATCTGTCTGTTTTTTGCTAGTTATCGTAGGATACTAGGGAAATATGTCTTGTCCACAAGAACGATTTATCCGTCCAACAATACTGGAGGAATTAAAAAGGTTAAATATATATTGGGCCTCTTTTCTTTTTATGAGTGGATATGAAGTAGATGCAGTGATACCAAAGAAAGTTTCAAAACCAAATAATACTCCATCTCCAGCTGTAATATAAGATATTGATGAAGAAGGAGGACAGCCTCCTATAGAACCAATGGACATTGAAGTTGAACCTCTATAAGAGTCTAATATCCCTCAACCATCACCTATAAGACAACAACAGAGAATTAGGAAACAAAGCAGAAGGAGGGTAACAAGAGGCCAAACATTTTCCAAAGGAAACCTGGAAGACATCCTCTAGGCAATGTATTGAAGAATCCCCAATTGTACAGGCAGAAGACATTGAAGGAGATAGAATAAAATTGAAGAAAGGTAAGTCTGTCAAGAAGTTGGATTTTGCAGGAGAGGATGCTGGTTTCATTTTCTAGCCAAAGAAGCCAATGAACAGGTCACAGATTTCAAAGGATTCCATGGAAAGCAAAGGAGCATAAAAGATCAGTGAATTTAAGTAGCCAAAGAACATCATAGACCTATCTCCAGCAGCAGAAGAAGTCTTTGTACAAAAAAAATGAAAAGAACATGTTGAAGAAAATACTGAAGTATAAATTCTGCAAGAAAAATTAAGAGAGGCAAGGGAAGAATTAGTTGAAGTGAGGATAGAATTAAAATAAGCCAAGGTGGAAAAACAACTAATGGCAGATTTGAGAAAGAGATGAAGGAGCAGCTGGATAAGTATGATAAGACTTTTTCAAATCCCAAAAAGATGTTGAAGAGAAGCCTTCCCTTGAGGAGGGTGGTAAAAAACACAAGGAAAAGGAATTTGTAGTTATAGTCTGAGAGGAAAAAACTCAAAAGGCAGGTCAAAGAGTTGGAAGACCAAATGGACATGATTCAAGAAGAACTGAAGAAAAGAGGACTGAAAATTAGATTGGTAGATGAACTTGAGGTACAACCTGTTGTTAATGAAGACGAAGCACCCAAGGACTGAGAATTTTATCTCAAGAAATTTTTTTTTAATTTTACAGCTTGCAGGTGACACAAATTTTGGGTTAGAAGGAGAATTTTTTGAAGAAAATTACCAAATATGTAGTTTCTGCCATATCAGGTTGTTTCATAATGAGCTCCAAGCTTGAGGGCCGAAATTCGCTACAAAATTTCTAAAAATATTTTTTATCTAAAAAATCAGTTTTATGGAGATCCAATAATGGAATTTGATGGTATTTATTTATTTTGACCTAAACAAAACTTGTTGACTAGCAGAGGTGGCACGCTATGAAACTGCCTAAAAATATGATGTTTTGTAGCGAGATATTTTTAAATAGTTTTTGAAGGTTTTAATTGCATATGGAAGGAAAACCATCCACCTAGAGGCATCCAAACAGACAGTGGGCCATCTCAACATAAATCCATTACTTGGCATATGTGTCACTCATAAAAATCACCATGAAGACAAAGTTCTAGATAATGTTAATATTTTCCTAAAAATTAGGAAAAGTCGCATACATAATCTGAACCATGGAAATATGGATACCAGGGGTCATTACCATGGTAATTTCCTGTAATAATTGTGGCGATAATTTTTATTTTATGCCGTCCACAGATACTATCAACATTACCAAGGGATTTACCCAAGGTATTGACTAAGAAAAAAGCTATATAAGGAGATGGAGATCAAGGTGTTAGGTGTGAAAGTGAATATTTTGTCCATGTGTGATTTGATCTAGAACAAATGTGCACCAGTGAGCAAGGAGATGGCTCTTATCTGATAGATCTGAAAGTGCAATGAAGACTAATGAATATACCTGCTTAATCTATTTATGTCTGTGTAGGTAACAATGCTAGATATGTGGTTATATTGATGGTATGATCTAATAATGCAATAATATGTGACGATTGGCAGTATGTGCGTAGAGATTTGGTTTTGTCATGGGTTATGATTTGAAGAAAAGGATTTGATTCAGTAATTTAATATTTGTACATGGGTTTTCTTCTGGATAGTCACGTACATACACGAATAACACTTCACAGGAGCCATGTATATATTCTAAGATAATTTTCCTTTAGATCACAGCTTGATCTGGGTTGTTTACATATGTTTGAATGCCAACTAAATTTATGAATATTGTATTATTTGTTGATGTATGCCAGTGATGCCTTGATAAGCATGGTTTTTATCTCAAAGTGTTGATTGGGTTTATTTGGTTGTGGCTTGGTATGTTGATTAGTGATGATGTTGTAAAATTGTGATTAGGTATTCAATTATTGGTATATTTGTGATTGGATGTTGTAGTGATTTAGAATTTGTAATTAGTGATTCAATGGTTTATTGATTCATTTGGTCTGTATTCAGTATTCAATGACTTGATATTTGTACATAGGTATTATGTAGAGGAAGCGTGTATATACACAGGTCTTCTTAATAACAATGGTGCATATATTATGAGTTATATTTGGTTAGGGTTTGCAATTTTGCTTGATGATGAACTTTGATCATTTTTGTTATATTTTTCATTGATTGTCAATGATGTCTTGATCAGTATGGTTTATATTTGCTATGTTTTGGTTTTGCATTTATGTGATCTGATTGTAGTGCTTGATTCAGTATTCAGTAGATTGATGTTTCAGTGATTCAATTGGTTTTCAATAGTGATTCAATGGTTGTATTCAAATTCAGTAATCCAGTATTTAGTTTGGTATATTGGTTTGGGCTTATTGTTGATGTGGGTTCGGTGTGAAAATTTGATGAAAGGTGGCCTACAGCTTTTTATTTTTTCGATCCAGTGTGAAACATTCTGAAATTTGGTCCACAAGGTACTGAGGTTTGGAGTCTTCAATGAGGGGGTAGAATCTCCCTTCTGGTAGGAGAGAGTAAAAAATATTATAGGCTTGTTGCTCCCTTCCAGTGGGTGCTGGAGAATGAGTGGAGGTTGCAGCCAACTACAGGTGGTTTCCTGCGTGCTAGTAAGAGTCTATGCCAGTACAAGATGTAATGAAGTTTTTCCTTATAATAAAAGAAGAAGAAAAATATTATAACACCAGTGATTTTCTCACACATTGGATTTCCACCTAAAATATTGGTATCCATATGTGTTGATGTGTTTATTATCTTTCTGCTTTCTCCTTATCATAGTTACTTCCTAATAAATGGATAATGAAATAACGATGCCTTGGTTAAATATAAACATTAAATTATTTGGATATACGCATTTTTCATTATTTAGAGTTGTGTACACATGGGGTTGTATAAAGAACAGTAACATACAAAATAATAAATCTAAAATTGAAAGTTTAAGTGAATTAAGAATACTAATTCACCCCCTTCCCCTAGTATTTTTCCTAACAAATTTTTGCCTTTAATTTTGTATGTTTAGACTTTTTTTCATGTCATTAATGATTCTGAGAGGTCTCAAGAAGTTTTGGGAAGTGGTATAGAGGCTGACCTTGAATTGAGGCTCAGTTCTCGGGACCGCACCCTCTAAACTAGACAACTTAGGTCACAACTGCACTCAGGAAGGCTTGTGAGTGTGGTTGGAGGCCTTCAACCACATGGATTCCTTGTCATGCATGTGCTTGGGGGTTAAGTTTGTGAAAATGAGCCTCAACTTAGGGTTTGGTCACCTGGGATTGTTTTTTGGCCCTTGAGGGTCCTTCTAGTCTCGAGGAATGTTATGAGTTGTCAATTGTTTGTTAGTTGTAGGCCCCACTTCCTTAACTGGAGCTAGGAGGTTGGTTCATGCCATAGTAACTCTTGTCTCATGTTTTTTTAATTGGAAACAAAAAATATTGAAAATGGCACCCATAAATGGCACCATAGGGGGCCTCTGATTTAATTTTCCCTTAATTAAATTGGAAGAAAAATTGTAATTCCATCACATGACAAATTGTATTAGTTAACTGAGTCACGAAGACTTAGTTAGCTTAGTAAATTTGAGTTGAGGGTCAAAGAGGAGGAATGTAGAGTTCTCCTGTGATTTTAGGGGTTCCAGTTACAATTATTTGTGAGTTTTAATTATTTAACTCAATTATTTGAGTTAAAATCAGTTTAACTAGTTCTAACTGAGAGATGAGCTAGTGGTAGGTCCAATGAATTAAATCTGATTTAATTCAAAAGAAGTGGTCAATCAGTTAACTAATAATTCGATATAAATAGCTGTTTCATGTCATTTCTAAGGAAGGCCATGTTAATATTGGAGTTAAAGGGAAGAAAACTATCAGTTGTATAATTAGAAAACTATACAGTTCATGCATGAGGTCATCGGGAAGCCTTATATGAATTTTGCAATCATTATCTAGGATTTTCCTAATTAACAGGGGCTCAATTAGCCTAGGAATGTGTAATGAAGGCAGGCCAGGACTAGGCAAGAAAAAGGTTAAATATTGGACCAAACTTGCTTAGATCACAAGCCAGATTCAAGCAGGATTAGAGTGAAATAGTCACCAGAGTGCAGAGGTTTCTCAGTGTGAGGAATAGCATCATATTATTTCATGATCTTTAATTTATGAAATATACATATATAATGGTTTTGATCAGTTTCTTTCCCCAGATACATCTTGTGTTGTGTGATTGACTATTTCTTTCTCTTACTTTTTATGTGATTGAGCGATCGTATTTGGTTTCCGCAAATTGTAGGAAGGATTAAGTATTTTGTCTTGGTACATTAAAAGATCAGTTGAATCTCATTGATAGATTTTATACATGGTATCAGACCAGGAATCACAATAGAAGAGAATAACAAGTTTGTTTTGAACAGGTATATCGAATTTGCATATTTATTCTTCAGGACCAGTAGCAGATCAATATGTCTTCCAATGGCTTGAGACTCGAATATGCACTCAAGGAAAATTCGAAATACGTAGCATGGAAGGATGGTATGGAGGCAATGTTGGAGGAAAATTTACTGAAGGAATTCATAGACAGTGATATTCCCAAGCCCGCAACAACATATGCTCAAAATATTGATGCATGAAAGAAGAATGTGGCAAAGGTGAGAAGGATATTGTTAGAAGGAGTTCAAGATAGTATTTTCTTGAATCTCCTGGAAAGGAAATTCTATATGCTATGTGGAAGGCCTTAAAAAAAAAAATTCAGAATAGCAGTGACCACAAGAAGTTGGCACTAAAGGACAAGCTCAGAAATATCAAGATGGAGGAGGGCGAGATGATACCAAAATACTTGACGGATTTCACTCAATGTCGAGATGAGCTTCTAATTATTGGTGTGACAATATCCTATGGTGATTTTGTGAGCCCAAAACTTCTAGGCCTTCCTAAGATCTGGAATAGCTACCGGGACTCAGTGAATGGGTGGGAGAATTTACCATAGTTTGAGTGATTGTGGTATGACTTGGTACAACAAGAGATAAGACGGAGCACCAGAGATGGGAACTCCTGCAAAGACAAAGAATAATATTTTGCATTAATATGAAAAGGCAAGAAATCCAAGGGAAAGAATTCCCAAGGTGAAGAGGGAAAGAGATACTTGTCCAAGGTCAAGTGTTTTCACTATCACGAGTATGGGCACTATGCCATGAAATGTCCACAGAAGGAAAGCAAGAAGGAGCCTGCAGTTGTAGCAATAGGTGAAGCTTTATCTTCACAGTTCGAGCTTGATTTTACTCTCATTGCATGCATTTTTAACACTATAATGGGATGCATGTGGTATCTATATAGTGGTGCCTCGTTCCAGATGATGGGGAATAGAGATCTCTTCAGTGACTTGGAGGAGAAGGGCCTCCAGCATAACATAGAGTTTGGCGATGATGGGAGGTATAGCACGACCGTCATAGGTAAAATTACCTTTCAGTGGGAGATTAGATCCCCTCTCAGACTCAAATATGTTTTGTATGTTCCAAGACTAAATAAGAATCTTGTCTCCGTATCAGTATTGGAAGACCGTGGTTATGATTTCATATTTAGAAAAGGAAAGGTGTTCCTTAGACACATCGCCATGGGACGGGTAAAATAGATCGGTGTATGAGTCAAGAAATTGTATGCTCTCGAGGTCAAATATGCATGCAAAGATTTGAGGAGCAAAGCAGAGGTTAGTGACTTGGTGGTTGAGAAGGAGCCTAAATTACCTTTAAACTTGCAACCTCAAAAGCAATCTTAGAAGGTTGTGGAGCAGCCATAATTGGAGAAGCAAAGAAGAGACCAAGTGGAGGCATCCACTCAAGCAAATACCTCCAGGAGGGGGGAATTTCAAGACAAATAGGAAAAGGGGGCACATGCAGCCATACCTCTAGGTGAGAGGTGGGGTAATGTGAAGACATAATCCCAAGAGAAGAAATTTGGGCAGGATCCATTGAGATGGCATGTCTCATGGATCAAACCTGACTACGAGGAGCCCATACTACACAGTAGCATGAAGGATCGGGAGGATTAATGCAATCAGATGTCAGAAATACATAAATCATACTGATAGATGTCAGATACTGGAGTGAAAGTCTCAGTTGGAAATAATGCAGAGTCATCACCAACGCAGAGTTTTCAGTAGACAGTGTAGTAATTGTTAGCAGTCAGAGACTCTGATGGAAGATGCATCATATTGATTTAGTTTTTTGGAGGCTTTTAAGTTTCAAGAGTTGCAAGAGAAAACAACACTAGAGAAGTGTTGCATGCAGAACATTCCAAAGCTACCGGATTGGGATAGATTGAATTAATTTTTTGGTTAGAGGGAATGTTGAAATTGGCAACAAAGAAATATTCAAAATGGCACTGATAAATGGCACCATAGGGGGATTCTGATTTAATTTTCCCTTAATTAAATGGGAAGAAAAATTGTAACTCCATCACATGGCGACTTGTATTAGTTAACTGTGTGAGAAAGACTTATTTAGCTTAGTAAATTCGAGTTGAGGTTCAAATAGGTTGCATTTATAGTTCTCCCATGATTTTAGGGGGTCCAATTATAGTTATTTGTGAGTTGTATTTAGTTAACTCAATTATTTGAGTTAAAATCAGTTTAACTAGTTCTAAATGAGAGATGAGCTAGCGATAGTTCCATTGAATTAATTATGATTTAATTCACAAGCACTGGTAATTCAATTAACTGATAATTCTGTTAGAGTCGGTATCTTCATCCCTCCGTCAGAGATCAAATTTCTCTTGTTGCATTTCATTTTAGGTGTCTCATTTAGTTTAGTCATCTGCATTCCATTAGGAGCATGGATCTCCTGACGGTAGGGGGGTTTTCACTTATATCCCTCATGTCATGTACCTGCTGGTCTGTGTCTGTTCATCAAAATCATTTACAGTCATTTTTGGTCTCTTGGTTAGCGAAGAGTCATTTTAGGGTTTTTAGTCTCATTAGGTCTAGGGTTTCGTTAATTTAGTCTTCAAAATGACAAATAATGTCAGCAGGAACATGAGGAAGTTTCAAATAAGGTCTCACTACAAAAATTTCATCATCATAATGCTTGATAATGATTTTTCTTCAAAACTCTGTTTTGAAGAAAAATTGTCTATTTCATCTGTATGTAATAAATCCAATGTAATTTTCAAGTTTTTAGTTGTAATAGTACTTCATTCGCAGCCCTGGTCGCCTTTGCCAAAGTTCCATGTCATCCATTCCCTGCAGAACAGACAGAAAGGACATCATTCAGTTGCAAAAGCAAAAATGAAACAATACAGAGTTTCTTGAAAAATGTCAAGTTTTACAAACACTACAAAGTGGGTTTTCAAAAAACAAAAATTGAAACCTTTGGCATAAAAGATATTTTCATTGTTCAAAGTTTCATTTTCATGCCAAAGACAGCAATGAGCCAAAAGAAGTGGTGTGAGAAGTGAAGGAAGAAACTTGGAGGTAAAACTGGGCAAAGTTGGGTGCGCGACGCATTCGGCAGCCGGTGCGACGCATCGGAGGAGCGCGGCGCATTGGGCCTGCCTCCCCAGTGTAAAAAATACACTGGCGCGGCGCATAAGAAGGGCGCGGGAAATTGGGCTGACTGCGCGGCGCATAAGAAGGGCGCGGGAAATTGGGCTGACTGCGCGGCGCATTGGGCCGAAACATCAAAAATTTTCCATTCTTCTCCAAACATAAAATTTGTTCGGTTTCTCCATGCTCAAGAAATTCAAAGCCACTCCTCTATTGCTCATAACTCATGCTTGGTGTTGATTATGAGATTGGTTATGAAAATTTGAGTACAAAACTAAACCCTATTATCTTGATTGAGAAGTGCTTCCTTAGGGTTTTAAACTTTTTTTGGTGTCAATCATTCTATTCCCATCACCTTTTTTTTTCCCTTCCCCTCACTATTATCTCATCACTACAGTCATTCCTAAGCCTATCTCCCTATCCCTAAAGTCATTTCATTTCCTATCATTCCCATTTCCCATTTCACTTGATTATAGCCCATCACTTTCATTACCCCATTCCTCCATATTCCCTCCCATTTGACATATATTTTGCAATCGAATCAAGACACCAAAGTTCTCATTATCATACAAGACAACACAGACCTTGCAAATTCTCATGGAGACGAATACTTCTTGTGACCAAGACAGTGACTCTACAACTGAATTGCATGCACCAAGAAGGCATTAAAGCATCGAAAAAGGCATGATAGACTCCAAATTTTGGCCGAAGCTTCTTTGGCCCATCATAGTGCTTGATGGTGGACATTCATTTTTTGGCCTAAACACAGATTTTTCCGCCCGACGCGTAGCGCCACTTGGCGCGTGCTTATAATTGGCAGCTCTTTTGGAGGAAAACTTTGCATTTCT
Organism: Pinus albicaulis; assembly: GCA_034641835.2. NCBI lineage: Eukaryota > Viridiplantae > Streptophyta > Pinopsida > Pinales > Pinaceae > Pinus > Pinus albicaulis. The sequence continues at coordinate 1,124,511,631 of CM076578.1, read as the reverse complement.
GGATTTTTCATCAAAATTTGTGCATGCCTATCCATTAACTAAGGATTTCATCAAGTTATGGGTTGCCTAAAGGGTCAAAAACACCTCAAAAATGACCTTTCTGCCACTTTTTTCACACACAGGAAGCAGTGTTGGGAGATTTGATTTTTGGAGGCGAAAATGGCAACCAAATTCAGAAATTCCACTTGGGTTGGAAATTGGATAGGCAGGGCTTTCCAACGAGCTATCCTGCACTCAATTTGGACTTCAGGGAGGCCCTCAAAATCAGCCTCAAATTTTTGCTATGCATAGAGATTTCAGGCGCGGCGCATTGGGAAATTTGGCCTATTTTTCACTCAGCAGCTCAGATTTTCGCCTAGTTTTGGCTAGTTTGAATTTTTCATGTAACTCTTGATGTAACTTGATGTAATTTCATGACCATGATGTAATTTTGGCACATTTTTACTCATCTTAGTGGATTCATTCACCAAAAAGTGAAATGTAAGTGAATGAATCAGTTTCCTATCATATAGAGGCAAGTTGTTTCATTGCCTATTTTCCAGTTCTTAGTTTAGATATGGTTGAAACAACTCCTAGAATGATGAGATCAACCCCTAGAGGCATGGGGATGAGTTAGGAATGTCTATATCTTGTATTTCTTCAGTCATTTTCAGGGTTGGACACTTGGGATTGCTTGGCACTTCATTGTACATTTCATCTCTACAATTTTGGCAAAGGAATAGACCAGGGTTTGCAGCACTCTTTGGGATCCATGTGGCTCTGTGTTTTGATGGTGTGTTTATCTATGTGATTTTAAGTTCATTGATGCTTATTGTATCATTTCCCTTCTCCTTTCTTCTTAAATTAAACAAATGAGTTATAAAGGTGGAATTCATTAGATTGCTTTTCTCTGCCTTCAGTGTTGTTTAATTTTCCATGTTTTCATCTGTTTGAAGAGGATTCTTGAAATCCTCTTGCCCTCTTCAGATCCTCACCAGTCTGAAACTATCCATTCATTCAATCCAAAGCATCAAAACAATTTCCTTCCTTGCCCCATTCAGAATTCTACAAAAACTAGGCCTCATCCCCGAACCCAAAACTGCCTTTCCCTTTGTTTCCAACAAAACCCCCAAAATCAAAATCAAACTCCTTTACTTATATACCTAGCCTAAAATTAGCCTTTATTTCAAGTCATCTCAAGCCCTATTGATTATTTTTGCTGAGATTGACCCGGAGAGATCCCTCTCCTGATCTGGTAGGGCTAGCTACCAGACTGAGCGTGGTTTGATGTTACCCTGAACTCTGCCTTCTTTCAGCCTGAGGTAGATTTAGGCAATAATAAATTCAATATAAATAGTTGTTTCATGTCAGTTCTAAGGAAGTCCTAGTTAAGATTGGAGTTAATGGGTTGATAACTATCAGTTGTATAATTAGAAAATTGTATAGGTCGTGCATGAGGTCATCGGGAAGCCTTAGATGAATTACGCAATCATTATTTGGGATTTTCTTAATTAATAGGGGCTTAATTAGCCCAGGATTTTGTAAGGAAGGCAGGTCAGGCCTAGGCAAGAAAAAGGTTAAATATTGGACCAAAATTTCTTAGATCGCAAGCCAAATTAGAGCAGGATTAGAGTGAGACAATCAACAGAGTGCATAGCTTTCTTAGTGAGAGGAATAACATTGTATTATTTCATGATCTTGACTTTATGCAATATACAGATAGCGAGGTTTTGAGCAGTTTCTTTCCTCATATACATATTTTTTTTGCGATTGATTGTTTCTTTCTCTTACTTGTTATGTTCTTGTGCGATCATATTTGGTTTCTGCAAATTGTAGGAAGGATTCAGTGTTTTGTTTTAGTACATTACAAGATCAGTTGAATCTTGTTGATATATTTTCTACAATGTTTACCCTGGCAGGCCGATGAAAATGGGTAAATGTGGGAGGGGTGGTTACAGTTGGAACCTAAGGTTATGCTTGTTCATCACACCTCTAGAGGTCTTGAATATAGTCAGTCCAAGGGTCGACCAACAACCGACCTTTCATCAAATGATCATTTAGCGAAGCAATCGACTGAGTGATTATCAGGCTAGTCAAGTGGTCAACAAGTGATACCACTAACTAAATGGTTAAATGAATAAAATAAAATCTTGAGTTGACTTGGAAAGTTGACTCGCCAACAAGAATGGTAAACATGAGTCAACAAGATAGAACAAATTTATTGGAAATAATTATAATGGTTAGTGCTCATTTCTGGATCAATTCCTTTGCAATCCAAGTTCCAACGAAAATTGTTAGATTTGGTAACTATAAATGAAGGACCCTATGGGTCAAATATACATGTATGTACTTGGAAATATTGATTGTGATTCTATTATTTATTATTCATTATGATGTTTTGATCATAATGCATTGTGCTTAAATGTTATAATGGTGTCTTTAGACACCACCCATCATCTTTGAATGTTATTTTATCTTCTTATTTATTTTATTTATGTTTAAAATTTTTTATCTCCTTTGTATTCTCGATTCCCCTCATTCCATAAAATTTTTAATTTTCATGGAAAAATGGTTAATTATGTAAAGTATTTCATCAAGTAATGAAAAATTGTTGACCAATTGGCTGAAAGGGGGAGTAACAATATGAGGCATGCTACTAGTAGTGGAAATTAGTGAGGGGTTTGGGAAACAAATTTTCCTATTAAAAATATATCCATAGCCAAAAAATTGTTTACCAAAATGAAAAAAATTTAATTTGAAAATTATTTCCCTCCTTCCCATTTCCCCAAAATCAGTGAATGAAGAGATCTGAGTGGTTGAGAAGCCAACCACCCCACAATTATGGAAGCATGGAGATGGAGTAGGATGTTTGAGAAATGGTCATAGATGGGTACAATTGATACCCATATTGAGTTCTGGAAGATCACCCACGAAATATATTGTTAGAGCTTAGAAAACACAAAATTTCCCCTAGTCGGAATACGAAAATACATGTAATGGGAAAATGTTATAGTTCTCTAAGGGTTGGGATGGTTTTGAAGTTTTAGAATGAGATTTGGAAGAGTTTTTAGGGAGAAAATAACACTCACATGTGAGAATCAAGTATATTCTCTAATGGGTATTTGTTGTTTTTTCTAGCAAGCAAAGCTCCCTAAGGCATTCGAATTTCATGCCCAAAATAACCTAAATATGATTGGGTTCCATTATATAATGGTTAGACATACCAAACCTCGATTTTTATTGCTAATTTTGGGAAAGGAAATCTAAACCCAAGTTGGGAAAACAGGACCATGAATTTGGTGTTTGTTTCATTTAGAGGAAGTAGTGAAAGGGGAGGTTTCTAAGGGACTACACTGGAAAAGAAGAGAATGCATTGTCCAATAGAAAATATCTTGTAAGGCATCTAAGCAATTTATGGAACCCATGTTCAATTGGCCAGAGGGTGACTTCCAATGTTGCATATGAAGGAGAGTGGCTTTCATAGTTGAGAATCTATATGGATAACATATGTCAATTTCCCTAGTGATATCATGACTTTCATAAGGGGTGGCCAAATGTAGGAAATATAGGCCCATCTTAGCTTATGGTTGGGTGGAAAGCCATATACCCTTCTTCAGCTACAAATAGAACCTCTTAGATAAGTCTTTATATTTACATTTAATTAAATTGATGTTCTTTATGTGGAAATGTTTTTTTATATTACATAATATGGTGTTATATTTTGTGTATGTCTATTTGATAATGATTTTTAATACCAAAATGAAAACATTGGGTCATTTAAGAGAGTTTATAAAGAGGCCACGTGAATCTTGAATATGTCAATTGTTAACATGTAACACAACTAAAAAATCATAAGTACTAAAAGAAAAATAATGTACGTTATAAAATTCTCACAACATTTGAGGTTGTAATGAGATATATTCATTAATCCACCAAATTTTACTTTCAATGCTACTATAGGAGGTTAGCTTAGGCTCGTGAACATGTATGAGAGGGGTATTATTCCCTAGGGTCTCCTTTACATTATTATAAATCTTCTTTGGATGTTATTCCTCAGCCAGTGAAATCACCATGCTAATGAACGAAGGCCTAGAATGGCAAGATTGGTTGTAAAGGTGTAGAGCTTTGAATGCTAGCTCAGGAAATTCCTAAATTTTTTAATAATAGAGTACAATTTATATATCTCCTTGTAACCTTACAAGGAGACATTAGGTCCTTATGCACTATATATTATGGAACCTACTTACAGCTTCAATTTCCATATCTCTCAAGTATAAATTTGGCTCAGGATAAGGCCATTATCTGAGGTTTAACGCTAGTGTGTCGTCCACTAAGCATATTGATGGCCTTCATCTCTATTATTGAGCTCTTAATTGATTTTGATATTGTATGTTTCTCCTCTTATACACCATTTTTTTTGTGATGACAAGGATAATTTTGGGAAGAGACCCATGATCATTTAATTTAGTTTAAGATCTGGAAATATGTTGACAAACTCACCTAGGCCCTTCACAAAAATCATATTTCAATGCAACCCCTAGCCTATTTTCCATGTTGAGATGTGATTGGGTTAACACTAAAATGGAATGATAGTCATTACACCATGAATGAGGGCCTCACATATTCCATCATAATGGCCATAGATTTGTCAACATTCCTTTCTATGAAGATATATCAACCAAGGAATTCCTAAATATTTCAAAGTTTGAATGGTCTCACATAAATTTCATGAGGAAGAGATGAGTTTAGGATATCTCTTTGTGAGGGAAATTACCTCGACCAATGATTTTCCATCAGCCATCATATTTCTAATTGCAATAAGAAGATGAGTTGGCAAGGGAATAAAATGTGTGTTACATAAATCCTCGTATTACTAGGAAGTTGATTACCTACATGTTTTGGATCTCATTTCTCACTCATAAGGCCATGTTCCACAATATATAGATCGTTGTATCACTAGGGAAGTCAGGTCTTGCATGATAGAGCCATATTCATTTTTTATAGGGTAAATAAATTTTCAAGTGATACATACTTAACAATTTGTTTTCTATTATGAGGGATGCATATAGATCTAAAGAATGTAATGTAGTTAACCTTTTTTTCTCTCTGGTTATCCTTCAATTTTGTTTCATTTTTTATTCCTCCTCTTAAGAATACACCTCAAATATAGCAACAAGAATTTCTCTAAGAGTGCTTCCTGTTGGTTCTTATGGAGCAATATGGGCTTCCATCCTTAATTTTTAATACCTTAGGTGACCTCCCTTTATTGGTTCTTGTGTATTAGTAGGGGCATTGGCTATTCCTTGTGCTATAACACCCTTTATTCTTTCCATTAATTATGAAGCAACATGTATCTCTTGGGTTGGATGAGTTGCAATAGTGCATCTATTCATTTTCTTCCTTTGTATAGGGACATAGGGTGGAATTTTCCTCATCAACCATTTGAAAGTTTTAGTGGTTTTTTCGCTGCTAATTATATCAACATTTCTATCATGAATTCTCTCCTATTGTGGAGTCGTAGCATCATATCTTTCTTCTTCAATGGGTACATGTTGGAGATGGGATCCCCTTGAAGAAAGCTGTAAGGAAAGCCTTCGCAGATTGAGGAGCGGAGCGCACAGTGCAGAGTCTATTTTGAGTCATAGGGGCTTTGGGGTGAGTCAAATCCCCTTATTATGTAATGTGATGGGATTATTTTGTGAACGTTGGACTCTGCCCATGGTTTTGGACCATGGTATTGTAAATGCCAAACCTATATAAGGAGCCTAGATAGAATTGATAAGCAGATGAAAGATGTGAAAAGAAGGAAAGTAGGCTCAAATGATAGATCTTATGACGCATTTGGATGTCAGATTTTTTTGAGTCAGAGTCTATGTATTGGGTTATAGAAAAGGCTCCTGCAGCTTTGTGCGTGGAGGCCGTAGGAAGTCTGCAACTGTGTGCGCATACCCCTGCAGCTATGTGCACAAGGTGGAACTGAATGCATGAGAAATACCTGGCTATTAATGAAAGAACTATTGGATAGATCTAAGTTACATTGATTTGTTTTGATTTTACTTACTGTTTATGAATATTTGTGTCGAATAAGGGTTTTGATATGTAATTGAATAAGACCTACGAAGCTCTGTTAATAAGGAAAAACCATAAATCCACAATCCTCTATCCCTCTAGATGCAGAAACCTAGTTCTAGCATCCCCCTATATTTCCTCGGGTGAGACTTCGATCTGTGCAAGAATATCATTGCCGAAAGGGCAAGTAATAGTGGGTTTTGTTGGACTACATAGTCACTTTGAACCTAGTTCTAGGCCCCATGAAGCCAACAAATGATCGAGATCTGACTAAGGGATAACTAGATGTGGAATATGTTTAAGCAAGAGATCGAAGATTGGGTAAGTATGAAAGAACATGAGTTTGTTGTGCAAGAAAATAAAAATCCACGCATCTCTATTGAATATTGGTTACAGAAGTATATCTATACATATCAATACGAGATTTTACATTTTCTAGTGAGATGTATGAGTGGATATCAAGACTAGTCACTGCAGACGGTTCGGTTCAATAATAAGCTAACTGCGTGAACCCCCGATCTGATTGAGAAGCTGAAAAAGACTGATAACGAGATCACGAGGGAGATTTATTATTGGATAGACAGTATCCTTGGAGGTTTTACGACTAAGTTCACGATCAAGACTTATGTGTCTTATAGCGAAGCAGAGCACAATTTCTTCAAAACCCTTAGAGGTAAGTACTTGAATTCACTGAAGCTCTGGATTAGAATGCTATTGAGTGAAAAGTGTACACTACGGATGCACTCAGATGGATGTATGAAGAAATAGAACTTGGTGCTACGCGAAGCGGCACAAGGTTTAGGGCCAGTTGGGGAACATACGTTGAAAGGAATATAGTCCATTGTTTGGGTCTATAGAAAGACAAAGAAACCCTGCTACCCAGAGAAGTCTGAGATATGAAATTCAACATAGCACTACAGATATTCCCCAGCCTTCCACCCCCATCATCACTCCATCCTATTCTAATCCTCCACCTCCACCTCCACCTCCACCTTCATTGAATTCGAACCATGGATCTCCCACCAAAAAACCAATGGTCTTACCGTTATACCACCGCCACATACGGCCGACGTCGAGTCTTGATGCTCCGCACAACTGGTTAGGGGAAGGATACTATAACTAAGTTGCAAATACAAGTGAGCATGCATCAAGCGAGTGGGTTTCAGGAGAGTGTGGCCCAAGTGAGCCAAGTCCCAAAATTTGGAAGGTGAGCAGTGTGCCAAAGTAGTTCCACCATTGAAGAATGCCTTGAGCAGCATCAAAGAAAAGATAGATGGTGCACTAACTTTGTGACTCAAGACGAGTCACAATTTTTTGTTGGGATCTTGTTGGAGATGGGATCCCCTCGAAGAAAGAAGCAAAGAAAGACTCTGTAGATAGATGAGCGGAGTGCGCAATGCGAAGTCTATTTCGAGTCACAGGGGTTTTGGGGTGAGTCAAAGCCACTTATTATGTAATGGGATGGGATTATTTTGTGAACGTTGGACTTCGCCTATGGTTTTGTACCATTGTATTGTAAATGAAAAACCTATATAAGGAGTCTAGATAGAAGTCATAAGCAGATGAAAGATGCGAAAATACATCAAGTAAGCTTAAATGATAGATCTTATGATGCATTTGGATGTAACATTTTTTTGAGTCAGAGTATGTGTATTGGGTTAGAGGAAAGGCTAATGCAGCTCTGTGCACGGAGACCTTAGGAAGTCTGTAGCTGTGTGCACAGACCCCTACATTTTTGTGCACATGGTGGAACTTAATGTATGAGAAAGATCTGGCTATTAATGAAATAATTGATGGATATATCTGAGTTACATTGATTTCTTTTTCTTTTACTTACTATTTATAATTATGAATATCTATGTCAAATAAGGGTTTTGATATGTAATTGAATAGCACAACCTTGTTTATGGTTATTTACTTTATTTAATGCATTAATAAGTAAAATCACACATTCTGTTAGTGAGTTTAACAGATGTGTTGAACAACACTTGTCTTATTGATAAATCTAACCTGCAAAGCTCTGTTAAGAAGGAAAATCTCTAAAGCCATAATATTATATCCCTTTGAATGCATAATCCTGGTTCTATCATCCCCCTATATTTTCTCGGGTGAGACTTCGGTCTCCGCAAGCATATTGTTGCTGAAAGGGTCGGTAATAGAGGGTTTTTTTGGACTGCACAGCCACTCTGAACTTGGGTCTAGGCCCCATCAAGCCAACATTACAACTAAGTATTATGTAGCCATGGGAGTTGCAAAAATGTAAGTCCATATTGCAGATGTAGGAGTATTAGTAATGGGGGTTTCAAGGGTTGCATTGTTATCACTTTGAGGTGGAGTTATAGTCATTTCCTTCTCAAGTAGTGGAATTATAATATGTGCTCGAATAAACCTCCTCCCATGCCCTTCCTTCTAGATTCAAGGCACACTCCACTATTAATTTTATGATTCGATGATACGAAATGGAATCTCTCGGCCTTCCTAACCTCCATATCATTCCTTTTGATCTTAGATCCATCACATTAGCTACAGAAACCTTATTCTTTAACCTATACACACTCTCATCATATCTATGCATACATTGTTGTGCAATTTGCACTCAAACAACATCACACTTTCTCTTTGTCCAAACCAATGTTCTAACTCTATCCCACACACTTCATCAAAGTCTACGCACACAATTATTATGCTCTACCATTTCTCTACTACACTAAACAATATATTATGTGTGCATAGAAACTCCTAGAAGGCACTCCATACAATCAGCTACAAGTATGCACATAGATTCATCTCTTTGTCTTAGATCAACCTCCATAATTTTCACTTTCAATGCATAGAAGCTACCATGGCTTTAAAACATTTTCATTCTCTCTTTTTCCAAATATAGGGCACATGATTTCACAACAATTACTCTAAATGTGTAACCTCTACAATTATCAAAAGTAAAATTATATAATAATTTATTTCCAGTCCTCATGTTGGACCAGATCGGCCATAACCACACATACTTAATTCACTCCATAATTCTCAACAATCAATTGTGACTCGATCACGCCAATATCTCCACAACGATTCAATAAATGTGATATAACATATTCCTTCGACCAAATCCAATTGGAATATTAGACACCAACTCAAACGATATGATCACTCACTTACCTTGGGAAATTTCCCTAGTTTGGGCCAAGGTATTTTTTATTCACCTACAAGATAGTGTCGTTGGCACCGAACTGCCACCCTACAACAAATGACGCAGGAATAGAAGGTGTAGATCGAAACATTGATTCAGTGTTGCCTTGTTACAATAGGGAGATCGTGGCACTATTCTAACACATGGAAAATTACACTTTCTCTAACCCAGAACTGCAATAACTTTTTCCAACCTTCTTAAACATTTTAAAAGCACATCCAGGACTTGTACACACCTCAGGAACACATTTGATCATCAATTCCAAGCCAATCATTCGTATCATCATGGGAATTTTGTGGTCTAAAATGGGCATCCTAAGGAAATTATAAAATAATAGTGGAAATAATAAAATAATATTAGATTACATCATCAAATTTTAGAGGGAAAAAAGAAAAAACTACTTTTTCAACTCATATTTTCAACTTATCTCTCTATGGGTTTACTCAAATTTCAAGTGGGAACACTCATTGGATGCATAATTTGATTCCTCATACAAGGAGTACCCATGTTGCATACTTTAGATGGACCCTGCCACATGAAAAATGAAAAATACATGAAAAAACGTAATTGCAATCACATTTTTTCATGTGTTTCTCATTTTTCATGTCGAAGGGTCCATCGAAAGTATACAACATGGGCACTCCTTATATGAGGAATTAAATTTTGCATCCAACGAGTACTTTCGTTTGAAATTTGAGTAAAACCTTAAGGAGATAAGTTGAAAATGTAGCTTTATTATTTTATTATTTTTTAATCTTTTTACTTTTTTACCCTAAAAATGGTGAATCATCCCCGGTGGTTGACATCATCATCTTCAATCTTATTGGTTCTTATAAATTTTATTTGGTTGTACGTTTTTTTTAAGAGGCCCATTTTAGACCTCAAAATTTCTCTAATGTGACATCAATTCCAACGCAACTAGCTCCATAGTTGACATCCATGCCAATACCATACTACCAACAAGATTGACAACTACTTGTAGGATGTTCCTTGCTATATATGGCCAAAATGTCAATTTGATCCAATAGGAACTATTCAAGTGGATGTTTTCTTCTACATTTCAAGCAAAATATTTCTAGTGTTATTTTTGCGTCTTTTTTCTTCTTCTTAACTTGCAAAGTATCTAGTTGAGAAATCATTATGCTCAGGATGTTTGTTTTGAATTTCTCTAATATGTTACCAATTTCTTCTCTAGAAACACCTCCATAAACATTTCTATCTATTCTATCCAACGTGTCTCTAGGCCCCTTACCAGCCTTGGATGTTCCTCTGGAGTATCACTGATAGATTTACACAACATATTCGAAGTTTTATTGTGAAATGTCTCCTCCACCCATAATATTTAGGAGTTTTATGCAGTCGTCTTTGATTCCATGTAGCAGCAAGACTTAAAGTATTTCTAGAGTTAGGTTATTTTTCCTTCATCGCCGAAAATTATAACAGAATCTCTCAACATAGTATTCCAAGCTCCTATCATCATATTGGGTCATTTAAAATACTTCTTCTATTTTTTTATTATCCTTGTTATAATATTGGTATTTCTTCAAAAGATTTTCTTTCATTTGTTCCCATGTTCCAATGCTTCCTTCCTCCAAACCCATGAACCAATATAACATTGCTCCCTTGAGGGTGGAAAGGAATAATTTTAAATTTTTTGCATTAGAACATAGCAATAACTTCTTCAAAAGACATCAATTTCAAAATGAAAAGTGTTTGGATCTTCCTTTGAGAGACTGTGGAAGTTGGGCATGGATGAGTGCATAATGTTCTTCATTTTTATTTGCTCCTTGTATTCCTTGATGGGGAATTCAAAGGAATATAATTTCTCTTCCTTAATGTGGGGTTCCATTTCATTTAAATTTTTTTATTCCTCTTCCAAGGAGACCTTGGGAGATTCAACAAAGATCATCTCTGGGCAAAATTGTTCATTAGAGAAGTCTTCTGGAAACAATTCTTTTGTATAAATAAAACATGGTTGCAGAAATTCAAACTCTACTTCAAAAGATTCATATTTTTGTTTTTCCAATGAACTTGTTGCAGGAATCAAATAGTGTGACCAGTTATGCCTTCTTTCATTAGAACCTGCATTATTAGTGCAGGGGATAGTCTTGAAAACTATACCAAATTGATCTATAGTCCTATGCATCTAACAAATCATTCTGAAAACAAATTATTGAAAATATAAAAAGGCAAAACAACAATTAAATTATTAAAAGAAATTAAAAATAAAATAAGCTCACATAAAAATTGTCACAGCAAGGACTACACTATTGATAGCTGCCTGGAAATGATGCCAAAAATGAAGGCCCTTTTAATTATCTTTCTAATTTCTCAAAAAGACAACCAAATTTCTTCTCATTTAATTATCAACATGGAATTCATTTGGAATTTTTGAATTGTTATGCATCATATATGCTAGTATATTATAGTATGTGTCTTAAATTTGTAGTAGTTTTAATGTTGTTATAGTACAAGCTACAGGTGTTTTACAAGTCACCAATTAATTAAAACACAACACACTTGTAGGAAAGTAATTTGTAGGGAAAGTAAATCACATTTGCATGGAAACTAAACACATTTACATAAATGTAAACACACCAACAACTAAGGGTGACTTTCTCAAGTGTTATGTTATGAAACCAATGCACAAAATAGAAGAAACGATATATCAACGACTTAGATATCAGCCTCTTCGAGGGGGAAAGCTCCTTTACATTACATAAATGAAAAATTCTTGGATGATACATATGACAAAAACTCCTTTCTATATATAGGAGTCCATGGGGTCACAATATAATCCTAGCCAACCTAACAATAATAATGTAAGGGCACAACAATAATAATAGTGGTCTTTTATGGGGCACAATAATAAAAATATGGGGACTACAGGGGTACAGCAATAACAAAAAGGGGGATACACTAAAAACAGTAAAGGACTACACTAGTAATATAGGGACCTAAGACACCCCTCTCCTTAAAAAAAGTGTTTTCCTCAACGCTTGAGTAGCTCTAGATGCTTCTATATAAATTCTCATCCTCCCATGTGGAATCTTCAGTGGGTAAGTTCTTCCACTTGATGAGATACTCTAAAATTGATCGATTTCGTAGCTATCGAGTTCTTGTTTCCGTGACTTCTTCAGGTTCCAATATGATTTTTCCTTCCTCATCAAGTTTTGGAAATATTGTTTGAACTAGAAGTTTGTCACCTACAACCTTATTTCAACATTAAACATGGAAAACTGGGTGCACTTAAGAAGAAGTAGGCAGCTCTAATTTGTATGTTGTAGTACCAATATTTTGCAACACCTTTTAAGGACCATAGTACTTTGGCAATAATTTATTATCCTTATTAGCTTGCTTGAGGAACATTTGTTTGTATGGTTGTAGCCGTAAAAATACCCAGTCTCCTACATCAAAACTTCCTCGTTGCGATGTTCATTTCGCATATTGTTTCATTCAATTTTGTGAAAAAATTAGGTTATCCTTTAAGAGTTGGAGAAATTGTTGTTGATACTCGATGTGATCTTCCATTGCTTGAAACTTAGAATTTTCTCTTAAATATGATGTGATGGACGATGGATGATATCCATAAAGTGCCATAAATGGGGTCATTTTTGTTGCAGTATGGAAGGAAGTGTTATACCATCATTCAACCATAGGTAACCACTTGACCCATTGTGTTTGTTTATCAGATACAAAATAATGAAGATATCCTTCCAAACATTTTTTCACTATATCAGTTTTCCCATCGAATTGAGGATGATAAGATGAGCTATGAGCTAGCTGAGTACCCAAAAAAGAAAATTATTTCGTCCAAAAATTTTCAGCGAAAATAGGATCTTTGTCGCTTAAAATAATATTTAGGTTTCCATGTAGCTTTTGAATTGTTTCCATAAATGTCGTAGCAACTTTACTTGCTTTAAATGGATGAGAAAATGCACAAAAGTGTGCATACTTGTTAAGTATATCAACTACCACGATGATGACACTCTTTCCTTCGGACTTAGGTAAACTTGTGATAAAAACCATTGAAACATCCTCCCAATGTTGACTTGGAATGGGTAAAGGTTGTAGCAGACCCAAGGTCTTAATTTTCTCAACTTTATTTTGCTGGCAAACCAAACATTCCGCCACAAACTTTTGAATATCAAATTTAAGGCCATCCCAAGAAAATTATTTCTTCACCCTGTGATAAGTTTTTAAAAATCCTGAGTATCCTCCTAAGGGAGAGGTGTGCAATTCCAAAATAATCTTTTGTTTTAGTTTGGAATTCTTACAAAGATATAAGTGATCTTTATACCATAAAGAATCATTTTTTAAACTAAAAGTATCAGATGTACTGGGATCTTTCTCCAACATTTGAATGAGTGTCCACATTTATTCGTCATTCTTCCATTCCTCGCTTGCTTCGGTTATCCAATCTGGTTGGATAATAGAAATGGCACAAATCAATGCTTCCACCTCCTCATCCTTTCTTGAGAGTGCATCTGCAACAACAATTAGCTTCCCTTTTTTGTAGATGTTTTCAAAGTCATAACCAATATCTTTGTGACCCATTTTGCTGCTCTTCTGAAGATATTCTTTGTTCCAAAAATTATTTAAGACTATCATGATCAATTTTTACCTTGAAGTGTATTCCCATTAGGTAAGGTCGCCATTTCCTTAGTGCATGTAGTATTTCCAACATTTAATTATCATACATAGATTTATGTAAATACTTTCCTTTGATTGGACGCCTTTAAAAAGAAATGGATCTTCCTTCTTGCATTAAAACAACACCAATTCCATTTCCTGAGGCATCACATTCCACAATAAAGGTTTTTGTGAACTCTGGCTTATCTAAGACCGGTGCTAGGCACATTGCCTCTTTAAGATGTTCAAAGGCCTTAGTTGCTTCAAGAGTCCATGAAAATGCATCTTTCTACAATAATGTTGTTAGAAGTGCTACTATTCTCCCATAATTATTAACAAACTTGAGATAATAACATGTCAACCCGAGAAATCCTCGAAAATAATTTATGGTTGTGGGGACTTTCCATTCCTTAATGGCTTTAATTTTGTTAGGGTATACCTTAACACCCTCCTGAGATACAATATGACCCAAGTATTCCACCTCTTATACTCCAAAGAAAACTTGGAGGTTTTTGCATATAATTGTTTCTCCTTAAATAGTTTGAGCACCCTGTCAACATGTTGAACATGATCCTTCCAAGCCCTGTTGTAGATTAGTATATCATCAAAAAGTACTAACAAAAATTTTCTAAGGGTTTGAAAATTAAATTCATCAACCCTTAAAATGTATAAGGTTCATTGGTAAGGCCAAAAGGCATGACCAAAAATTCATAATGACCCTCATGAGTTCGAAATGTTGTTTTCGGAATATCTTCAGTCTTCATTCCAAATTGATGATATCCTGAATGGAGATCCAACTTGGTAAAATAAATCGCTCCATGCAATTCATGTGCCATGATCCATCCTCCTTGTGCACGAATACTACTGGAGTAGAGAAAGAACTTTGACTAGGTTGAATTATACCAACCTCTAATATTTCTATAATCATACGTTCAATTTCGCTCTTTTGGACATAAGGATATATGTAAGGCATGATGTTTGGAGGAACACTTCTTGGAATCAAATGAATAGCATGATCATGATCACAAATAGGTGGGAGTCCTTTGGGAGTTTGAAACACCTTGGAATTATTTTCGAAGATTTTTTGGAGATCTAGAGAAATAGATGATTTTGATGTTGGAACTTCTAATGAGCATAATTGTGTAATTACACCTTATTGTTCTTTCTTCATAACCTTTTTCGTCACATTAGAGCTTATTATATTTCTCGGCTTCCCTCCGATACCCTGTAATTCAACTTCCTTTCTTTCCAAAAATAATTTCAAGAAAAGTTCTTGAAAATTAAAGGCTATTGTCCCCAAAGATTGTAACCATTTTACTCGTAGTATGACATCAGCACCTCCCATTGGAATGGAAAGCATTGGACTATTCAATACATATTCCCCCATGTTTAGCTTGATATTATGGCATTTTATAGAGAAATTTATAGTTCCTCCATTTTCAACCATCACTTGACACTCTCGTGTTGGGTATAGGAAGCAATTCAATTCCTGGGCTACCTTACAATGAATAAAATTATGGGTACTACCCGAATCAATCAACACTATTACATTTTTCTTCTTGATATGTCCTTCTATCTTGAGAGTTTGAGGAGTGGTAATTCCTGCAAATTCATTACAGGATATGGTTGGATTCATTTCTTCTTCCTTTAGG
The DNA here is from genome assembly GCA_034641835.2 of Pinus albicaulis. Taxonomy (NCBI): domain Eukaryota; kingdom Viridiplantae; phylum Streptophyta; class Pinopsida; order Pinales; family Pinaceae; genus Pinus; species Pinus albicaulis. The sequence goes on along the minus strand of CM076578.1, from coordinate 1,124,496,112 downwards.
GTTGGTTCCTGGTGTATATCCTCTTCTTTTGAATTTTCTTTTTCATTTTCTTCCTCCTCTTCACAATCTATGTAAAATAATTTAATCTCAGCACACTTATGATCTTTAGTGTATTTTCTCTCACAACTGTAGCAAATCCCTTTTGCTCATTTTTATTCCAATTGTTGTGGTGTCAACCTTGTAGGTTGTGGAATTCTAGGAGTAGAAACACTTCCATCTTTATAGATGTGAGTGGTAGGCTTCCTTGTCGCCATAATTTTACTTTCAATTTTTCTTGCCAATCTGAATGCTTTCTCCAATGAATCAGGTTCCCAAAGGTGAACCTCGTGTTGGATGGTATCCTTTAAAGTCCCTATGAAGACATCAATCATTTTTTCCTATGGAATATTAGTTACCCTTATATTCAATTTTTGGAAGTCCTCAATGTGCTCCACCATTGAACCCTTTTATTTGATATTTATCAATTGGCTAAAGAAAGTGTTTCTCTTTGTATCCTCATAATGTGTTATCATTTCCTCCATAAAAATTGACCAAGTGACAATTTTTTTACGAGAGCAAAGCCATCGATACCATACAAATGTATTTTGTTCTAAATATAAAGTTGTAATGTGTACCTTTTATGTGTTTTGCGCATTGTGTAGATCAAAATATTGCTCCATATCTAGTATTCATGTTACGGATCCTTGCCATCAAACTTCCTCATATCGATCTTTGAAATATGGTGTGTCTTCAATCTGATATTAGAGTTTATTAAATCACAATTTACATTTACTTTGTTCTCATCATGAGTTTCCCCTACTACCTTTTCGCCATTAGGAATCATTTCTTATATCAACTTTGCCAAATATTCCATGTCTGCTTTTAGAATATTCTTCATGTCTTCCATGTTGTCTTCCATTTTTTCATCGATCTTAGCTTCCATGTCATTCTTCAAACCATCCATCTTAGCTTCCATGCCTTTCATCAAACCATCCATCTTAGATTCCACGCCTTTCTTCAAAACTTCCATTTCATTTTTTGTTACTCTTTGCGAGAGCGAAATTTGTTGCACTTGGTCTTGTAATTTTGATATATCATGTTGCACTTCTTCCTCTTCATGAGTCAGATTAGAGCCTTATGAGGGCTTAATTGGTGTTGAATCCTTTATAAGGGGCATTTTAGAACCCAATACTGATATCTATGCTTCAATATGCCCTTGGAATCACTTCAAACTGATTTTTCAAACAAGAAATGCAATTTTAAAAAAAAAATACACACTTTTTTCTTGTTTTGAGAAGCTCGATATTGAAAATGATGTATCTCTGTAATTTTGGATCCACGAGATTTTATCTACTTTAGTAGCACTCCAAATCTTCTTTCCAATGCTACAGGTCTGACCTGATTTGGATTCATCAAGGAAAATTTATGCCCAATCTCCCACAATGTCCTAATTATGGATTGATTCAGTAGAGTGAACTTGTACGGCATGCCACATGTCACTGTTTCCTCCTTCAACTCTGAAATCGATACACAGGAAACTACAGTCCATGTGATTTCTTCCACTATTTACATAATGTCAATATGATGCTCAGAGAGAGAGTTATGATGATTTTCCCAAGGTCACCTCTTTGAGATGAAATTCGGGAGCCTGGAAAAATCCTAACTTCCACAGATCATATCTCTGAATATTTTGCAAACCAAGATCTGAAATTTTTACACAAAGTTCCTCAGTATTTCTTCGCAAATGGGTTTTTATTTTAGCTTCTGAAACTTCGTAGAAAAATAGTTATAGTGAAAATGTCAAGATGACCTGTTTGAAGCAGTGAAACCCTAGAATCCAAAGCTCTGATACCAATTGTTATGAAACCAGCTCACAAAATAGAAGAAAAGATAGATCAACGACTTAGAGATCAACCTCTTCAAGTGGGAACCCTCCTTTACATTACATAAATGAATAATTCTTGGATGATACAAATGAAAAAACCTCCTTTCTATATATAGGAGCCCACAGGGTCACAATATAATCCTAACCGACCTAATAATAATAATGTAAGGGCACAAAAATAAAAATAGTGGGCTTTTTATGGGGCATAATAATAACAATATGGGGACTACAGGGGTACACCAATAACAATAAGGGAGCTACACTAGCAACAATAAGAGACTATACTAGTAATATAGGGACCTAAAATCTTATAATATTGTTGAGTTGATGTAAGAATTATGCAATTTCACATGCACTATGATGTAATTAATGAAGAAACACTTGCTTGCTTATAAAGAATGATAATTCAGGAATTAGATATGATCATTAAAATATAATATCCAAACTATCCTCAAACATATAATGGTAGTAAATCTGGAAATGGAGCAGAAGGAAAGCTATAAGTAAAGTTGCAATGACTACCGAAACTCACGAAATGTTATAGATCTGCAAGAAATCGGTTATATAATGGATTAATCATAGTGTTAATGCCTAAGTTGCAAAAATAACCATAAAACCTAGAGTTGTAGAAATATTTAATTAGCAGAGTTGCATCAAAAGGGAAATCAAAGCTATAGTAATAGAAAACAATGTAACTATAAAAAAAATGAAATAGAATTGAAATACTAAATATATACTACCATTATAGTCAGTACCGGACTAAGGAAGGGGGCATATCTTCTTAGGCACGATAATGATTAAAAACTTCAAATCATATAGGCACTATTTCACCCTTGAATAAATGAAGCAAAATGGATTTGATTGGAGAAAATATCATAATTATAATGTAATATTTTATCACTAGAAAATTCTCATCCCCCTCAATTTCGAGAGAAGTTGGGTATTTATACAATATTTTTAGTATGTAAGTTGAGAAAAATGATTGATGGATTGTCATGAGGATTAGGTTTTTCATCCATATACAATGATTATTTCAGAAATTGGCAAACATCGTTCAAATTCTTACTCAAATCAACTAGTCGATAATTGACACATGAGTTGGCTTCTTTATTTGGTTTTCATCATGCATTGATTGTCTTGTTGCATGAAGAGTGCTTCCTAATCATGACTCTTCTTTGAGACTCATCACTCATTCATGAAGGAAGATAGAATATATCCAATAGCAATTTATAACCTACAATATTGAGATTAAAAGAAAGAGACCCTATCATATCCTTCTCATTGAAGTAAGTCTTCTTCGCATTGAAAGCATGACTATGACTAGGTACCTTATGTATACTATAGGTTAAATAACATGGAAGATAAAAGGTTACCCAAAATTTCTTCTAACTCTAGCTAAATTCAACTCCTTCGACTCAAGCAAGGGTGTCATAAGGATGCCCAATCTTGGCTATAGCAATGGGGGATAGAGGAGGATATCATTTTACAAAATAAGGAGAATATTAAAAATATTGTTACATCAAAATTTAAGGAGAAAAAAAGAAAAAGAAAAAAAAGTGGGGTGATAAAGGCTTAGGGAGAAAAAGAAAACTAAGATATTGTAAAGAGGTGATCAACCCAAATCTCAAAAATAAAAAGTATCTATATATTGATTAGTGTAAAGAAGAAAATAAACATTGCTAAAATAAATAAATAAATAAAATTATCATTAGATTCATAGTGATGGTGAACATTGGCCAATTCCCAAAATACTATGGGGTGAAAGAACCCCTAGCTTTTGGGACACTAAGAGGGTTGAAAATTAAAAGTATTTTGTCTTAGATTGATCATCTTATAATCACATTAATTATAAATTTCAAAATATTTGTTACACTACCAACCTTCTTGACCTTTTAAATCAACTAAATTACAGCGATCTTAGAATGCTTCTCTTAATATTTTTCGAATATAGAAATAAAATTCTAAAGAATGTTGAGTAGTCTCTTACCTTCTTAAAGTCCAATAGATCATTTCAATTTTAGTGGACCTTGACCACCATTATTATCATCATTTATATACAAATAATCATAAAAAAATTAGAATTATACCGAAAGAGACTCGATATCCAAGCATAGGGGAGATATTGTAGTGATAGATAAAAAATAATAATAATATAAAAACATAATATAAACTCAATTAAAAATAATCAAAAGTAAAAATAATAAGTCAACTCAATTCAATTTATTTATAGCAATTTTATTTTTATTAATAAAATTATAGACAATTTATTTTAAAAACAATTCATAACATACATATCACATTAAAAGAAATTTAAATGATTATAATTCATATTACAAATCATAACATTTCAAAATTCGTCTTTAAAATTAGTTAAAAAATACATATAAAAATAATAATAATAATACTTATTATAACATAATTCTATATATAGAGAAAATTTATCAAACTTTAGTTGTCAAACTAGCATTAATAACGATCATTACTAAATGATATCCATGAATGTTATTTCAAATATATAAACATATATATTTTTTCTAATATACTTATTACATTAAAAAGTTAAATAAAATGAAATTATTAAACATGTAAAAAGAATGTTTTAGAGATATGAAATATATGTATCAATATAAATTTATTTTAACTTTGAATTTATCACGTATTCATGGATTTTTTGTTTTTGTTTTTTATATTAAAAAATAGATTTTAATTTAATTATATATAAAAAAAAAAAACATTTTGATTTGTATGATTCTCTATTTGGCTAAGAGCTAGTCTTCCTCCCAAGAAAACATAATAAGGGTCTAGCACCTAGAGGCATATGACACTAGTGAAATCCTATTCCCTTAAAGACCATCAACAAAGTAATTACAAGTGACATAGTTTTCTTGGAATAAAAGTATTGAGTCAACTTGCATTAACCAATAAAAACTAATAATAATTGTCCTCGTTATTAATTTGACAATTGAAATATAATAAATTTACCTACTAAAAAATTAAAAAAATCTACTTCTCCCACAATAATTTAGAATTAAAATAAACCTATCTTAAAGAGAAAAAAATCTATTTAAAAAAATATATTTGTTCGATTATAAAATTATTCGGTAAGAAACCGTGGGTGAGAGAATTAACCTCTCTGGTATCGAGGTTTTCATCAGGCCCTTCCCAAAAATAATGTGGAGTTGAGTTGCGAGAAAAAAAAATATTTCTATTAACTAATTTACATTTAAAATTAACTAAATACATTATCATATACCTATATAAAAGGTATTTAGTTAATTTTAAATATATATATATATATATATATATATATATTCTCATTTATATGCATATTGTTAATTTAGATTATTTATATTATGTATAGTGTTAACTTACGTCGTGGAGAGATCTTTCCTGCATGTTTTGATTTACATTATGATGAACATGAATGGCATCAAATCACTTATTTGAAAATTTACATGTACCTTTTATACATAAAAGGACGCATGAGTAAATATTTTTTTATTTTTTTTTAATAATATTAAAATTTGATTGTAAATTTAAATTAAAAAATGTATATATATTAAAAAAATTACTTAGAAAATTAAAAGTAAAATATATAGGTAAGTTAAAAAAGTATTTAAAAAATGGAGGCATATTTTTTAATATAGTTATAGTCATAATTTTTCTCTTTTATGTTGATGATATAGGCTTTTAAGAGAGGAATTTTTAGCTATTAGATTGGGAGAGACAGATGATGGCGACCAGCAATAGAGCTAGGGTTTATTGGTCTGGCCTTTGGGATAGTGTAGTGGTGGCCTTTCATGGTTGCGCATCAGACGGGAAGGGTGAATCGGATAACATGGTACTCAGACCCAAGCATTGGAGGCGTCCACACTCTGTACCTGCATCGGAATGGAGAATAGTTTGGCACCGGGGTATCTCAGCCTTCGATGAAGCTGCCTCCCATCCCCCTATCGCCCTTTTTGGGCGCATGCCAAGAAAAGATCCGGCAAACCCATGCCCTTGACTGGCTATTGCGAGGGAGTGTTGCTCCAGCAAACAGGCACCCGTTCTCGGTGGAAATGAAGTGAAACCGACACTGGGCCACACAAAAAAAAAGACCAGACTAGGACTATTGTTGGCAGCTGCAAGGTGTAGTTGGAGCCATATAGTCCCTCGATGTATTGTGCGTGTACAGGGGCATATTGGAGGCAGATCTCACTACACTCAGCGCCTTAAGCGAGTTAGAGGAACCCTGCCTCTCGCCACTAATCTCTACTGATCAACGGAACTTGGCACCCACCGAACTCTATCAATGCAACCAGAAAAAACTCCCATAAGAACCTACACAAGTGCCACAAACAACGAGAAATAGGTAAGTTCTATTCATTTTCAAATTTTCATAAAACCCCTTGTGGGGAACAGTATTTTAATATGGATACATGATACAGACAAGGTATCAGACCTGAAGCAAAATATCAGGATATCTTCAGGATACCCTTGTCACATGCAATCCTTAATCTATGGTGGGAAATCCTTGGAAGACTCCTGCTCAATCAAGGATCACCCCATATTCCCTGTGTCTACCATATATCTCAACCTGAGATTGAGAAGAGGCACAACAGAACATAATAGAACTCATGGACCCACAAGGGGAGCCAACACCTCCAAACCTGACATCCCAAAAGGTCCCTCATACAGGAACTTTTTACAGGGGAAAAACAAAGCAACAACACCAACCGAACTAGCTGAGAATACTCCCAAACCATACATTGTGGAGCAACTAAACTGTGTGCCAGAATTGAACATAGATATTCTAGAAATCGACGAAAATCGCTCCACATTTATATTCCAAGCAATAATATGCAGATTTAACTATTTCTAGTCCAAACCAATGGAGCTCTTTCATTGGATTTTTACCAATTGGACCATGGACTGTGAAATCCATCTCTGTTCTAAAAGGATTTTCATAGTAAAGTTTCCATCCTCGGAAGCCAAAGACATCATACTTAGGGTTGGACCATGGTTTTGGGGATCCACTGGACTCTTCATCACACCATGGTTTCCGGATTTTGACGCAAACACTATGGAGGTAACCAGAATGTCGGTTTGGGTCCGGTTGTACAACCTCCCACTTCATTTTTGGAATGAATGTGTTTTAGAAGGCATAGTGAACATCATCAGGAGATACATAAAAATAGACACCCAACATTTGGAAGAGAGAATCTATACCTTCGCACGAATCTGTGTGGAAGTGGATCTTAGCGAGGGTTACCAGAAAGCATTCAACTGGTTCATAAACAACAAAAATGGATGCAACACCTTGATTATGAAAACACTGCATTCAGGTGCAGAATATGTAATAACACCGGTCATTTACAAAACACTTGCCCTGATGCAAAAAGAGAAAACAGAAAAAAGAAGAAGATAGGGAAGGCAGCCAAAGGATGGCAATTTCCTTTAGGTGGACCTGAGCACGAGACCAAAGAAGAAGAGGATGGCACCATCCCAAAAGAGAGTAAACAGAAAGCAACCGACACGAGGGCACAAGAACAGGAAATGCAAGATCCTTTTGACCTTACCACCACGGTTCAGTTGGCAAAGGATCTTGGGGCAGCGGACAGCAGGGGCAACAAAAGACAACACAATTTAGATACCTCAGATTCAGATAAGGACAATGGAGCACTCACAAAAGAAAACCAACTCGCCCTTACCTCTGCAACGCCAACACAAGGTGCTTGGCGAAAGGTTGAAAAGAAGAAAGGGAGAAATCTTAAATTCTCCCCATGTAATATAGGTTCTTATTTGTAATTTGATAGCCTGTTTTGAATGACAATTACCAGCACATGCAACATGTAATCTTTTTTCATTAATAAAATTATGATTTTTTTCCTTGGAGAAAAAAAATTGAGGAATTATTCAAGATGTTTTTTTTTTTTTTTTTTAAATGAGTATCATCTTTTGGTGAAGAGAGAACCATTAAGAACCTTCCAATTTTTTTCCCGAGTATGATTGTTAATACAGACAACACAAAAGTTAAGGTAATCAAATCTAGAAAGATCGCATATGATACTTTCATATATGACAACATGGAGGAAGTACCTTCAAAACTTATCAAAACTCAATTATCAAAACACCAAAAATATATCTGCAAATTATATATATATATATATATGTTAAACATGTAAAAAAATTGTTTTAGAGATATGAAATTTATGAAGTAACATAATTTTTTAATTTAGTACGTGTTCAAAGAGATTAAACATATTTTTTTTAATTTGCAATTAAAATAGATTTCAATTTTCAAAAATAAAAAGACATCTTGATTAGTTTGATGCTCTTTAGGACTATGTCATAAAATTGTTTTTGCGTAGTTAAGAGTTGGGAGTTGGCTTAAAAAAATAGGTTAATGGCTCAATACCCAAAAGCATCTAGGAGGGGTGAAACTCTGCTCCTTTATGGACCACTAGCCAGGTAATAAAGAGATGTGGTTTCTCTCAAAAAATTATGTTTAAGATATTAAAATTATTCTGGTAAGAAAACGTGGGTGAGAGAATTAACCCTCTCTGAGTTTAGAGATTTCATGGGCCCTTCCCAATAATAATGTGGAGTTGAGTTTTGGGGAAAACCCAAAAAACTAAGTCATAGTGTAACGGTGGACTTTTTTTTGTCTGTGGGAAAATCTATCATAACTCACTAGTCAAACCAGCAGTGAGGACAATCATCTTTAGCTGCTATGGGGGAATGCACGCTGACTCATCACCATTATTTAAGGAAAACCAAGTCACTTGGAATAACTAGTTAGTGGTCAAACCAGCAGTGAGGAAAATCATGCATGCTGACTCATCACCATTATTTAAGTAAAACCCAGGTAGTGGTCTACTCATGGTCAAACCAACAGTGAAGACATTCATCTTTAGCTAGAATGCATGCTGACTGGCCACCATTATAGCCACCATTATTTAAGGAAAACCAAGCTATTTGGACTAACCAACTAGTGGTCTCTAATGGGCAGCTCTCACCAGATATCTCTGGGTCTTGGGTGATTAACATATTTCCTTACATCTTAGAAAATATTTCCTTACAAACTCTTAACCAAATAAAAATAATTTTAAAACATACTCCAAACTCAATTATACAAGCAAATTTGTAATTCAAAAATTGAGTAGTAAGTAATACAGATTCCAACGAACAATGTGAATGCCCAGTACTTACACTGCACGGGCACTGCAATTATCACTGCACCGTTCTATGTATAGTGTTGGCACCCTATCAAACGCTTTTCTGCGATCAGATCTTTGCATTGGAAACAACAAAATCATGCTCTGATGCCTAAAATTTAATCCCATTTCAGATCAATTTTTGACTTGGTTTCATTCCGTATTGGGAAATATAATAATGGGCCATACCTTTCTGATGCCCTGCCCTCAAAAAACTTCGCTCAGTGCACGGCACAATCGTAAGATTTAATGGATTCGCCGCACGTACTGCCTTTGTTCTGTATTGACGCGTCGACCATTTCCAGCACCGCCCAATTTCATTATTGCCTGCGCCTGCAAAATATTTGGGACATAACCCTATCATTGGAAAATTTGACATTGACATCTCCAGAGTAAAAATTGTTCCGCAGACGCAGAGCTTCAGAGAAAAATTCTACTCAGCGCTGTGTTGGGGATGGTTCGCCAATGCGGTTTAAGCTTTGATTTGACGACTTTGCAAAGAAAAATATGACTGTCGAAGGGGTTTCAGCCTGTGAACTGCAAAGTAAATAAATTGACGCCGATTCCTTTAAATTTTCGTCCGGATTCGGTCCATTAGTTGTCGCCTGTACCTGCTGAATTGTCCCACATTTAGGCCGTCGTCTGTCTGCAAAGGATTTAAATTCAGTAATGGATTGACATGAAGTTGATTTCTGACCAAATGTCCGGCCGAATAATCAATATTCAAGATTTTACAAGTATATAATAAAATACTTCAATTTTTTACCCTTATAATACGCTTAATGGACAATTGCCATATTATGAAAAACATGAAGTACTATGTAAAATAAATATTATGATATTAAATTACCAGTGTAAGTTAATGGACAATCGCCATAGGAAAAACATGAAGAACTATGTAAAAAAAATATTATTAAATATTATTGAAAAATTGAGTATTAATTTGATAAATAATATTAGTTTATTTTAAATATAAATATAAATAATAATTTAATTTTAATTTTACCTGAAAGTTACACAACAATTAAAAGTCAAAAGTCATTCAAATTGGGACGTTACTTTGGTAAATTAAAGTTACACAACAATTAAAAAGTCATTCAAATGGAACATCAATACGATATTAGACGTTACTTTAGTAAATTATATTATTTTATAAGAAAGATGATGATTATGGTAAAGTTACATATCAATTAAAATCCATTCAAATAGGATATTAATATAATGTTAGATCTTAATTTAGTAAATTACATTATTTTATTTTAAATGTATATAATAATAATATGATTATTATCAAGTTAGACATTATTTTGATACATGTAATTTTTGTTAATGGTAAGATTAAAAATTTTGTTTATTTAATTGTTAAAATATATAGGTATTTATATACTCGACCCCTATAGATTTAAATTTGTAATATATACAAACACATATCAAAATATCTAATTTTTTTTTTCTAAGTTAAGCTACTTCTATTATATCATATAAAACAAAAAGTTACAGGTTTCTTCTTGTGGATTTGACAAGTCCAATCCAGAGGGAAGTTTCAAGAGTTTTTCAGCAAGAGTTGGACTGCCCCTGATGGAAAAACTAGTCCTTAGAAACCAGATAGTGACTGCTGCCCATAGCGGGAAACCAGCAGTTTTATTTTTCAAAATAAAACATATATACCATGGAAAACAATTCCTAAACATGAGCATGCTGATAGGAAAGAAAAAACCAAGCCTAAGGAGAACCTTCATTCTTGTTGCTGGAGGTTGGTACCTCTTCCATGATTCTGCACACGTAACCCCCATCCTCCATCTCGCCGCTTTCGAAGATATATGGAGAGCTTGAGGCGGTAAGCGAAGCTAGTGTGTCCACGGATGAGCAGCGGGCGTCGACCTTGAAATTTGGTCAATCCCCTTGACATCACGGCTTTGTTGTACTGTAGTCATTGCCGTAACCTCCAGGCCTTTTGCTTCCACTGGAGGCGCTCTACACAGGAAGGGCTTTCATCTTGTGGGTGATGAAAGCTGGCTCAGGAGGAATGGTGGATTTGCGTGGCCTTTTCTTGTTGCAGGAGAGGGAAGGAAGCGAATCATGGGCAGAAAGTTGCAGAGAGAGTTGGACATTCATATTGACAGGGGGTTTGCTACCCAGCTCACTCCAACCGATAGAAAGGTTCAGGTCACGGCCATGGGAGAGTGACAATGGAGGTCAGGAAGGCTGGCCACGCCCCCCAGCTCTTTTGCACCTCATTCTGTGGCGCCGAGGCATAATTGTCCAAGGATCCAAGTTGTCGGACCAGATGGGGCCGAAGCAGGCTTCGAGGGAGAACAACTTCCAGAATGAGAACAGGGCTTGAGTGAACGAGGGCTTTGCACCAGAGGTGGAGGGACAAAGATGGACAGACGCACAGAGAGCAGGAGGGAGAGCCGAAGTGAGGTCAAGAAGGCCAAGGTGACAGACTTAAATGCCATGGCGAGTAGAGTAATTACAATGCAAAGCTAGTACATCGACGTGAGGGTGGCGGAGGGTGAGTTAATGGCACCCTCACGCCAAAAATTATCAAAGCTCTGTTTCCCAGGACTGGTCATGTGGAGCCGTCGTGTGTCTTCCCACATGGCTACCCCGTGGCCTCCTTGCTTACTGTCGATCACCCGCATCCAAGGAAAACATCTAACTTTAAATTATATTATATTATACACATTAAAATCCATATTTTTATGGAAAAAAAAAATTGTATTTTTTATTAGAAAATATATAGATAAAGAAAATTTGTAATTTTTATTTAAAAGAGAGTGTAAATTACATTTTTGTTTTTAGGGAAAATAATATGATTTCTTGAATGACTAAAATTCTTTTTTTTTTTTTTAAATTATGAATCTCTTAATGTCATGAATACCATATTCAAGTTTTCTATAAAGGGTGAGATCTTTTTTTGGAAGACATAGAGTTTGGAGTTAAGCAACTCTCAATTGGGAAAGCTAAAGACATTGAAAGCTACCAAGCCAAAATGTTTAAAATGGAAGGGCATATAAGTTCTTCAAGTTGGCCATGAACCAAGGTTTTCTGAAACCTTGGATGCAATGTCATTGTATTTATTTTTAACAATAAATAATAATAATAATCTATTTTTAAGACCATGACCACTCCAAACACTCAATTGGTTTATGAGACCCCCTTGTTTGTGCGACAAGGGACCCACCTCATCACAATGATTTGACTACTAAATTGTACGAATGTGTACATACTGTATCCCCCTCCAGATTTGAATCTATGACATCTTACAAGGAAGAAAATGTTCTTAACCATTATGCCCAGTCAAATTGTACTTAGGCCCATGCAAGCAATATGGATAAAAAATTCCTCTCTAGTTTTAAGACCATTATGATTAGCCCTATTTAGCCAAGATGTACATAATTATTTAGTAAAAGAAGATTAGCCTATGTCGTGAAATCCATGAAAAAGAGTTAAAGGCCAAGCCAAATTTAGGAGATATCATTCAACTATAGATCACGTTGTTACTCTTAGGATCATTGCAAAGAAGTGTCACAATAATAAAATTGATCTTCTATGTTGTTTCATTCACTTTAGAAAAGCTTTTGACACCATTCTCAAGAAAAACTTTTTGAAGAGACTGGAAGAGGTAAAGATTCATTCTGAGTTGAGGGTTATTGCAACAAGTTTGTATGAGAATGTTATTGTCGAGTTTAGGACCACTGAGGGTTGGTCGGAAGAATTTAACTACAATATTAAGGTCAAGCAAGGGGATCCCTTGTCCCCTATGTTTTTTCCACATATACATTGATAAATTAGAAGAGTGTTTAGAGGAAGCAGGTTGTGTTTCCCCAACTCTTGCTAGTATAGCCATCAATCTCCTTTATGCCAATAATATTTTTCTTTTGGCAAGGAGTCCTTATGATGTTAGCAAGAAACTAAGGATCCTCCAAAATTTATTTCCCAATATGGGTATGATTGTTAATAATGCTAAAATGAAAGTCATGATAATTAGATCCAAAAATATAACATATGATAGTTTTGTATACAACAATAACAACTTAGAGGAAGTGTCTTCCAATAAATATCTCATATTTGATATCCATCACAAGCTCAACTATAACTATAGAATTGAGAAACGGATAAATGGAGGATGAAAAGCTTAATACATACTTGAAAACAATTACAAATTAGCAAATATTTAGATATGGGATAAAAAGAAACTCCTCTTTGAGACTCTCATTACTCTTGTTATTTTATATGGTTGTGAGGCTTGGGGTTGCAGTATATCTAGAGTCTTGGTGAAAGATAGGTAAAATCCATTAACAATTTATAACCTACAATCTTAAAATTAAAGAAAATGCACCATGTCCATCCTCATTAAAGTGATCCATTCTCCCATTGAGAACTTGGCTATGACCAAGATCTGTTGTATAAAAAGAGATTAAACATCATGGAAGATAAGAGGCTTCCTAAAAAAAATTCATGATGCAGGAGCATGAGAGTAATTTTGTTTTGTACTAGATAATTTTATATTCATGCACATATTGATGGAGTTGGTTGTCCATAACCTCCTAAATGTTATTTAAGGATCTAAATGAATATGACGTACTTGGTTTTAGCATATGGTTAGGGTTGCTAGCACAAGAATAGGAGTAGTTTGGATTTGACCTTGATTTGGGAAGATCTTAACAAGATCATTCTAGATTTGTGTCTTCCTTATATAAGGGACTTGTAAGCACTATAATAATTAAGAGTAATTAGAATTAAGAATGCACGTGTTATTATATGAATCCAATTATCCTTTTTTACGTCATTATCATTAATCTGTTGTGCCTTTAATTTCAATCAGTTCACAATCTAGCCAAAACCATCTTCGACTTAAGTGATGATGGCATAAGGATGTTCGATCTTAGCTAGACAATTGGGGGATAAATGAAGAGATCATGTTGTGGAATAAGGATAATATTAAAAATATTAATACATATAACTTTAAGGAAAAATTATGGTGTGATAAGGAATTAGAGGGGAAAAGGAAATTAAGATATTACAAGGAGGTGATCAACTCTAATCTCGAAAATAAAAAAATATCTATATGTCATTATTAGTTCAAGAAGAAGATAAAAATTGCTAAAATAAAAACTAATCATCATGAGCTCCAACTCTAATCTCTAAAATCAAAAGTATCTCTATGTCGTGATTAGTTCAAGAAAAAGATACAATTTTCTAAAATAAAAACTAATCATCATGAACTCCATAGTGAATCTGGGCTTTGGCCAATTCCCAAAACCCCTCAGGATGAAAGAGTCTATCACCTTTATGACACTAAAAGGGTTGAATATGAAAAAACACTTTCCCTTATATTGTCCTCTTCTACTCGGAGTAAATCTAAATTTCACAATACTTGTTACACTATCAACCATCTTGACCTTTTAACTCAACAAAATTACAATAAACTTGAAACCCTTCTCTTAATGCATTTTTAGAATAAGAATAAAATTATAAAAAATTTCAAGTAATATCATATCTTCTTAAAATCCAATAAACCGTTTTTCATTTCAATACACTAATCATCATTACCATTATAATAAATTTAGTATATAACTATTAAGCATTTTATCATAATGTATTTAATACCCTTTACTATGAATTATAATATGTGTTCTCACCTTATTGGCTTTCTATACTTCATATATGATGCTCGACTCCAAATTATTTCAAATAATAAAAAGAAATCCAAAAAGAGAATATCCACACACTATAGGTAATTACATTTCAATTTTATCAAAATATTCCAAAAAAGTTTCGAAACAAAGGAAAGATAGACATTTTATAGTTCTAGCCTGTTAATATTAGTTTCTGATTCCTGCAAAGTAAGGTTTGCATTTAGAGTTGGTTGTTTGAACTAAAAGTTTTTGAGGCTCAAAGGTCACTTCATTTTGACGCAAGGATCCAGGGTGTTTTCGCAGTGCAAAGAATGACATAGAATGGGGGCTCTTAAGAAATTACGCAGATGACCTCCGAAGTGTTTTGGCTCTAGTCTTGGATGGAGTCAAGATCTCGCTGCCTTGGAATCACTGGCACTCATTTGGTTCTTAGAGAATGGAAATGCCGAGTGTGGGGAGTTTACCCACAATATGTTTGACGAAATACCAATTCAAGTTTCTCTCGGCCGAAAGGGGTTGGCATGCAAACCTTTTGTCAAAATGCTCCAGACAGACTGCGCCCCAAGGCCTCTTAGGAATCCAGTTGAGATTTCTCTACTTAATCATTTTAGAAAGCTAGGGTTTGGGAACCTAGCTTCTAAAAAAATCGATTTTCGTCAGGCCCTTGTCCGGGCGGTCCCTATGCTTTATGGTTAAATAAGAGGGTTATGTGTTTATGCGTACTACCAACATTCAGAAGCGGACATGGATTCCTGTGGGAGTAATGAGGGTCTTTTTCGAAGAGGAAACTCAATATGGATAATTGTCTCATAAATTATGGCATCATGAAATATGCTTTCATATCTGATGTTGCATGTCTTAATGGTGGTAGAGGGGAGGGGGAGCTAAGCTTTATATTCGAAGCCCAAATTTTTTAAGGAGGCTTTTAACCCTTGTTCCAACTTTCAAATTCAAGTGTTTTTTTTGAGAAATATAAGGATACTCCAAAGGATACAATGAATATCATTCTCTCGAAGGTTAGGGTAGCATATTACAAGCCTAGGGTGTTTACATGTCATTTTAATGGGTTTTGGCCCTTATCGATTTCTCTCTAGAACTAGTCCCATAAAGTTGTCCTAGAAAGTTGATTTATTTTTTGCTCGAAAGGATTTTTGTTTTAATATTTAAAAAATATGGAAGATAGACAAGTTTTTTGACCACAGACCTTGGTTTTGGGATCGAGCTAGTCTTTCGGTCCAACCATGGTTTCCAAATTTCAACCCGACTACTATGAAATCTCTAGCCACTCTAGTATGGGTAAGGGTCCCAAATTTACCTTTACACTCGATTTGGTTAGAGATCCTGAAAGAGATCAACAATTATATGGGTTGGTTTATTAAACTTGACAGTGATAGATTGACTCAAGGGATCATCACCTTTTTTTCGAATATACGTAGAAGTGGATCTTAGTGATGGTTTACCGAAAAAAAATATCCCCATGTGTGAGGGTAAAGAATTTCAACAACTCCTAGATTATGAGAACATCACTTTCAAGTGTAGAACGTGTCAACAACTTGGGCATCTTCATAACCTGCGTCCTTTCTCAAAAGCGGCTTTTGGCTCCCAAGAGCCTAAGAAACTCATTCTTGGATGGAGGGATCAGAAGGTTGCTTCTGGCTTTAAGAGTTTTGCAGATTGCAAAAAGAACGACATTCAACAATAGAAGTCTTCACCTAATATTCGTCCATCTTCAGATTTGGTTAAATACCTAGTGGCATCGTCTCATACCTCTACAAAGGGATCGCTGATGAAAAAGGTCAATGTTGAGGATTCAAGGATGATAGTGCCGAAAATTAGTGGGAAAAAGTTAACCCATGAGTCTGACCATTCAGATAGCAAGAAATAAATAATAGTAAGAGAATATTCGTCAACTATGGATCTCCTCCAAAATGTTGAGGATACGGTTCCGCCTTTAATTATTTGTGATAGCTCTGGAGAGTGTACTGATGTAAGAAAGATAATTCAAAGAGAAAAAATGAAAAACCCATGATTCAATATGGTATGTAAAACCATAAATGTAAAGAATCTCATGCTCAATCTTTGTTATCCCGATGTAAGTCGCTTTTTTATATCAATATAATTAAATTTACAAAAAAAGGTATTTCATAAATTTAAAAGATTAAAGGAAATAATATACAAAAAACAAATTAACTCATTCAACCATATGTTTACATTAAATATAATATAAATGGTGCAACCACTATTGATTTTATATCAAACTTACATTTTATTAGACAAAGGCTTGATACACATTTTGGATATAGACCATATTTTATGACATGAAGTATATAATGAAATGGTATCAAAATTAGTGATTGTGTAGGGAGCCGCATGCTAATAAAGAAAAAAAACACTCTTTATCCACTATCTCCTCCACTACCATTGTACCCTCCACAAGAATTTGACCTTCTTTTAGTGAGGTATTTGCAATCACATTCAACTCCCTAAAAATATAGGTAACAAAGATAGTTTGAAAGGATTTTGCAACCTTTTATAGACCACCAATTTTCATGAGTAAAACACTGCATACTTGTGAGATTCCTTTCATAAAATTAATTACAAGGGAGAAATCCCTAAGAATCTGCATATGAGAAACATTTATTTCTAAATCACATTCTAGTAAAGTATCAAAGATATGAATTCTACATAGTTTTTATAACCCAAACCCCCATACCTACATTAACTCTTTAACACAATGAGACTACCTAACTCCATAGTATTGAAATCCAAAGGAGACTACCTAACTCCATGAAAAAAACCTCGAGCATGAGACTTGCAATTGTCAATCACCCACTTTTCTTGAACTTCCTTGTTTCACTTGTATTCTAAAGTTTGGCACTAATTATGTCACTTGAACATAAAATTGAAAAGAGAGAATGAATTTCTCTTCAAATATTTGTGATTTTCTAGCCATTCATATAGCCCTTATGACTAAGCATGAAATCAATCTAAATCCTCCTAATTTTTTTTGTTAAACCATCTCCACAAACATTCCTTCATAGTCTCACCAAACCACTCTTTTAATAAATGAGATATATTTTCTACCTCCATTCTACCTAAAATACACAACCCATGAACCGATCTACTCTTCATTTGTCATATTTCCTATAACAATGTCTTGTTCTTTAAATTTGACTAGAGAATTATTCTAGTTTTCTTGGGGACTTTAGTTCCATATATGCCTCTGCCACCAAATTGACACTTGGAAATTAGAAACAACCATAACTTGGTATCTAAGACAAGAATGTTCCCACTTGATCTTGTTTTTATACCATGTCAAGGTGTCCATTTACTCTCTCAACTTGATATGCCCTTTCTTTATATTCTCAAGATAAAATTTCCATAAAACTTTTTGTCCTCCTTTAAAACCCATTGATTGTCCACAAAATTTTAGCTACCAAGAAACACCAAAATGATGAATATAGTCAATCCTCACCCACCTTACTCTGTTGGATTAACTATAATTTATGTTGAGATTCAACAAGAAAATTTCAGCACCCACACCTAGTGCATTAAGCACCTACACTAGGGTGGGGCCCACAATGCTATTTTTGGTGCATATCTATTTTAGTTATCCCTTAATTAAGATGGAAAATAAACTGTAATCTAGTCTCAAAAATAACTTGTAATAGTTAACTGATAGTGGTAAACTCAGTTAGCTATTGGATTTCGAGTTAGAGGTAGTTGGTGAGGCATGCATAGCAATTCTAATTGTAACCGAGTTTGACATTAGGGGAATTTTGAGGTCTAAAATGGGTCTCCTAAGGAAACTATAAAATAATATTTGATTACATCATCAAATTTAGAGGGAAAAAAGAAAAAACTGTTTTTTCAACTCGTATTTTCAACTTATCTCCCAAAGTTTTTACTCAAATTTCGAGCAGGAGTAATCGTTGGATGCAAAATTTAATTTCTCATCCAAGGAGTACCCATGTTGCATACTTTCGATGGACCCTGCTACACGAAAAATGAGAAATACATGAAAAATGCTTTCCATGTATTTCTCATTTTTCGTGTAGCAAGGTTCATCGAAAGTATGCAACATGGGTACTCCTTGGATGAAGAATTAAATTTTGCATCCAACGAGTAATCCTGCTCGAAATTTGAGTAAAAACTTTGGGAGATAAGTTGAAAATACGAGTTGAAAAAATAGTTTTATTATTTTATTATTTTTTAATCTTTTTACCCTTTTACTTAAAAAATGGTGAATCATCCCCCATGGTTGACATCATCACCTTGAATCATATTGGTTCTTATAAAGTTTATTTTGGTTGTACATTTTTCTTAGGAGACCCATTTTAGACCTCAAAATTCCCCTAATGAGTGTAGTGGTGCATTAGTTAATGCAAGTTGTAATCAGTTTACCTCAGTTAAGTGAGTTAAACTCAGTTGTGCTAGTTGTAACTGTTAGATACATTAGTGAGAGATCAAGTGAATTAAATATCAATTAATTCACAATCAGTGATCTCACATGCAACTGAGGATTTACTATTATTAGTTGCATGCATGTCAGATCCACTGGAGACCCAGTTGAGATCTAGGTGGAAGGGGAGTTGACGATCAATTGTAGGATTATTGGGTTACACCCATGCAACCAAACACCCATTGGAGTGCCCATGATACTTGCAAAGTCAAGGAAGGAAAAAATTCATATCTTTTAGGGATTGCATTCATCAAGGATTGTGCAAGAAAGGAAGGTTGTCTAGAGGCAGTAAATTGGATAAGTATTGGTCAATTTTTGTATGACAGTGTATGAGAATTAGTTGAGTATTGGAGGACACTTGTGAGAAGAGTTTTTTATGTAGTTATTTCATGATCCATGTTGAATATACAATAGAATATAGTGGAGTTTTGATCAGTAAGCTTTCCTCGGGAATTATTTGTGTTGTGTTTGATTTGATTCTTCTTTGCTTCATGTGATTAGAGATTGTGTTTTTAATTCCAAAAAATATTTGTAGAAGCGATTCAGTATTGAACTTTAGTACATTGTTATATCGGGTGAATCCATGATATACATGCATGTTGTAAAATTTCTACATGGTATCAGATCACATGAAGTCACAATTGTGAAGTGTGAAGGAGGAGTTGAGTTTGTTATTGGAAAGAATTCGAATTTGCAGAAAGAATTTCTTGGTGCTACAATTGATTCAATATCGAAATGGATTTCAATGGCTTGAGGTTGGAGTATGCACTCGAGGGCAGCTCAAACTATATTTCTTGGAAAGGAAAGATGGAGGCAATACTCGAAGACAATGGCTTGAAGGAATTCATTGACAATGATGTTCCTAAACACGTTGTGACAGATGCTGCAAATCTTGATGCATGGCAAAATAAAGTGGAAAAGGAAAGGAGGATCTTGTTGGAGGGAGTACGAGACCACATTGTCTCAAGCCTCCATGGGAAAGCCACACCATATGAAATGTGGAAGGCTTTGACGGATCTATTCCAGAGCAGCAGCGACCATAGGAAATTGGCGCTCAAAGATAAACTCAGGAAGATCAAGATGGAGAAGGGCGACTCCATACCAAAATATCTAACAAATTTTTTCCAATGTCGGGATGAAATGGGGAGCGTTGGTATAACAGTCGTTGATGATGATTTGGTGAGCTTGGCTCTCCTAGGACTTCCCAAGAGTTGGCACAATTATCAAGACTATGTCAATGGAAGAGAAAAATTGCCAAATTGGGAACGACTGTGGTCGGATTTGGTGTAGGAGGAGTTCAGATGGAACAACAGAGATGGATCTCCATCTAAGAATGAAGATGAAGAATATTGCACTTTGGCTGCCAAGGCGAAGAAGGGGGAGGGGAAGAAATTACATTCCAAATCTGAGTCCAATAATTTCAAGAAGTAGGACATGTCCAAGGTGAAGTATTTTTGTTGTCACGAGCATGGGAATTTTGCTACTAACTATCCGCAAAAGAAGAAGAACAAGAAGGCTGGAGGATCTGCAGTTGGTGAGGCTCTTGCCTCGTAATTTGAGCGTGACTTCTCATTGATCGCATGCATGATGTCAAGTGCATTGGGATCTGTGTGGTATTTGGATAGTGGCGCTTCCTTTCACATGACGGGAGACAAGGAACTTTTCAGTGACTTGGAGGAGAAGGATCTCCAAATGCATATTGAAATGGGCGATGACGGGTGGTACAGTGCTATAGGGATTGGTACCATTACCTTCCAGGGGCAGTCAGGTAAACCCTTTCAATTAAAATATGTACTGCATGTACTAGGTTTGAAGAAAAATTTAGTCTCAGTCGCAATGTTGGAGGATAGAGGCTATGATGTTATTTTTAGTGAAGGAAAAGCCTTCCTACGACACAAAACAACTGGACAAGCCAAGAGGATAGGGATTCGAGTTAAGAATCTCTACAAGATGGAGGTAAATGGCTGCGCAGCAATGATGGGCAAGGCAGATCAAGTGGTGAGCCGGGATGAAGGTGAATTATGACACAGGAGATTGGGCAATCTTCACCATGGAGCCTTGAAAGTCATGCAACAGATTTCTACTGGTCTTCCCAGGGGTACACTTGCACAGTCGGACACATGCAAGGGACGCACTATGGGAAAATATGTAAAGGCCACCTTTCATGAGAAGGAGAACTGAGCTTCGAGGATCCTTGAGAGAGTTGACATAGACATGTGTGGACCATTCTCTGTTGCTTCGACAACAAAACATAGGCACTATTTAATATTTGTTGATGAATTTTCTCATAAGTGCTAGATATTCTTCATGCAGAAGAAAGATCATACATTCTCTAAGTTTCTTGAGTTTAAGGAACTGGTGGAGAAAGAGTTGGGGAAGCAAGTGAAGGCTCTTAGGAGAGATAATGGTGGTGAATACATCTCTAATGAATTCAAGAACTTCTGCAACAAAGAAGGAATTCGAAGAGAACTGGTAGCGCCTCATAACCCACAATAGTATGGGGTCGCGGAAAGAAAAAACATTATTATTGTGGCTGTAGCAAGAGTGATGTTGAATGATCAAGGCCTACTGATGCATCTATGGGAAGAAGCATGCAACACTGTAATATTTGTGCAAAACCATTGTCCTCATAGGATACTTGGCATGAGTACACCTGAAGAGGCTTTCACTGGTAAGAAACCTGATGTTTCACACTTTAAGATTTTTGGCTCATCTATTTATGTTCATGTGACCAAGGACGCTAGGAAGAAGCTAGAACTGCCAGCTGAGATCGGAATTTTTGTGGGGTACACTAAAACACCCCATAATTATCGTCTGTATTTTCCAAACAAAAGAATGGATGTTGTGCGACGAGATATAAAATTTGATGAGGAGAAAGCCATGCAGTTGTCCCTTGAGAGGGAGTTGGACTTGCATGCCTAGGAGGAACTGTTGCTTCCCAATGATGAGCCTCAAGATGTGGATCAACCACATGCGGAGGTTCATGGAGTGGAGGAAAACACTCATGCAGAACCATCCATCAGAAATGGCATAAAGCACACCATGGAAGCTGATAGATTGAGAATTGATGCTGCAGAGAATGTAGGAGCCCCTACTTCACAGCGCAGACAAAGACAGTCTCCTAACTGATTTATTGGATACATGGCTCTTATGAGCAAATGTATTGTGACTGAACCATATTCATTTCAGGAAGAAGTGTATCAACCAACTTGGGTTGATGTAATGGTGGAGGAGTATGAATCCATTGTCAAGAACAGTGCATGGGAAATTGTCCCAAGACCGGTCGACAAATCAGTGGTTGGATCAAGATGGATCTACAAGGTAAAGCAAGATGCTGATGGGAGTGTGGAGTAATAAAAGGCCAGATTTGTGGCCCGGGGATTCTCACAAATCGAGGAGATAGATTATGATGAGACTTTTTCAATTGTTGCAAGGTACTCTTCCATAAGATCCATCCTTGCACTCTCAGCGCAGATGGTCTGGCGCATTCATCAGATGGATGTGAAAATTGTGTTTCTCAATGGGATCATTGAGGAAGAGGTGTACATAGAGCAGCCTGAAGGTTTCGATATCTTCAATAGTGAGTCGCATGCGTGCCGACTCCAAATAGCACTGTATGGGCTAAAGCAAGCACCTCGTGCTTGGTACATTCGGATATACAACTATTTCACCAAACTGGGCTTCACTAAAAGTGAAGCAAATGCAAACCTATACCAGATTGTGGTTGAGGGTAAGCTATTGATTATTGTTCTTTGTGTTGATTATCTAATTTTGACTGGTGATGAGCAGCTGATACACTCATGCAAGGAGGATCTTGCAAGGGAGTTCGAAATGTAGGACATGGGACTCCTTCATTATTTCCTTGGATTGGAAATATGGCAGCGGGATGGTGAAATTTTTGTGTCTCAAGGCAAGTACGAAAATGAGATATTGGGTAAGTTTCACATGGAGAGCTGCAAACCCATGGATACTCTCTTCCAGGAAATTGGAGTAAAGATGATGCTACTTCTGGAGAGGTAGTGGATGCTACTGTCTACAGGCAGTTAGTTGGTTCACTGATGTATCTAGTGAACACTAGACCAAACATTTGCTACACAGTTAACTAGCTGAGTCAAGCAATGGTTAAGCCTACCAATATCTTTTGGAAGGTGGGGAAGCATGTCTTGAGACACCTGAGGGGCACATCAAAGTATGGTCTATGGTACAGACGAATAGAGGGAGTGAGGCTTCAAGGCTTCATGGATGTAGATTGGGTGGGAAATCCATCAGACAGAAATAGCACATTAGGAGGGATCTTCAGCATAGGATCGACAACAGTTTCCTAGTACAACAGGAAAAAATAATCTGTGGCAATCAGTTCAGCGGAAGAAGAATACATGGCAACAAGTCAAGTTGCATGTGAGGCTATCTGGATGAGGAAAATCTTGGTTGGTTTGTTTGGTTCTCATATGGATTCGACAGTGATACATTGTGATAATCAGATTTGCGTTAAACTCTTGATTAATCCCATGTTTTGTGATAGGTCCAAGCATATAGGTATTCGGTGCCATCATCTCAGAGATTGTGTGCAAAGGAGAATAATGTTGCTTTACTACATTCCCACGAAAGGTCAGGATGCAAATATTCTCACGAAGCCACTCACCAAAAACAAATTCGAATACCATAGAGACAGGATCGGGGTGAAGGATAATCCATTTCTTGTTGAGAGGGAGTGTTGAGATTCAACAAGAAAATTTTAGCACCCATTCCTAGTGCATTAAGCACCTACACTAGGGTGGGGCCCACAGTGCTATTTTTGGTGCATGTCTATTTTAGTTATCCCTTAATTAATATGGACAATAAATTGTAATCTAGTCTAAAAAATAACTTGTAATGGTTAACTAAGAGTGATAAACTCAGTTATCTAGTGGATTTCGAGTTAGAGGTAGTTGGTGAGGCATGGAGTAACAGAGTTCAAAGTGTAGTGGTGCATTAGTTAATGCAGGTTGTAATCAGTTTATCTCATTCAAGTGAGTTAAACTCAGTTGTGCTAGTTGTAACTGTTAGATACACTAGTGAGAGATCAAGTGAATTAAATATTAATTAATTCACAATCGGTGATCTCACATGCAACTAAGGATTTACTATTATTAGCTGCATGCATGTCAGATCTAGTGGAGACCTAGTTGAGATCTAGGTGAAAGGGGAGTTGATTATCATTTGTAGGATTATTGGGTTGCACCCATGCAACCAAACACCCATTGGAGTGCCCGTGATACTTGCGCAGTCAAGGAAGGCAAAAATTCCTATCTTTTAGGGATTTCATTCATCAGGGATTGCGCAAGCAAGACAGGTTGTCTCGAGGCAGTAAATTGGCTAAGTATTGGTTAGTTTTTGTATGACAGTGTGAGACAATTAGCTGAGTACTGGAGGGCTCTTATGAGAAGATTTTTTTATGTAATTTTTTCATGATCCATGCTGAATATACAATAGAAGATAGTGGGGTTTTGAGCAGTAATATTTCCCCAAGAAATTATCTATGTTGTGTTTGATTTGAGTCTTCTTTGCTTCATGTGATTAGCAATTTTGTTTTTAATTCCGTAAAATATTTGTAGAAACTGTTCAATATTTAACTTTAGTACATTGTTAGATCGGGTGAATCCATGATGTACATGCATGTTGTATAATTTATACAATTTTTCATCATACTAATGGATTTTCATCATTTTCTTTTTTCATGATCCAAAAAAGTTTGAAATATGTATGTCTAATTATTTTGAGGACCCTTGTGTGTAGGCCAAGAAATTCCCAAACATAGGAATAGCCTCCAATGTATATTTTACCAAATTTAGTCTCTCCCCTAAAGGAAACCATCTATTGTACTAATTGTTAATTCTGTCCTCTATTTTTTTATATCAACCAACCCCAACCTTTTTTTTCCATATCTCTAGTTTTAAAAGGAATTTAGATATTTAAATCCATATTAAAAATTTGGGAAATTAAAGGAAAAAAAACCTTAACATATGTTCATTTTATTGATCCAAAACCTAAAATAAAATTGAATATTTCTCCACATTTAGCTCTATACTTGTAACCACTCCAAAAGTCTCCAATATGTCATGTAGCTTCCTTTCTTCCCTTGCATTTCCATTAGAGGACAACAAAACATCAATAATAAATAATGAGTGAGTTAAAGATAAATCCCTCCTAATTATATCCTATGATTATTCCTAGTCTTTTAACTTCCATAGTAGCCATACTCTAACCTTCAACAATAAGTAGGAAAAGCAAGTGGGATAAAGAGAAATTTTTTCTCAAACTCCTAGATGACCTCAAATATTATGAAATAGAAACATCTACGAAAACAACAAAGGAAACAAAAGTATACTATCCATTATTGACTTAACCATTGGAATACTGAAACCCACATGTAGAAGCATTAATGTGAGATATAGATACCTAGTGCAATCATAAGCATTGGATAAGTCTAATTTCATAACCATGGCTATGAAATTATTTATCTTTAGCGAGTGAATAACTTCTTAAGTTTTCCAATAGCTTCATGTATATGTCTTCTACCTAAAAACACAAACTATTTTTCAAAGATAACTTATATATTTTTTTTAACTCCAACAACCATAATCCTACTATGATTTTGTACATAGTTACATAGGGATATTGTCCTAAGCTCATCAAATAAATTAGACTTGCCATTTTTTGGAACCAAAGCTACAAATTAGTGATCAAGGCTCTAGAACCTTGATATAAACCTTGACTTCTCTAATTACTCAAATTAAGTCTTTTTCACTAGATCATAAATGCCTATAGAAGACTTCATTTTCCAACTAATCAAACTTGGATGTCTATCATTTTCAAATGAAGTTAATATATATGTCCCTCCTTTGAGATATCTTATATTAACATTTGGTTATCCGTTTTAGTCATAAAATTGGGAAATAAATATTTTCCCTTGTTTAACTCTTTATAATGTGACTGAAAATATGAGAATCATAAGTTTATTCTATTTTAAAATGTATTCACATAATGTTGTTCAAAAATTTTCATTCCCCATCAAATAATACTATAATGAATTGCTTTTTAGGGTTTCATTTTGTAAGGCATCTACAATTCAAAAATCAGAATAATCGGGAGGAGATGCCAAAAAATCCATCCATGCCAAGGGTTGGTGTGGCCTATTTCAAGTGTGATTATTGGTGATTTTAATAGCTTATATGCCAGTTGGTTATAGTTTCTTAGACCATAGGTTGGTCCCATATGGTTGATCTCATGATTCTTTTTTTTTCTTAACAATGTCGGGTATTTGTATTACTCTTCGAAAAGGAAGCAAGATATTGCTTACAATATTGATGAAAGAAGCAAAATGGAGGAGGGGAAAAAGCAGTTGGGATCATAGTCCGTTGCTTTTACATCTGGGCAAGGAATTCCTCTAACAACATTGGATTTGTATATTCTTAAAAACTGCTTCAAAACATAAATAAGCTTACATTTCATAGTTGGAATTGATTAGTGAAAAAATAGATACTTATCCTACTACTGAAATATAATTTTATTATGTTACTTAGGCTTATTTGTTTCTTCTAAACTGCTACTGAAATATAATTTTATTATGTTACTTAGGCTTATTAAGGAGGTCCTTCATGTGTTCAATCCTGAATTTGTTTCCCATGCATTGTGGGCATGCTACTCAAGAATTTTTATCCATTATAGCACAGGCAGAGGAAGCAATAAAATATCACACAGGAAAAAAACATGAATATGCAAGCTTGAGCAGAGCAAAGGGAACATAAATCAGAGCAGAGGGAAAAACAAGTAGAGCTGAGGGAACAACAATAAGTGCAAAGGGAACAACAATCAGAATTGAGGGAACAACATTCAGAGAATATCAGATGCACACAATGATCTAGTGTGCATCAAATGGGAGCAATGGAGATAGGAGCGATGTAGAGAGATTAATGCGAAAGAAGGTATAAGAAGAGTGTGCATGGGAGGGATGATGAGAAGAGGAAAAACAGGTGGGAGACTCGAGAGGGAATTAGGACGAGGCAGGAGAATATATGAAATGGAAAGGAGGATCTTAGAGGGAAACAAAGAGGGGATAAAACATGGATATGTTGAATAAAATAATTGGATGTAATCCGTGACCAGATTCTAAGTGATTCATTTGCAAACTTTTAGAGATTTGATGCTAATATGTGGAGTACAATTATGGGAATATTTGAAATGTGAAATTGTTACCTATTCTGACTTCACCTTGATCCCTTAGGATTGTTCTGTTTTCCAAGGAATCCACATTTTTGTTGTTGTCTCTCAAAATATGATAATAAGATACTTTTCCTAGATTAACCATATTTTCTCTAATCCGAAGAATGATTTGTGCCAACTATGAATTCTTCAGAATGGTCTTATTCACCATTTTCTGGATGATTATGGAGGAGTATCCAAAAATGAATGGGTTCATTATATTTTCCCTCAAAATGTGAGATCCTAGTAAAATTCCATAGGCTTCTGCTTTGTTATTTTTTTTAGTGCCAAGACCGTATTCGAATTCCAAACTTGAATTTTTCTCACTATTCAAAATATAGCCTCATGCACCAGTTCTACCTAGGTTGGATTTATATGCCCCGTAAAAAAACATATAGGAATGCTTAAGAGTGTTGATCCACTTGAGAAATTCTTCTTCCTTTAATCTCACTTTCCAAGACTTGTCGTTGGGGGTTGATTTTCTGATTTGTGCTTGGGGACATATCTATCTTTCATCAGCTAAAGATATCCAGGTTCTACTCATTTTGGAGGAGATATTTGTCAATTTTTTTAACTTTTTTTGAAAAAATAAATTTAGTGGTTAGGGCCCAAGCCATGGCAGTGAATTTCCTTGGATTTCATTGTATATCTTGAAATATCTGCTTACTAGCAAGTCATATTTTCCAAACCAGAAAAGAAGGTAAGCTTAGACAAAATCTCTTAATATTATTATTATTTGTAAAAGAGTAAGGAAACAAGTTCCTCCAGTTTTAATAGAAGTCCTCGGTGTTTTGGGTGAAATTTAAGTCAATTTCCATAACTCCGATGAGGAGATTCCAACAAGCCTTTGCAAAATTACAACTGATAAACAAGTTATTTATGGTTTCTTCCTCACTATTCCACATGGAGCATATCAAATGTCAAACTATGCCTCTCTTATTTAAATTATCAGTTGTTAATATCTTACCTTTTAGGATAGTCCATATGAAGATCCTTATTTTTGGAAGAGACTCCATTTTCCACACTACTGAATGCTCATGTTGTTGGATTCCATCTAATGGTGTCTTGTTGACCTTGTTTTATTGGGGCAACACCTTTTAATAGGAAAGTTAAGGTTTCCTATTAGAGAAATAGGAGTGCAGGAATAGGAGGAGATTTCCAACTTGTCTAAATTCCATTTTCTTGACTCCATTTAGAGATCTACTCCAACTGCGTTATTCCATTTTTATTCAACCAATCCATCAAAGGCTGAATTTATTTGTGTTGTGAGATTGGTGGTTGTCCCATTATATTGTCCTTCCATATGTGTATATATTTACCTCATTTTGGAATACTTGAAGTGTTCTCAGAGATTATTGGAATTACTTTTTTAACAAGTTTCCACAACTGCGAACATGGTCTTAAAGGAACCCTTTTTATTAGAAGAAATAAGTGAGGGAAATTTAAATATTTAGACTCTAGGATTTTCTTCCATCAACTCGGATTACCAGTGATCATTCTCCATATTATTCTTGTTCCGAGAGCAAGATTCATCAAACCAGGGAGCCTTATAGAAATTCCTCCTTGCTCATAAGGTGCAATAACTTGCTTCTTGTTAACTAAACTGAATTTTTTTCTTTCTCTTTTTCCTCCATGCCAAAGGAAGCCTCTGATGACAAGATCAATTTGTTTATGGATGCTTGTTGGAGCCTATACTATAGCAAACTGATAGGATGGAAGTGATAATAAAAAAACCTTAATTAATATAACTCTCCCGGCTAGGTTGAGCCATAGGATTCCCCACCCAAGGAGTTTTTTCTTCATTTTTTCTATAATGTTGTTCCATATTTCATTTTTCATTTTATTCTTCATAATTGGCAATCCTATATGTTTAAAATGAGTCCAATCTCTTTGAAAGGGTACGCTGAAAATTTGGGAGATCGTTGAAGTGTTCTGATTGGCACATTCAAACCATAAATGCTACACTTTGAGTGGTTTATTAGACATACTGAGACCTCCAGGATGTCATCCAAGATGTTTTTAAATATTCATGCAACTATGCATGAGCTACCCCTAAGTAAGAGAGTGTCATCAACAAAGAGAGACTAGTTGATGCTTTTTATTTCAGCTTTAATAGATATACCAGTCATCGATCCATTTCTTCTACAATGATCTAAATTGCTACTGAAATATTATGCCATCAATATTTAAAGAAATAGGGAAAGAGGACATCCTTGCCTTATACCTCTATTTCTTTGGAAAAATTGGCTTGGTATTCCATTTATTAGAGGAGAAATCCATCAGCCTTTAATGCATTCCTGAATCATATCGATGAGGTCTTTAGAGAAGCCATTTTTTTAAAACTAATGATAAAAATTCTAGGTTCACTCGGTCAAAAGAGTTTGCCATGTCTAGCTTTAGAATGAATCCTTTCTCTCCCTTTAATAAACTTGAGTGCAAAGCCTCTTGTACCACTAATATGTTGTCAATGATTTGTCTCCCTAGTATCAATCCCCCTTGATTTTATGAAATCAACCCCTGCAGAAGTGGCTTAGTCTTGTTGGCCAATTTTTTTGAAATTATGTTGTAAGAAGAGTTGCATAGAGAGATAGGTCTAAAGCGTTGGAAGGAGGTCGGTTTCAAATCCTTCAGAATTAAGGCCAAAAAAGTGGAATTAGTAAACCCTCCAATTTTATTTTTCCTGAAGTTCCACCGAATCCTTTTTAGGTGATATTTTTTAATAGTATTCCAAAATGATCTGTAGAGGGAGAAGGATAAGCCATATGACCCCATCGACTTGTCTGGTTGAAAGGACAAAATCACATTTCTAAGCTTTTCTTCTTATATTTATTTCATTATTTCCTCATTTTCTTCTGTGGTGACTTTGTTCAATATGTGCCTGGTAAAATTTTCACTGTTTGACTGTTCAATATCAACGGACATCAAGATTTTGAAGTGTTGATAAACTTCCATTTTTAATTCCTCCTGTCCTCTAATTTCTTTTCCATCCGATCCTATTATTTATGCTATGTGATTTTTCATATTTTTTTCCTTTGTTGAGTTATGAAAGAATGATGTATTTTGATCTCCTGCCTGAACACATAAAATTCTCGATTTCAGTCTCCATGGTTCCTCTTCTGCTCTATTGTTTTATATATGTCCCAATGAATAAATTTCTCTTGCAAGAGATATTCTTTTATGTCTTCCTCTTCTTGCATTGCTTTTTGGAGGGTATCTAATTGTTGTTGTAACTCAAATTTATTTTTTTGTGGCTCTTTGCATTTAAATTTTGCCCATTATTTTAGTTGAATTATGGTTTCTTTAATTTTAGTTTACCATCTATATCCTGGGGACCCATTGATATTCTTTTTCCATATGTTTTTCAAGAGAGTATGAACTTCTTCATGATTGCTCCATAGTGGATTGTATTTAATAGGAAGGGGTCCAAGGTTCTCACCCTCCCCCAACAAAAGAGCAATCAGATTGTGATCTAATGCTGCTGAAGAAATTATCCTTGAGGTTATTGTGTTAAATGTTACAATGAGACAGTCTTGCAATAAAATTCTATCAAGTCTTTCCTTTATATTCCTCATGCCAGATTGTTTATTTCTCCATGAGAAATTTTTTATTTTATGAGAAATGTCCATAAGATTATTTTCTTCCATTGTATCTTCTAATTTCTGTCTATATGGATCTAAAATAAAGAAAATGCCCTTCTCTTCTTTTGCATGCAAAACCAGGTTCAAATCCCCACCTAAAATAATGGGAAATGGAGAGGAAGAATTGAGGTGTTCCGCTAATGAATTCTAACATTTCTCTTTGTCCCTATAGTGCACTGGAGCATATATGTTGAATAAGCTTAAATTAATTATGAAAATTGTGTTTTATAGATCTATTCTTAACCAATGCAAGATTTTGGTGTGAGATATTAACACCTAATAGGCTTTGTACCACCATGAATACCTCCTAATGCTCCCATGGCTGAAATAGAGATTTCTTCGCAATTTTTTGTTTTCTAAATGTTTTGGAACATGTCTTGCTCTGAAATTTTTCTCTCCTAAAACATGAGAAGGACCAAAATTTCTATTTTGATTAAATCATTTACAACGTTCATCTTCGAGAAGTGACCAAGACCTCTGCAATTCCAAGAGACTATATTCATTATTTGTTGTTAGTTGTATTTGAGGGACCTTTCCCTCTTGGGTTATGATGTTTCTTTCTTTTTACTCCAACATTTTTTCCCATGAAGGTTTCCATGGCTTGTTGCGTGCCTAATGCCATTTTTTTTATTGCTTCTTCATGTCTCAATTATTTGTTGGATTTTCTTCTAGGTTTCTTGTGGAATTCCAATGATAATAAGGAGTCTTTAGATTGAGTTCTAGTGAGAACTTGATTGAAAGAAGGATTGATAAGGCTTGAGGAAGGAGGAGGAGAAGGGGGAAAATGGATAAGGGGAGGATTGGAGGGGACAGAGGGGGAGCCAGGAGGAGACAAAAAGGAGTCTGAGGGTAGAAGGGGAGGTAAGATAGAGTCTAAATATTGGGGGGGGGGGGGGTGGGGGGATAAGACATCAAAAGGATTTGAATCTGAAGGATGGGAAGGAAGAGAGGAAGATGAATGCTTTTCATGCACTCTTGGGGGACATGAGGGAGGGGGAGGAGGAGGAACAAAAGTAGAATAAATCGATTGAGACGAAGGTTTGGTGATTTTGTTTCTAGATTTTTTCCTTTTAACTTGTTCACATTGACATTCTTTTTGAGCTTCAGTTTCCTCTGTCTCATTCTTAGTACATATATTTGCAAAATGACCACATTCATGGCATATCTTTCATTTAAATGAGATTTACTCGTAATCTAGTTGCTGCACATGAGTCCAGCTATCCACTTTGAGTTTGAATGCTTCTCGAAGACCTTTGCTAAGGTCTACTTCAACACAGATTCGAGCACAAGCATGCATGTTTTATTTGGGTTCACTCCTGTCAATTTATTTTCCTACTAAATTCTCTATGGCTTCAATAGATTCATTGCCCCAGAAGTTAAGAGGAAGATGGGGAAGTTGAACCCAGATAGGACCAACACTTGGCATGTCCAACTTCAGATCAAAATCTGGATTCCATCGATTTAGATAAAGTCCTCTAGTGTCCATGAAGTAAGGACCATTTCGGAAAATCAAGTATTTGTCCTCCTTGGATTCAAAATGAAATGTAAAGATTCCGCTTCCACATAATATTATGGATATTTTCCCTTGAATGGATTGGGACCAGTTACGCTCCACCCATTTTTGCAAAGTCTTGGGGAAGGCCAAAGGCCGGTGAACTGGAAACCCAACCCCCTTTCAGCTAAAGAAATAGTAGCTATACGAGGAAAAGCTGGTGGGTGGGAGGACGATCTCCAACATATCATCCAACTTCATGATGAATTTTGAGAGGACAAGGTGAGCAAGCAGAGGTCCCAGAGAGGAAATTAGGGAAGTAAAGATTGAGGATGAAACATCAGGGGCAGTGGAAGTATAGTCATTGATCGAAGTAGAGAGAGGATCAACATGATCTCCTCCCGGAGATGGCTTAAAAGGGGACATGGGAAGGAGGCATGTGCAGGAGGGTTGGAGGCATAGGAGGCAGCAGGAGGCGACCTAACCTAGCTCAGTGTATGGTAGGAATTTTTTTGATACTTAGTAGAAAATGTCAGTTGATCTCATAAATCACAAACAAATCAACACACACACACAAAATACTTATCATTTCCTAAATTGTATTAACTCTCTTTCTATAATTAGAAAATTTTTGAAATAAATTTCTATTTACATCTCCCTTGTCTAACCACGTTTCCCTACTTTTCATCCTCCATTCTACTTCTCTCCATTTTGGAATAATTCTCTTCCTAATTTCTAAATCTTTTAACTTTAATTTTTCCTCCTCCCTAAATATCCCTTCCACTCAAACATGTCAACAATCCACTTTCCACTAATTTAAGATATTTCTCGTGTTCTTTTTTTTTTTTTAATTTAAATTTGAAGTGTAGGTAGAAACCACCCCCTTTACTTTTTTCAAAGACGCTACAAACCATAAATTTGATCATTTCCTAGAACCTTGTTCATAAAGTTCTCACTCCTTTGTAACCAACTCTTTAAATTCGTCTTCTTCTCTCAAATGGGATTGAACTTGAAAGGATAGGTAAATTTATAGTCTTGTTCTCTATTTGAAGGAGGATGTGTAAATGGTATAAACCTCGCCTTATCCCCACCAAATATCTAATTGTATTTGATGCATTAAGAATAATATAAAAATTTATAAATATGTGTAATCTCTTTAATACCCCTACCTCACCAATTATAATATTCATCTAAATAGGAATAAGTTTCATATGCCCAAAATCAACAAAGAAAACTTCCTTTATCTAGTATGTGAAGAAATTCACTATCCCAGTGTTAGAAATGTCTTGTCATTGATGGAAAAGGTGATGAAGATGAAGGTGTAGTATATTTGAAGCCATTTTTGGTCAATAATATCACGTCAAGAGTTATTGGAACCCACTCTGATGGATAGAGCTTTGAAAGCTATTTCCAATGGTATGAATAAATTCCAAAATGACCTCCTTGATTGCAAGTTATTTCCAGTTAAAGTCAGGAACCCAAAAATTCAAAGTTGCAGAGCTAGGTTGGTGAAGGACCCCGTGGAGCAAGTTAGTTTGGTAGTGTTCCAAAAAGTGGCAAAGTCTTTTAGTACAACGACTAAAGGAGAATTGGGAACACATGGAGAAAACAATGCAACGACAAAAGCATTTTTTATTGGCCCAATGATGAATCTGCTAGACAGCTCATCCCAGTGAGAGTCTTCCCCTAAAGATTCAAAGGAACACATAAGAGGAGCTTTAAATCAGTGGAAGGTTTCCTAGAAGAACCTTAAGCAACATAAAGAGGGACCACATAAGATGACATAAAGTCAGGCAGAGGTGGTAGTCCACACAGGTGGAAAAAGCATTTGATTGGAAAAAGTATAAAAGGGGAGGCCCACTATACAACTCAGCTCACAAAGGCTTGCCCTAAAGAACCTAAAGTATTGCACATATGGAAGCTCTGGATGATTAAGCATTGGGCTAGAGTGGAAATTAGGAGCACTAGTAGGCTCAATAGAAAAGTAGTCGAGAAAATATGGCAGTTGCAATAGTGAATACAATGCTTGAATCTGGTGGTTTTTGTTTAAAAATTTAACAAAGGATATGGTTGCAAAACACAAAGGCCCTGACCCCTTTCTCTCTCCTCTCTAAAGGGACGCGTGGCAACATTTTATTGAGCTGAAATGATGTTAGCATGACATCAATATGGAGGACATGTGGAAGGAAGATTCAATGTTTTTGGGTGCCCTAGTGGGCCAAATATAAGTGACACATGTCACCACTTATATGCCACCACGTGGTGTTGGTGATGTCAGCATGAAGACAACTCGAAAGGGCTTGCCTGAAAGGTTTTGAGCAGTGCACATGAAGAAGTTGCAGGCTAACTAGGTTTTAGGCACATGTGGCTGAAATCTTAGCCTGACATGTGTTTGATTGGTCCATGAGCACAGGCATGGTACCCACCTAGATAACTCATCATGGTACTTGGACCCTGAAGGTAACACAAGAAAGCACGAAAGAGGAACACCAGGATGATTAGGTGCTGAGATGTGGCGGTGGTTGTAGCAGATCCAAGGACCAATAGAAGATGAGGAAAGGTCGACCCATATGACACGTAATCCTAGAGGTATTGTCCCAAAAGGAAATAGAAAGCACAACAGAGGAGACCCTCCGAGCTATTAGAGCTCCAGGACATGGTGGATGTACAAAATAGAGGTAACGACCAATGGAAAAGGTGTAGGGAAGACCCTCATGGGCACGCAAGCCCAAAAGGAATTAATGTTGGGCTAAGGCCTAAGGACCAAGTCAAGGTCTTGTGCGGAACAATCACTGAGGGAGAAAAGCCATTATAAAAGAAAATAATCACTCATGGCTTAAAATGCAATGGGATGACAGAGTTATATTTTGTAGTGCATTTGTGTTAAAGCCCTCGGGGATAAAGAAAGTGATTGTGGCCCAGTTATAAGAGTTAAAGTGCTTGGGACTTTGTTGAAGGCTTTTGGATGAATGAGTGAAAAAATTAGTGTTTTATTACAAGGTGTTGTGCCCATATTTAATTTCTCGGGCCTTAAGGCTTAAGTATAAACGGGTTGACAACGTTAAATTTGGCGTTTATGCTAAAACACCAACAGTCCTAAAAAGAAGGCATGAACGAGTTGGCAACAAATTTTGCTGCATGTACATAATTTGTGGTAGATTTAGCAGTTAAGCTGAACTTAGATTTAGAAATTCCCATCTGAATCCTGATAAAATACCAAAATTTCATAAATTGAGTAGTTAGGCTCAATTTTTCAAGGAGAAAGATCAGAGCAGAGTTAGATGACTTCAAGAACACATTCATAAGACATATTTTGAATAGGACAAAGGAAAAAAAAATTCATGCATACGTTCAAGTGCAAGAAAACTAAATATCGTTAACCAAAATTATCAGTCCAAAGCTATTTATAAGCATAATCAACTGTGCAAGGTAAGGGTGTGTGAAAAAGAGAAATTGTGTGAGCAAGTGTGATGATGAGATGAATTGATGTTGCTGAGTTGTTCACTGATAAGTGAGTGTTGAAGGTGTTTTAATGGTGGTTTTGGTGAGTTTTGAAGTGACAAATTGATTTGTTTGTAAAAGGGAATGGCTTCAGGATTTGAGTATGAAAACTATATCAAAGTTGAATCATTGAGGTCATTCATGTAGTATCTTGTAGATAAGGGGTTGTATCTCCTTCCAGTAGTTGTTGGTAAATACTTAGGGGTTCATTAGAGAAATTTTGAGGTCTAAAATGGTTCTCCTAAGGAATATTATAAAATAATAGTGGAAATAATAAAATAATATTAAATTACATCATCACATTTTAGAGGGAAAAAGAAAAAACTACTTTTTCAACTCATATTTTCAACTTGTATGCCTACAGTTTTACTCAAAATTCGAGAAAGGACACTCGTTGGATGCAAAATTTAATTCCTCATCCAAGGAGTACCCATGTTGCACACTTTCGATGGACCTTGTTACATGAAAAATGATAAATACATGAAAAACGTGATTGCAATCATGCTTTTCATGTATTTATCATTTTCTGTGTAGAAGGGTCCACTCAAAGTATCCAACATGGGTAATATTTGGATGAGGAATTAAATTATGCATGCAATCATGTTTTTTAATGTATTTGTCATTTTCTGTGTATAAGGGTCCATCGAAAGTATGCAACATGGGTAATCCTTGGATGAGGAATTAAATTATGCATCAAACGAGTGCTTCCTCTTGAAATTTGAGAAAAACCGTAGGGAGATAAGTTGAAAATACGAGTTGAAAAAGTAGTGTTTTCTTTTTTTATATTTTTGATATTTTTACATTTTTACTCCAAAAATGGTGAATCATCCACCATGGTTGACATCATCATATTGAACCCTATTTGTTCTTAGAAATTTGATTTTGGTTTTACATTTTTGTTTTGAGGCCCATTTTAGACCTCAAAATTTCTCTACTGAGTTCATTTAGTAGTAGTTGATAAACTTATGGGTTGTAGCTCCTTTCAATTGTAGTTGATAAACCAGGGAGTAGAATATTCTTGTTGGTTGTAGCCAAAGTTTTCTTGAAATAGCCAGTTTTAAGAAATAATTTGAAGAATATATGTGTACTATTTATGCTAGTTATGTTGATTCTTTCTATGCTCATCTGAATTAATTTCTAAAGTATTTATTGGTGTCCTAGTATCATTACAAGTGAAAGAAAGTTTTTAAATTTCTTACAATACTTATTCAACCCCACTCTCATTATTGTCCTAGTTTCTAACAAATGGTATTATAGAAAACTAGGTTGCTTCGGACGAGTTTAACACCTAGAAGAAAGATCAAGGGCCATCAAAAAATAGGAAGGATGATTTACTAATAGGGCACCGATGTTCAATGGAACAAACTATGTGTTTTGGAAAGTGAGGATGAAGACCAATATTAAATTGCTTGGAGCTGATATATGGGATTTTGTGGAAGAAGAATATCAAAAGCCTCTAGTAGAGATTACTAAATATTAGAATATGAAATTCACATGCAATGCTAAAGCCATGAATGCCCTGCTTGCTGGTCTACCTGAATCAAAGGTTGTTAAGGTTATGTAATGCACAACTACAAAGAAAATTTTGGCTAAATGAGAAGTTTCTATGAAGGAGATAACAAGGTAAAGAAAGGTAAAATTCAAGATTCTAGAATGCAATTTGAGGCCTTAAAGATGCATGATGATGAATACATTACAAAGTACTTCGTAAGAGTTGATGAAGTTGTGAAGACTATAGGAGGCCTTGATGAAAAATTAGAAGAGCTTGTAGTAATAGTTCAAAAAGTGTTGAGATCTCGCATGGAGAAATTTAATCCAAAGGTATCAATTATTGCAAAGATGACCAATCAGAACTCTCTCACTTTAGATCAGCTAATTGACACCCTTACTACCCATGAGATGATAATTATGAATGGAAAGCTTATATAAAAGGAGTCAACCTTCAAATTAGATAAGAAGCCCAAGGAAGAGCATGATGGTTCATGTTGTGAATCAGATGAAGAAGAAACCAAGTTTGTGAGGAAGCTTAAGAGAGGCTTAGGAAAATATAAAGGTAAGCTACCTTTTAAGTGCTTTAATTGTGTCAAAGTTGGTCACTATTCTTCCAAGTGTCCTAAAAAGAAGGAGGATTCTGATCCTAAAGAGAAATTCAAGAAAATCCAAAAGGAGAGAAAGAAGGCTAATAAAAGGAGTCTCTATACCCAAGAAGCCAACTCCTCTGAAAGTGAATGCAACCAATCCTTTGATGAGGACAAAGATGATGAAAGTCCAAAAGAATTCATGCTTATGGCCATAGATAATCTAGAGTTATGATGGAGAAGAGGTTTAGTTTGATGTAGAAGGACAGTTGGTCAGTGTTCTTGAAGAGATTGAAAGGCAAAGAAATAAAAATAAAAACTAGAAAGAGTTGTTTATCAAGGACAACGATGAATTTTTTGAACCTATGTTTCTACAAATTAAAGAAGGAAAGAAGATACAAGAGACATTAAACTAGTAGCTCACTAAGAATAATCAAGCATATGAATGGCTTGAAAGATAAGTTGTTTTGTTGAGAAAAGAGTTCAAAAAGGAAAATTATTTGTTGAGTTTCAACTAGAAGTTTGGAAATGGGACTGATAATTTAAATGAGATTCTAGAAGTGCAAAGAGTCTCCACAGATTTAATTGGTCTTGGATACAACGAAGAATCAAGCTCAACAACAGAATTGAAGGGAACTATGTCGATTTCCTTTGTGCAAGCAGATAAAAGTTACGACAACACAACAATAAAGGAGGGTCAATGCAACCACAAGGAGACAAAAGAATCACACAACCAAATAGTTAGCAAGATTCAAACCAACAACAATGCAATAAGAGGAGAAATTTCGCCCAACAAAAGGAAATTAACTTTGAAGGAGAAAATCGAAATATATAGAGAGTGACCCGACCAATGTTCAAA
Organism: Pinus albicaulis; assembly: GCA_034641835.2. NCBI lineage: Eukaryota > Viridiplantae > Streptophyta > Pinopsida > Pinales > Pinaceae > Pinus > Pinus albicaulis. Next base: position 1,124,457,133 of record CM076578.1, on the reverse strand, counting down.
AGTGGATTTTCTCCCGGGTATGATGGAATATTTCTAGTCTATTTATTCACATGCACAAATTATGGATACAAGGCAACAAATTGTAGGGTGAATATATCATATAGATAGTTGAGGGTGAGAAGCAGAAATCATTAGCAAAATCAATTAATTTGATAGAGGAATAAGAAACCCATATACAACAATTCCTTTGATCCTCTAAATAATTTGATTCAATGCCATATCTATTAAAATTTTGAGAATAGAGCAAATGATTGCAGATTTAAGAATAAAAGACATGATCTAGCTATTGAGAAAACAATCCAGGAGCCCAAGGTTTGGAAAGAAAAGGATAATTCAGAGCAATGTAATATTGTCTTATATGCTCAAAACGAAGGAATTCATTGATATGTGGACAGTGGTTGTTCCAGACACATCGGAGACAAAAGTAACTTTTTGACATGGAAACCAGTTGACAAAGGTAATGTGACTTTTGGTAATAGTGCACCTAGTAATACTGTCGATAAATGAGTTTTCAATCTATCCAATGGGAGAGGTAAATCCAAGAATGTTTTATTTGTTGATGGGCTGAAGCAAAATATACTTAGTGTATCTCATATATGTGACCAAGTCTATGATGTGATTTTCAAGGCTCAAAATTGTCAAATCAAGTTTGCAGGCACTGGAAAAGTTGTAGTTGAAGTTGTGAGGACAAACAACAATGTATATATCCTGAAATAGAAGACATAGAGGTGTTTCTTGTTAAATATTGATAAGATATGGTTGTAGAATAGGAGACTTGGACATCTGAATTTTAATCAGATAGTCATATTAGGCAATAAGAACGTTTTCAAATATTTTCCAAAGTTATCAAAGCCCGAGAATACTATTTGCAAGTCTTTTAGGTTGGAAAAGCAAGTTTGAGTACCTTTCAAGTCAAAGGAGAGCTCATCAACCAAGCCACTTCAGCTAGTACACATGGACCTATGTGGTCCATCAAGGATGTAGTCACCCTTAGGTAAAGTATACTTTATGCTTATCATTGATGATTTCAACAGAATGTGATGGCTTGCATTTCTTAGGGAAAAATAGCAAGCTCTTGAGAAGTTTAAATAGTTTAATGAGACAAATTGTAAGATCAAGATCATAAGGTATAATAATGGAGGTTAGATTACTTCAAAATAGTTTGATAGTTTTTGCAAGCAACATAGCATCAAAAGGGAGTTTACCATAACATAAATCCACAACAGAATGGTGTAGTAGAGAGAGTCAATAGATATGTATAACTGTTAGCTAGAGCCATGATGGGAGAAAGAAATGTTCAGCAAAGATTTTGGGTTGAAGTTATTCACACAGTAGTTGTGATTATCAACAAATCTCACTTTAGAACATATATTCAAAAGACTCCCTATAATTTGTGGTATGGCAGACCTGTAAAAATCAAGAATTTCATATTACTTGGAAGAAAGTATTACATTAAGAGAAATTATGACAATCTTGGTAAGTTTGATGCAAGGGCTTGTTGTCCTTTTTTGAAAACTCCTAGCTAAAAAATGTGTCAAAGCATCTATGTAAAAAGGATGTCCTTTAAAAATGGTTGGTTCAAGGATAAAACCTTTGTTTACACAAATAATCCTTATTCTTTCAAAGATCAACCAATGTGTTTATTTCCAACAATAACAAAATACAATATTTTAAGAGTATTGAAAGAGGAAAGAAAGAGACATAAGATAATTTTAAGTTATCCATTATGCATATTAATTATCTGATGATAATAGAAAGTGTATAGAAAGATATATCATAACTAACATTAATACATACAACAATTGTACAAAAGGAAACAATCTACAAATTGCAGATCAATCAAAACAAATAGACATATTGCTTAATTAGCCCAATATTGAACATAACATTATCAGGGGATGCTGGGGAGGCTAATCCCCGACCCAAAATTTCCCAATTATATAAACAATCTTAATGTATTGAAGAAATAGATAATGTAACACTAGAAGCACTCACAAGTAAATAATGTTGCCATAAGCTGAAAAAAAAGATTCCTTTATTAACTTTCAAAATATTCATGTATTACAGAAATATCCAAAACTTTGGTACAGGAATGAACCATTTTCCAATCAAAATAAATACTATATATAAAGTCTTTAAAAAATACCATTTTCTAAATATTACAATGAAAATAGTTTTTATCCAAAATATAACTTGGATCATCTTTAATAAAACTTCAACCAAAATAGAAAATATTTTGCTTGATTGTCTTCAACTATCCTTGATTTATGAATTCGGTCCCAAAATATCTAATTCTACTCTAATATTTCTCCTTTGAATATGGATCTACCTTAATTATCAGGATCTGCATTGAATTTGGATTTAGCTTTCCCACAAAATACTCCTTTGACTTTCAAAATTAAGATAAAATATTTAGAAGTTGATCTCATTCTTCTCCCACTAGATAAGTTAACACAAACATTTTTATATATGCTTCATCTACGTCAATATATTTTTGAAAGGTTAGTTTAACTATGAACAAATATATGATTTCATAACATATGAATAAATCATTAGCTAATATTTCTAGAAGATTTTGACCAATCAAAGCTCCTTTTATTCTAGTAAATTTTAATTTATCCAATGCAACCATGTTTAGTAATCTTTGATATCCACCTTCAGTCACCATTTGTCCTTGTGAAATTTTAAAGGAAGGTAAACCTTCTTGCGTAAAAACACAATGCTCAGAGATAACTTGCAGGTGATTTCTTTGAATAGCTCTTAGATAGTGTTGTTCTTTCTCTGTTGTAACTTTTAACAAAGGATTAAAAGAGGCAATAACTTTAGATAAACAAAATTAGGAGCAATAACAGTAATATTTGGTGGTAATGATATTAATGAAAATAGTGACATCAGAAATGAGATTTGGTGATAGATAAAATGTCGATGACAAAAAAAATAACTTGGTGGAAAATAGAGGTGGATGTACGAGGAGTGTTACACAGTAATTTGTCACTGTCCCTGCAATTCCCATCTCGAACATTGGAGGGTAATTTCTGTGACTAATTATAGGTGTCATGCCTTGCAAATACCATCATTACATCCCTTGCCATGAGGACAACATTCCCTCTGTTGACCATTTCGTGAGCAGACCAGTAAAAATACCTGTTTTTTCCTTGGCGCGAGTAGCTAGTTACACTCCCGTGCCGAGCTGGAAAATTAACACTAAGCCTGTGCCAGTAGGCGCTCTGTCCCAGTTAAGCACCCACACCGACTTGTTTATGGAAAGTTTTTAAAAATAGAGGCGAAGTTTAGATCACAACAACTTCGTGGATGAGTCATAGGGAGTGGTTCAACTGAATAACCACGACCTCCCTCCTTTGGCCTCTTGTTTCCACCTTATGGGGAAACCTCCCAAGGGATAAGGCCTCCCTTCCAATATTGTAGGGATCCCAACCTCCTCCTCTCCTCTATAAATATAGCCATCTTCTATTGATGTACTAGTTGAAGAGATAGCTCAAAAAGTTAGCATAGAGAAGAAGCAATCATAGTTTCGGGAGAATAGTGCAGAGTGTGATTGTTTGTGTGTATTGAGAACATAGTGAGGTCTTGGACCTTTGTTCATGAGGGTGTGGAAAATGTGCTTGGATACGGACCTGCTGAAGGAGAGCCTCAACATCAAGGCTTGGTTTTAAACCCCCCATGTCTTTATCATAATAAAATGCATCTGATGTTTATCTTCCACTCTTGTTTACAATTATAATGAGATTTCTAGCATTCCTTGATCAGTTAGATAGGTTGTAATTGTTTTATGTTTGTCTTGGTTTAACGCTTGTCGTGGTGTCTTGACTATTTGTACAGGTAATCAAACATTGGCAGCAGCGTGTATCGAGCTTGAGGAGAGCGACGGATCAAGAAGCTTCGACAGAAGATGACAACATAGCATCAGAACGAGGTAGGTCATCTTCTTTGATCTAAATTTCATTTACAATCTAGGAAGGTAGATGTTAGTATGTTCCCATAGTTGCTAGACCCACCCTAGGGCTAGAGGGATCGCCTTTGTCTGCAGAGGGGATTTACCTGGACAACAAATTGGCGACTCCACTGGGGAGTTTCCTTTGAGTTTTTCACTCTTTGAGGTCTTAGTCATTTGATGGATTTAGTCGAATGACCATTTCCCTGTTTGTTCCTATGTTTTTCATCAATTATGATCTTTTAGTTTTGTTTGAAGTGGTGAGTCTGGTCTTTGGGAGAAATTATTTGTTTTTTCCTGTTCAGGCATTGGTGCTTTTATTTTTCTGACAGTCATGCTGATTGGCGCTAGTTGTTAGTTAGAAACCCGCACCAATTGGCCATTGGCGCTAGTTGTTAGTTAGCAACCCACACCAATTGGCACTAGTTTCACCCACAAAAGTCGTGCCAATTTCATGGTGTGTGAAAAATTGAAGTTTTTTCCCTAAATCCTTCACCAGTGTGTCTTTCCCTTCCTGTCCTTTTCTCTGTATGATTTACACATTCTCTCCTTTACTTTTTTCACTTGTGAGCATAGATTACATTGCTCATTTTTCAGCTAAAAAGTCTTCTTTCTATGATTGCTTGATGTAAAAGGGAATGAATGCCTTGTTTTGAGCTCATGCTTTGGAAGTCCTTTTTGTGCTTGACCTCATATGTCTTGTATCTTTTTGAGGAATTTTGCTACAAAGTGTTTAAAACAACGATTGCATTCTTAGTGTTTGTTTGCATCTCTTTTGCATTCATCCTTCATTAAGAAAATTTGTGTTCATTTAGTTTTCATCTCAAAGTTTTCTTTTTCGTTAAAATGCATTAGATCACATGCATTGAAAAGTATTTTTGAGATTTATCATTGAACTTAGATTACATTGTTTAATGATTGAAAGCTAAAAATCGCATTGATTGCATTCTCTTTCATTAAAAGCATGCATTAAGTAGATTCTCATTTCATCGAAAAATGCATTGAGTGCATTCTTATTCTTTCAAACGAAAAGGAAATTGTGCATAGATTACAATTGCATAGTTTTCAAAAAATAGGATTTTGCATAGATTACATTGCATAATTGTAGAAATTATATAATTGATATGTTATACATCCGAGATTCTCCTTATCACACACTATTTGACTTCATGCACAATACATAATCTCTTATACTATTGATCATTACTTGCGGAAATAAAATCAATTGCATGCACACATTAAAACCATAAAAATTCACACATATGAACACAATAATTTATGGGAAAGCTTAAAGCTAAAAACCCCCAACTATATTTATATTATATGTCATAGAGATCATGTAACAATCATCATACAAAGCCCCTCACAAGCTCACAGTACAATCTCCAATTGCTACACACTAATCAGGTCCAATCTAGCAAATTGGTCCAGCCTTGGTCAGGCAATCCTCATTGGCATCTCCAACCACTGTGTGTTGCAAATCATGCAACACTATAGTCACAACTGATAGTCACACTGCTCTTTCACCTACCTCTTCACTGGTCTCCACTGAAACTGTCCATGCACTGTAGTTAACTGATGTATTCTTCAATGGATTAATGAGTTAATAATTAGTGAATTAATTAATAATTAATTCACACCACTCTCACTAGTGTATCAATCAGTTAGACTAGATACAACTAGCTCAACTATGTTTAACTAAGTTAAACTGAACACAACTCCACCAACTACCTCGGCTAACTCCACCAAACTACGTAAATGAGTTCTAAGCGCGGAAGTATTCATACGTGCTCCACTTAACCCTGGGAATAGCGTAATTCTACATCGACTCCGTGCCTACGTGCCCTTACTTGGTATAGAGAGAATAATAAGATGTTTATAGTCCAAAATATTATTAGAGCTAACATATTCGACATATCTATTTTTAGGCAGCAATCTAAAAATGGAGATTTACTTATGTCTAAAAGTAAGTCCATCTATTTTACCAACATTCAAACCATCCACAAATAGCATCTTTGCAACTCATAGAATATGATTGACATGTCTAAAAATAGACATAATTAAAAAATGAACTTGCGCCAAAAATTAGCACCAAGCCCTTAGTGAAGGCGACTCTTTTCACTAAGCTCATCATCTTGTTGCAATCTCGCCTCCTCTCAACAAGATAGGGATTATCTGCCACCCTGATCCTGCCTCTATGGTATTCGAATTTTCTCCTGGTGAGTGCCTTCGTCAAGATATCAACATCCTGATCCTCCGTAGGAATGTAAGAAAGTAACATGATCTTCCGCTGCACACAATCTATGATATGATGATACCGGTCTGTGAATCCATGCAGCCTCAACTCATCCTCGTGTTTGTACCAAGATCCATATCCCGATGTGCCTCTAAGATATCTCAATACGTGCTTGCCTGCCTTCCAAAAGGGCTTGGTAGGCTTAACCATAGCTTGTGAAAGCTGGTTAACAATGTACCATATGTTAGGTCATGTATTGACTAGATACATAAGCGACCCCACCAACTGTCGGTAAACAGTGGCATCCACTACCTCTGCCGATGTAGCATCCTCTTTCGTCCAACCACTAGGAAGAGGAGTGTCGATAAGCTTGCAGCCATGCATGTTGAACTTCTCTAGTATCTCCCGGGCATACTTGCCTTGAGACACAAACAATCCATCACTACGCTGCCAAATTTCTAATCCCAGGAAATAATGAAGGAGGGCCAAGTCCTTCATCTCAAACTCCTTTGCAAGATCAGCCTTGCATGAGTGTATCAACAGTTCATCACCTGTCAAAATCAAATCATCTACATAAAGTACAATGATCAGCAGCTTACCCTCCACCACAATCTGGTATAAGTTCGGATCCTCCTCACTCTTGGAGAATCCAAGTTCGGTGAAATAACTGTCTATCCATGTGTACTAAGCACAAGGTGTTTGTTTCAACCCATACAACGCTCTTTTGAGCCTGCACACATGTGACTTGCTGCTGAAGATCTCAAAACCTTCGGGCTGCTCTATGTACACCTCCTCCTCAATCACTCTGTTGAGGAACGCAGTCTTCACATCCATCTGATGAATGTTCCACCCCATCTGCGCTGAGAGAGCAAGAATCGTCCATATGGAAGAATACCTTGCGACAGGTGCAAAGGTTTCCTCATAATAGAGCTCTTACGACGAAGCCTCGGGCAAAATCTTTCCTTGTGCCTACCAGAAGCTCTCATCGGTGCTTGCTTTAGTAGCGGTATCCATCTCGGTTCCACCAGGAATTTCCCTTCTGGCCTTGGGAAAATCTCCCATGCACTGTTTCTGACAATCGAATCATACTCTTCCACCATGGCATCTACCCATGCGGGGTCCTCCACATCTTCCTCGAAAGAGGATGGCTCTGTCACGACACATTTGCTCATAAGAGCCATGTATCCAGTGTACCAGTCTGGTGACTGTCTCTGTCTGTGCTGTGCTGTAGGTGGTCCTACAACCTTCTCTGCATCTTGAGCCAGTCGCTCAGCTTCTGTAGTGCGCTTGCGCCCTCTGATGGTTGGCGCTGCATGAGTGGTCTCTTCCACTCCATGAACTTCCTCTTGTGGTTGATCCACATCTGGAAGCTCATCCTTAGGAACTAATAGCTCCTCATCTGCATGCAAGTGTGGCTCCCTCTCAAGCGAACACTTCATGGCTTTCTCCTCCTGAAATTTGATATCCCGTCGCACAACAGTCTTGCAACTGTCTGGCAAATACACACGATAGTTGTGGGGCGTGTCAGTGTTTCTGACATCCCAACCTCTGCGGTCGGCTCCAGCTTCTTCCTGGCATCCTTCATCACATGAATGTAAACAGGTGAGCCAAAAATCTTCAAATGAGAAATATCGGGCTTCTTACCAGAAAACGCCTCTTCGGGTGTACTCATGCCAAGTACTCTATGAGGACAACAATTCTGCAGCCGCGTGTTGCATGCCTCAGCCCCGTGGAAAGAGACACAGACCATGCAACATCGCTCTCGTGCGGTGCCATGATCTGATACATTCTTCCACTCGACGACCCCATTGGCTGTGTGGGCAGGATGGTAGACAGGATGGTATCTCTTGGCGAGATGACTTCACATTGCTGCAAAAGTGGGCATCCAATGAGAAGATGGTCACCACCATTGTCGCTCTTAAGAGCCTTCACCTGCTTCCTCGATTCTTTCTCAACCAGTGCCTTGAACTCACAGAACTTTGAGTATGTCTCGCTCTTCTTCTGCATGAAGAAGATCCAGCACTTACGAGAAAAATCATCAACAAATATCACATAGTACCTATGCTTTGTTGTCGAAGCTACTGAGAAAGGTCCACACACGTCTGTGTGAATTTTCTCAAGGATCGTTGTGGTGCAACTATCCTTCTCGTGGTAGTTTCCCCAAATACACCCAAAGTACATCCTTGCCTTTGATGCGGTACACGCGGTGTACCTTTAGAAACCGGTAGAAATTTGTTGCAAAATATTCAAAGCACCATGGTGAAGATGACCCAATCTCCTGTTCCATAATTCGCCCTCATCTTGGCTCACCCTTCTTATGATTTTCCCACCATTGCAGCACAGCCATCTACCTAGCAATTGATAAAGGTTCTTAACTTGAACCCCTATCCTCCGGGTCTCACCAGTTGCCTTACTGTGCAGGAAAGCCTTTCCTTCACTAAATACAACATCATATCCCTTGTCTTCTAACATCGCCACAGAGATAAGATTCTTCTTCAATCCTGGAACATGCATCACTTCCTTCAATACGAAGGGTTTACCAGACTCCCTCTCAAAGAAAATGGTACCGATACCGGTCGCACTGTATCTACCATCATCGCCCATCTCGATGTGCACTCCAAGATCTTTCTCATCCAGATCAGTAAACAAATCTTTGTCTCCGGTCATATGAAAAGACGCACCACTGTCAAGAAACCACACTGAACCCATCACACTTGACACCAAGCATGAAATCAGCGAAAAATCCAGCTCAAACTGCGACGCTAAGGCCTCTCCAGCTGCAGATCCAGCAGCCTGCTTATTTTTCTTCTTCTGTGGACAATTAGTGGCATAATGTCCGTGTTGGTGACAGTGAAAGCACTTCACCTTGGACATGTCCTGCTTCTTGCCTTTCGCACCGGATTGAGAATCATTCTTCTTGCTCTTCCCCTTCCTTGCTTTGGCAGCCAAAGCACAATTTTCTTCATCTACATTCTTCGATGAAGATCCATCCCTGGTACTCTGCCTTATCTCCTCCTACAAAAGATCCGACCAAAGTTGCTCCCATCCTGGCAGTTTCTCCCAACCATTGACAGAGTCCTAATAGGAATGCCAACTCTTTTGAAGCCCAAGGAGAGCCAAGCTCACCAAGTCCTCATCATCTACAGTAACCCCCACACTTCCCAGCTCATCCCTGCACTGTACAAACTTCGTGAGGTACTTGGGTATACTGTCGCCTTTCTCCATTTTTATGTTCCTGAGTTTATCCTTGAGCGCCAACTTCCTCTAGTCGCTCTTGCTTTGGAAAAAATTTGTCAAAGCTTTCCAATCAAGAATGGAGAAGCTTTACCATGAAGTCTGGACACTATGTGATCCTTCACACCTTCCAACATAATCCTTCGACATTTTTCTGTCTTCTTTTGCCATGTGTCAAGTGCGGCAACATCGCTAGAAGTAGGTTTTGGAATTTCTGCATCTATGAACTCCTTCAACCCATTGTCCTCCAGCACCACCTCCATCCTGTCCTTCCATGCAATATAATTCGAGCTACCCTCAAGGGCATACTCCAATCACAATCCGTTGAAAGACATCTTAACTTCAACACCAAGAAAACACTACTGCAAATTCGAATTCCACCAGCACAAAACTCAACTTCTTCATTGTTTTTGCAATTTCTCCAATGATCAATATTGCTTTGATACCATGTAGAAATTATATAACTGATATGTTATAAATTCTATATTCTCCTAATCACACACTATTTGACTTCATGCACAATATATAATCTCTTCTACTATTGATCATTACTTGCAGAAATAAAATCAATTGCGTGCACACATTAAAACCATAAAAATTCACACAGTAATTTATGGGAAAGCTTAAAGTTGAAAACCACAAACTATATGTATATTAAATGTCATAGATATCATGTAAAAATCATCATACAAGCTCCTCACAAGTTCTCAATACAATCTCCAATTGCTTCACACTAATCAGGTCCGATCTAGCAAATCCCATGCACCGATCTCTGCCACCTGCTAGCCTGCCTCTACTGCGCAATCATTGCTGAAGAATGGCTCTGAATGAACTCAAACCAGTCTAGCTTTGCTCATGCAATCCTCATTGGCATCTCCAACCACTGTGTGCTGCAAATCATGCAACACTATAGTCACAACTGATAGTCACACTGCTCTTTCACCTACCTCTTCACTGGACTCCACTGAAATTGTCCATGCACTGTAGTTAACTGATGTATTCTTCAGTTGATTAATGAGTAAATAATTAGTGAATTAATTATTAATTAATTCACACCACTCTAACTAGTGTATCAATTAGTTAGACTAGATACAACTAGCTCAACTATGTTTAACTAAGTTAAACTGAACACAACTCCACCAACTACCTCAATAACTCCACCAAACTCTATCACATGAGTTCTAACTGAAGTCTCCATGCAATAGCTCCACTTAACCCTCAGGAATAGTGTAATTCCTTCTGTTAGCTCCTATGCCACATCTGTGCACTTAACTGAAGTGCTCCAAGAGAATAATATAATGTTTATAGTCCAAATATTATTAAGAGCTAATAATATTCGACATATCTATTTTTAGACTGGAAATCTAAAAATAGATTTCGCCCAGTATGTCTAAAAATATAAGTCCATCTATTTTTCCAACTTGATCAACCATCCACAAATAGCATCCTGCAACTCATAGAATATGATCAACATGTCTAAAAATAGACATAGTCTAAACATAGACTTGCGCCAAAAATAGCCTGCGGGCCCAGTTAGCGAAGGCGACTCTTTTCACTAAGCTCATCATCTTGTTGCAATCTCAACAATAATTTGCATCGTTGAATGTTTTAGATTACTTTTGGATAGTGAAAGTCATCTAGTTTGGAAAAAGTTTCGTTTGTAGTATTACTGTATGTTGCATCATTGTTTGAGACTCTTCCCTTAACTAGATAGCATTCATCGAATTGAAAGATTTCGTTTCTCATATAGCTGCATATAGGAGATTGTCATATGAAATTTGATAGGGCCTTGAAACCAAGACATAATTCAAGATAAAATTTAAAAATTATTCAATTAACCTAAGGAAACATTGAAACCTAACGTGGACATTTTAGTGGTCTAGGCTAGAGACGTGTTCCGGCGTCTTAAAACCTAGTAGCTGTCGTTTTCCTTTTGGCTTTAGACAGCGCTAGTACGGACTTGTTCTCCCCGTACCGTCAAGTATATAAAGGGATACCCTTCTAGGTTGCAATCCTTTTATCCATAAGAAGCCAAGTCTGTCGCCCTGTAACCACGATACACCGAACACAGCATTCGGGGAGACTACCTGCACGTACGTTAATTCCTTGGCCATTTCTCTTTCATTTGATCACCAAGGTGTATATGGTAGTTCACAGAAACCTGGCACACCCTCTTGCTTAAAGTACCCGAGTAGTCATTTTGATCTTTTCGTGACTCTCTAAAAAGTGAAAAGATCATCGAGCACTTGTCCTTTCATGCTCGTTTCAACTTGAAAGTGATAGAGTCACCTTTTCCCTGTTTCTTGACTCTTAAAAGATGAAACGATATATTTTGGTTTCAGTGTCTTAAAATTAGCTGCCCACGAAATATTCTTGGTTAAAGTCATATTCCTTAGCATTTTGTTTTAGGGTTGTTTATAATGGCAATGTTTCAAGAGTTTACCAACCAAGGAATCCCCTTCGAGGGGAATCTTGGTTCTTTTACTTCTTTTGGGAATGTTGGTGCTCCTTATATGGCAACGTTATCCCTATCTAGGTTAACTGTTGGGTTGCCTGTTTGGTTATTCTCGACCTCTATGGTCTTGAGTGTTTCGTCCACTATACAACCATCTCCTCCACCTGAACAACATCGTGTTGATTTTAAAGTGGACCTCTCACCTTCTTCGCTTGTTTCTTCATCCTCCTCTTCTACTTCGCCTGGTGAAAGTCTGGATTCTAGTAACCAGGTGACTAAGAAGAAGAAGAAGATGATGAAGAAGAAGAATTTAGATAAAGGAGAGCTAGCTTTGTGGCTATTACACCTAAGAAAACTTCCATTGATAAACCATCCAACCTTCCATGGAAATTCAAATTCCCTTGCATGTTGTGCAAAGGTGACCATTTTCTTCGAGATTTCCCTGACATTCCTAGGGTGCTTGAAGCATGGTCCAACGGCCGTCTGCTGTTGCCTTCGGCTTCTGGAAGTCATATTGGTGGCACATCTTCGACTAGTACTGATAAGAATCATAAGAAACAGGGTAAGATTACCAATCCTAGTAAGTTGTGTGAAGGGCATCATCCAATTCACCTTTGTCCATACATGGATGAAACCAAGAAAGTGTTGGACAACTCTACTAATTTTGCACCCTGCCTTCTGGCTGGTTACCAGAAAATTTCTTTGAGTCCTTTGCTAGTTGATTCCATGATTGATTAAGAGTCATCCTTGGTTGATCCCCCTCCCCTAGAAATTCAAATTCAGGAATCTATTCCCGACCAACCATTGAACGTGAAATCGGTCAACTTGATCCCGCCTATGGTTCATTAGGTCTTTTCCGTTGAGGGTGGATCTCATCCCCCTCATGTTCCTCTTGTTTCTTCAGATTCCTTGGACTTGGAGAAATATCATCCCATCCCTGTGATTCAAGAAGTTGCTCCTCCTACTCCCATGATGGAGGTCCAGGAGGATGCTCCTCTTGCTCTGGTAACACCAGGGGAAGACCATCTCAGTTCGATGGTACATCCTCCAAGTAGTTTGGTTGCTTCCTTCGATTGGATTCGATTTGTAGGATACCACCTTCCATCTTATGTGCCTTTTGAGATAACGGTACAAACCTTTGATTTGGTTGCACCCAACACTATTATAGATGAAGGCGCGTCTGTTAGTATTCTGTCTTCCACTACTTGGAAAGATTTTGGTTCTCCACCGCTTATGCCTGTTACGCAGAATATGTTGGCTTTTAATAGAGGAACCAATCAACCGTTCGGGATCCTTCCCAAATTTCCTGTTACTTTGGGAAGGAAAACCGTCCATATAGACGTGATGGTTGTTCCAGGCCCCTTGGATTTCAATTTTCTCTTGGGGCACGACTATACTTATGTCATGGGGGAAGTTGTCTCTTCCCTTTTTCATGTGATTTATTTTCCACACAAAGGTCAAATCGTGACCATTGATCAACTTTCATTCTTTGGTCCTGGCATGACATCTGGTCCACCATCGTCCCTTTCGAGTCTTTACCTGCTGATTGTATCTTCCCCACCGCAGGTTAATTATGTGGCTACTTGTCCCATGCCCACTTTCAGTGATAGTGCTGTTGTGCATCGCGTGCTTGGGGAATTGGGTCCTAATTTCCAAGATGTTGTTCTCCCATCAGATGAGAACCTCTTGGAAGCCATGACTTCTTATTCAACATGATGAGGTCATCGGATCATGGTTCGTTTTCTTGTGTCAATCTCCTTAAAAAATGAAACAAGGTCGTCGAAGTAGAGTTTGTTTTCTTATGTCAAGCTCCTTAAAAAATGAAACAAGATGGGCAGAGCAGAGTTCGTTTTCTTGTGTCAAGCTCCTTAAAAAATGAAACAAGCTCTCTGGAGCAGAGTTCGTTTTCTTGTGTCAAGCTCCTTAAAAAATGAAACAAGCTCTCCAGAGCATAGTTCGTTTTCTTGTGTCAAGCTCCTTAAAAAATGAAACAAGGTGTCATGAGGATGGTTCGTCTTCTATGTTAAACTTGTTAAAAAATGAATTACGTATTGAGGATAATTCTTTCAATGTGTCAACCTCATTAAAACAATGAAACACGTCCCTGTTCAATTCGAGTCTTTGATTAGATCTCGTAAAATCCCATTCGAGTCTTTCTCTTGATCTCGTAATTTGAACCTTCACTCCATCTACCTTTCATATGGACTGAAGCTTGGGGGGCATGTACCTCAAATTGAGTCACCATGCTGGGGGCATGCTTATTTTTTCAAGCATAGTTTGTTTCTGTTTCAAGCTTGTGTAAAAATGAAACCAACTTCAAGCAGAGTTTCCCATGATTTCAAGATTGTGTAAAAATGAAACCATTCCCATTTTACCTCTCGTGATTGCCATTTTATCAGCCTATTTTGCCAGATGAGCCTTGGTTTTTTCATTCCATCGTGACTATCTTCTTGGCTGATCATATGCCCTCACTTGGTTATTTTACCCATTCCTGAGGAACTTCTGTAATGAGTGGTCTTGTTAGCCAGCCTCTTAACCTTTACTTGTTCTGAGCAGTTCTACCATTACTAGAACCAATTGCTACCCTTTATACCACTCGTTCCTCTAGGAGGAGTCAACTTTCAGCTCTTTTCTGACTCTCTAAAATTGAAAAGATTGTCGAGATTCTTGTCATTTTGAACTCATTAAATCGCTGTGAAACGATATCTACCCAGTATATGTTTACCCATTTTTCGGGCTAGGATAGATTATTTACGAAAAAGGAAGACCTTAGCCTATTGCGACTAAGAGGTTCTCTCAGATACAGTTTTCTACCTTTTCGGATCTGTGAGACTACCTACAAAAATGGACTGATGGAGTTTTCTTTTCTGCCTTATTTTCAAACTCTCTAAACATGAAAAGATGTCGAGTTCTCCCTTTGTCAAACTCGTTAAACCTAAATGACATCGGAAATTGTCAATTATGATGTTACTGAGTTCCTCCTTCCTAGGGCTCATAAAATGTACTAGGTTGGATTTGTTCGAAGGAAAAACTTATATGACAAGCATATGCTATCCTCTTCAAGCTTGTGTAAAAATAAAGAGGTACTCACCAGAAACGGTGGGGGAAAATGGAAGTTATTCATCAGTTGTGTCAGCAGTATGTCACTCTTGAACATGACACTTATTTGCAGTTCATGTCGGGTTGGCATATCTTTACTCTGTCACTTTGCCTCCATGGGTTTGGGAAATTCTTTTGCCTCTCATTTGATTACCAATTTTGTCAACATTACCTCTGATCCTATTTGAGTCAAATGCTACCAAATTCCAGAGTCGTGCCACCGATATGTTCAAGAGAAAATCCTTCTATAGTTTGTACATTCCTGATCCTCTGTTTCAGTCTTGATTTACACTCATATTACCTTCTCTGTTTCGTGTCGATGATGTGGGATTCATTATGAACCTCCTTTGATAGATCGCTTCCTGTCGACTTCAGCTCATTATCTAGGAAGTTGATATAGAGACTCCTTTCTGGTACCTTAGAGCTTGCATGCCCTAATGGCAAGTTCTTCGCATTCGACGATAGGTTCACATCATTGGCCTTCGATCGGGTGATTTCACGGGTTTTCAACTTCAAATCATTGTTCACATTCTGTGGATTGTACTGGTAGTACCTTGAGAGTCATTAACATTATGGGTGGTTTCTCTCGCACTTGTTAACGGTTCACATCATTGACCGGTAATCAAGTGATTTTCTAGCATGTTTGACTTCAACACGTCTATTCACATGTTGGAATTTGTACTTTCATCGGGTGGTGTTGAAGCGCAAGACCCTGGGCTTCGATCACAAAAGTCCAGGTTGCGAGGAGTGATGAGTCATTCATGATTATATACATAATTCTTTAGACATATGGCTGTGACCAGACTGTGGGTTCTCTTGTTTTTATCCTCTCTATACGGATGGTTGTGCCCATATCATGGATCTATTTCATATGATCCCTTTATTCAGATGGCTGCGTCCATGCCGAGGATCCATTCACATGATCCTTTTCTTGATGGATAGTTGTGCCTATACCATGAATTCAAGTATTTTCAACAGATATTTCAGTTATGTATATGTATCTATGCTTGATTTGTAGGTCTCCCGAAAACAACGTCTGGTTCCTTGCACGTACTTGTAAAGCATTTCACCCCTCACTCATGTTCGGACTTCATACTTTAGGGGGCATTTGTTACACAGTAATTTGTCACTATCCCTGCAATTCCCATCTTGCACATTGGAGGGTCATTTCTGTGACTAATTATAGGTGTCATGCCTTGCAAATACCATCATTGAATCCCTTGCCATGAGGACAACATTCCCTCTATTGACCATTTCCTAAGCAGACCACTAAAAACACCTGTTTTTTCCTTGGCGCGAGTAGCCAGTTACACTCACGCGCCAAGCTGGAAAATTAACACTGAGCCTGCGCCAGTTGGCACTTTGTCCTAGTTAAGCACCCGCACCGATCTGTTTATGGAATTTTTTTTAAAAATAGAGGCGAAGTTTCGATCACAACAACTTCGTGGATGAGTCATAGGGAGTGGTTCGGCTGAATAACCACAACCTCCCTCCTTTGGCCTCTTGTTTCCACCTTATGGGGAAACCTTCCAAGGGATAAGGCCTCCCTCCACTATTGTAGGGATCCCAACCTCCTCCTCTCCTCTATAAATATAACCATCTTCTATTTATGTGCTAGTTGAAGAGATAGCCGAAAAAGTTAGCATAGAGAAGAAGCAATCATAGCTTTGGGAGAATAGTGCAGAGTGTGATTGTTTGTGTGTGTTGAGAACATAGTGAGATCTTGGACCTTTGTTCATGAGGGTGTGGCAAACGTGCTTGGATACAAACCTGCCGAAGGAGAGCCTCAACATCAAGGCTTGGTTGTCAACTCCCCTTGTCTTTATCATAATAAAATGCATCTGTTGTTTATCTTCCAATCTTGTTTACAATTATAATGATATTTATATCATTACTTGATCAGTTAGATATGTTTTAATTGTTTTATGTTTGTCTTGGTTTAACACTTGTTGTGGTGTCTTGACTGTCTGTACAGGTAATCGAATGTTGGCAGTAGCGTGTATCGAGCTTGAGGAGAGCGACAGATCAAGAAGCTTCAATGAAAGATGAAAACATAGCATCAAAACAAGGTAGGTCATCTTCTTTGATATGAATTTCATTTACAATCTAGGAAGGTAGATGTTAGTTGCTAGACCCACCCTAGGGCTAGAGGGATCGCCTCTATCAGCAGAGGGGATTTACTTGGACAACAGGGAGGTTGAACCATGCACTACCACATAATCTAATATCATTTCGAGAAAATAGTGAATAACGAACACCCCCCCCCCCGAGTGCTCAATGTGAGCATTTATTCAAAAACTTTATAAAATATAGAAAAACATCTATATATGTGTGTAGCACTTATAGGAATGTTCCCATACATTTATTTATAAGGTACATAAAATTTAATTTTTTTTGGAATATTTTTTTGAAAATTTCATGACAAGAAAATGTTACAACATTGGCTTTATTTGGGAACTGGTTCCCCCTGAGGGATGTATATATTTTCATACCTTATGCCTTCACCTCAGAATATCGAGTCATTGTCATCAGAAAATTTTCACACCTTCTCTAGAAAATTAAATCACACTATTATTTACAGTGAAACATGAATTTGTGTTCTCAATACTAGATATAATGTCTTAAATATTTCCCATTGATACGCAGTAAGAACAATTCTCCTTCCATATTTTTAATATTAAAAGTATTGTTGTTCTTCACTTCAAATTTTTTGAATGTGCCTAGCTACGGGTTATCAAATTTTCCATATTTTCCTTTCTCTTATCTTTTGGCGTCCCATTTCAAGACTAAATCACCTAGCCTGAAATCTCTTTCTATAAATTTTATGTCAAATAATATTTTCATTTTCTTTTGATACTGTAGAATTTTACTCTGCACTTCCTCTCTTTCTTGATTAAGCTCAATTATTTGATGAATTCTTCTTGTAAAATCATCAGAATATTCATAAGAATCCTGTAAAATGCTCATAATAGGAAAAGATAGTTATGTAGTAAATACTTCTTAAGTGCCATATACCAAATGAAAAGGAGATTTAGCAATTTCTATTTTTGGAGAAACTCTATTAGCCCATACTAAAAAATTTAAATGAATATCCCAACTCTTCTTAAGATAAGCTAACACCTTTTTAATGACTTTGATTAGACTCTTATTTGAGGATTCAACTAATCCATTCCCTTGTGGGTGATATGGAGTGAATGATGTAGGGATATTTGATATTTCGGGAAAAAATCATTCATCTGAACTGAACTAAATGCATGTGCATTATCTATAATCAATTCTTTTGGAAAACCAAATATTGAAAAGATATTTTCTTCAATGAATTTGAATACTACAATATCAATTGAATTTCTAATAGGAATTACTTCCACGCACTTAGTAAAATAATTAGTTGCAGTCAAAATAAGTCTATGTTGATTATTTGATGTGGGATTGATTTCCCCAATGAAGTCTAAACCCCACTATAAAAAAGGTTCTTCAACTAATACTGGAATTAAAGGAAAAGAAGGCAATTTTTCTTTACCTGCAAAGATCTGATAAGGGACACAACTTCTAACCTTGATTCCAACTTAAGAAAACAAGTTTTGCCAATAAAATCTAGCTCTCAAATTTCTATGTGCAGTTGCTTTCCATGGATAATGTCCTCCACAAAAACCTTCTTGAAATTGAGTTGTTACCCTTGTTGTCTCACTTTTAGTTAGGCATAGAGAAAATATACTCAAAGGATCCTTCCAATACATATTCATTTATTATGTTGTATTTAATAGCCTTGATTTTAAGAGATATGGATTGATTTCTATTAAACTCAGGAGGACAATGAAAATTCTGCAAAAAATAAACCATGACTTTATACCAATCTAATAATAAAAACTTTTCATTGACTAGTAGAAGAGGATCATGTGAGTTCTTCTATGTGAATAAAGTTTAAGAAGGTTTTTGTGGATTCTTCTCACTTTGTTTAGACTCAAGGTTCTAGTGGATACTTCTTCGAAACTTTAGGAAAAGGTTATTTTTCTTTCTTCTATGAAATGAGAGCTTAATGTTGCACCACTGAATTTATACCCAAAATTATGAAATTGGACTCTATAATAAAATTTTCTAATCCTTGAACTTTTACTATATTTGTTGGTTTGGACCTCCAAATCAAATTTTTGTATCTGTATTATCCATACTTCTCTTTTTCCATCACTGTCTAGCCAAGTCAACATTGTCTTAGCTGCATTATTTGGAACATAAGTTGTTATCTTTGAATGGAATACATAAGTTTAAAAAAAAATTAATGTCTAAACTAGAGAATATGCTTGTTTTCCTATAATATCATATCTTAGTTCAACATCTCTCATGACCATGTTGAAAAAGTTAATGGTTTGTTAAAAATTTTGAGGATTCTTCTCTAGAAAAATAGAATTCAATGTATTATTTGAGGAAAATGAAAATATATTAAATGGTTATGTGTAATTGGGACTTTCCAACACTGGATATTTCATTACAACTTTCTTAATTTGAGAAAATGACAATCTGGATTGAGCATTCCATTTCACTTCTTGGTATTTCTTTAGCATATTTATCCTTGATTATTTATGCATAAATATTTGGTGTGAATCTCCTCAAATAGTTTATTATGCCTAAGAAATATTGTATTTCTTTTTTAGTTTGAGGTAAACTGATCACTTGAATTGTTGATACTCTCTGAGGATCAATCTTCACTCCATATTTTGATACAATATGACCAAGCAACTTTCCCTCCTGCATCACAAAGATTGAATTCTTTGGATTGGGTGAAATCTCGTACCTTTTAGATTTCTAAAATAATTGTCTCAAATGTTTGAGATGTTGAGAATTTGATTTGGAAAACACAGCTAAATCATCAAGAAAAATAACAGTATATTTATTTACTTCACCCACAAATTCCAAATCCATGGCTCTTTAAAAAGTATCTCTTGCATTAATTAGTCCAAATGGAATTTTTGCATACATGCATGTTCCTTGAGGTGTATTAAATTTTTTCTTGCTATGGTCTTCTTTGTTCACTGCAATCTGGTTATACCCTAAGAAGTCATCAAGCATTGAAATTATTTCTAACCCTGTGACTTTCTAATGAAGATAATCCATTTTTGGCAGAGGATAATTGTCTTTCAAGGATGCCTTATTCCAATTCCGGAAATATATGCATAATCTTATCTCCTCGTTCTTCTTCCTAACAAGAACTATATTTGCAATCCAATCTGAATACTTTAAAGAAAAAATTATCTTTGCATCCAATAATTTGTTGACCTCTTTCTCAATTATAGGTAATAGAATTGGATTAACATACCTCAATTTTTTAATGAATGGTTTTATATATGGCTTCAATCAATTTTTATATTGTATGATAGAGGTATCATATGTTTTGATATCCTCATATTTCAATGTAAAAACATCAACACAATGTTTAAACAAGATCAAATATTTTCCTTTGATTTCTTGAGGTACCAATGTTGAAAGTTGAATGTTCTTGATCTCATTTTTTATACCAATATTTCACTCATAAATATCATCTTGTTGAGACTTTACTGCTACTGAAGTAGGAACATCATTCTTATCAAAATATTTTTCTATTGGAACTAGACCTTTTGGAATATAATTATTTGATAATTGAATGATGTTATGATATGCAATATGATCTTTCAATTTACCATCTTGATCAACAATATCACTTTATGTATCTTCATTTGATTCTTGATCTATACACAAGGCTAATAATTCTTCAAGTACTTCCAGAAATTTCTTGATTTGTTCATCATCTTCAAAAGTCTGCCAATGTTTGAGGTTATATGAAATTGAAGGCCTATGTCTAACTTCGATCTGATATCGTAACATAAATGTATTTGGAACTTTAAAAGTAATTGTTGAAACGGCTAAACCAAGTTGTTGAATATGATGGCACTTTATGAGATCGCTTTATTCAAAAAATTTATAAAGTATAACAAAACATCTATATATATGTGTAGCACGTATAGGAATGTGCACACACACTTATTTACAAAGTGCATACAATAGTTTTTTGAAGATTTCATGACAAGGAAATGTTACAGTGGGGATAATGAAGGTATTTTTTTTTTGGATATTCTCATAATAGCAAGGGCTATATATGCTAGAATAAGAATACAAAGAATATTGTTGATTGTATTGATGTAAAAGTAGATAAATATGTTCATCTGAAGTCAATCATCAAGTAAATACCAGATCCCATGATCCAATCAACAATGATGATAAGGTCGAAGAGACGCTTTCACATGAAGACAATGAAGAGTCCTCCATTCCTCGCACCAAATATTCTTCAAGGTATATGGAAAAATACCATCAAATTGATCAAATTGTTGGTTATTTAAACATAGGTGTGAAAAAAATAAGGAGGCTACTAAATCCCCATACACGAGCACATGTAGTTGTATTATCCATTGAGGAGACCAAGGATGTTGCTTAGACCAATCAAGATGATAATTGGTTAAAATCCATGCATGAAGAGTTGGACTAGATTAAGAAAAAATAGACATGGGAGCTTTTTCCTAGAACAACAAACAATAATGTAATTGGCACGAAGTGGGTCTTCAAGAATAAGTTAAATGAGCATAGTGAAGAGGTAAGGAACAAGGAAAGATTAGTGTGCAAATTCTATGCACAAATTGAAGGTCTGGATTTTGATGAAACTTTTGTTCATGTTATTCAATTAGAAGAAATTAGAATGTTTTTGGAATTTTCTTGGTTTAATAAATTCAAGATATAATAGATGAATGTAAAATTTTCCTTTTAAATGGAGATTTAGAGGAAGAAGTTTACATAGAGCAACCATATTATTTTCAGATATCATATTAGATTTATTATGTTTTCAAGTTGAATAAAGCCTTGTGTGGTCTCAAGAAAGCCCCACAGGCTTGGTATTCCAAGTTGGACATTTAGTTGCTTAAGCGTGGCTTCAAAATAGGCACAGTTGATAGTAATTTATATGTTAAAGCTAACAATGGAAAATTAATAGTGGTGTTTATCTATGTTGATGATATTATATTTTCCAGTGATTCATATTCACTAACATGCCAATTTTCAACTAATATGAAGGGTGATTTTGAGATGTATATACTTGGATAACTCTCCTATTTCCTTGCTTTACATATGGCACAAAATTTCAAAGGAATTTTTATTTCACAAAGCAAGTATCTCAAGGAAATATTGAATCAATTTGGCATGGAGGATTGTTCATTGGTGAGAGCACCAATGGTTATAGGTTGAAAGCTTTGCAGGCTTGATGAATCACCATAAGTGGACCAAACTTTATACATGTCTATTATTGGAAACCTCCTATATTTTACAGTCTCAAGACCATATATTATGTAGGCAGTTGGTATTATTGGAAGATTTCAGGCAGCCCCTAGACAAATCCATCTTTTAGCAGCCAAGAGGATTCTCATATATCTCAAAGCCACAATAGACTATGGAATTTGATACACAAGAGGTAAATATTTTTCAGTAAATATTTAGACTGGTGTTGATTTGGAAGGTGATGTCGATGATCGAAAGAGGACTAGTGGTGTTGCTTTATTTCTTGGAGAATTTATAGTTTCATGGTTGCACAACAAGCAAGCTTCAATCTCTATCTATTGTTGAAGAAAAATATGTAGTAGCAACTTCTCGTTTCACTCAAACCTTGTGGATGAAGCAGACTTTGCAAGATGTGTGGGTGTTCTATGATCATCCTATCCCTATTATCTACGATAATGCAAGTGCTATCAGCATGCCAAAAAATCTTGTTTTCACTCAAAGAAAAAGCATATTCTAATCAACTACCATTTCTTGAGAGTGCATGTTGCAAATCAAATTGTCAACCTAGAGTATGTACCTGCAAAAGAGAAGGTAGTTGATATATTTACCAAATTTCTCCCAAGAGATAAATTTGAGTATTTAAGGCATATATTGGGAGTTTCACCTCTTGTCTGTTTCCACTAAATATTCCTTAAAGAGGAAGATAGGCTGTAAAAAAAAATCAACATATCAAGATGGAGTTGCCAGGTCCACAGGATCCACAAGGCAAGCGAGTATTGTTGAGAGGGAGAGAAAGGTTTCAATGGGAGCCCATTAATGTATTTTAAATTGATGTCAAATGGGAAGAAGTTCTGGTGATCAAACAAAATAATAATAAATTCAAACAAAGGGGGAGATGTATTGATGATCAAATAAGTGAACATTTCTAAAGAAAGTAGAAGTAAACCACAACAATACTACAAAAGAAGAGGAGTACATTACAGGGGGGGCAACATCCAAAGGGGGAGAAGATAAAGGAGAAGGGGAAATAAGAAGCACGCTTCGTTTCTTTATGGTGTTGATTCTATTTTAACAAGGTGTTACATCAATGCCAAAGGGGGAGAATGTTAAAAATGTGTTTTCATTTGTGGAAAAAGTGATGAGGATGAATATACAATATATTTGAAGCAATTTTTAGTCAATAATACCAATTCAAGAGCCATTGGAACCCACTCAAATGCATAGAACTCTAAAAAGGATTTCCAATAGTATGAATAATTTCCAAAATGACCTCTTGGATCACAAGTTATTGCTAGTCAAAATCAAGAACCCCAAAATTCGAAGTTGCAGATTTAAATTGGTGAAGGACTCCTTGGAGAAACTTAGTTTGGAAGTGTTAGCAAAAGTGGTGGAGCCTTTTATAAGGGAGGCTAAAGGAGAACTATGAAAACGTGGAGCAGACAATGCAGTGGCAAAATCATTTTTTATTGGCCCAACGGTGGACCCGTTATGCAACTCATCCCGAAAATATTCAAAGGTACGCATAAGAGGAGTGTCGGTATGAAAAAGGGTTTCCTAGAAGAACCTTGACCAACACAAGTAGGGAGCACCCAGGATGACACAAACTCAGGTAGAGGTGGCATTCCACACAGGTGACAATGAAATTTTATTGGCGTAAGTTTAAAAGGGGACAACCACTATACAAGTAAGCCCATGAAGGCTTTCCCACAAGAACTTAAAGAAGTGCACAAAGGGAAGCCTGGGATGATTAATAGTTAGCATAGCATGGTGAATCATAGTAGAAACTGACCCAATAGAAATTAAGTTAGGAAAATTTTCCAGTCACAACAGTGAATAAAATGCTTGAATCTGGTGGTTTCTGTTTAAAATTTTAATAAAGGAAATGGTCACAACATACAAAGGCCTAGACCCCTTTCTCTCTCCTCTCTGATAAGACACGTGGAAAAATTTTATTAGCCCGATATGACATCAAAATGACATTGGTATGGAGGACACATCACAGAAATATTCAATGTGTTTGGGTTCCCTAGTGAGCCAAATTTGACTGACACGTGTCACCACTCAGCTGGCACCACATGGTGTTCATGACGTCATCATGATGATAGCCCAACTGGTTTTGAGTGATGCATAGGTAGAAGTTCCAAGCTGATTAGGCATCGGGTGCATGAGGCAGACAACTTGTCCTGACATGCATTTGATTGTTCCACAAGCATGGGTGGTGGTACCCACCATGCTAACTCATCCTAGTACTAGGACCCCAAAGGTAACATAAGTGAACATGGAAGAGGAACGCTAGGCTGAGTAGGCACCAGGATGTGGTGGTAGTTGCACCAAAGCCAAGGAAAAATATAATATGAGGAAATGTGGACCCATATGACACATAATCTTGGAGGCATTTTCCTAGAAGGAAAAAAAAGGGGAAATAGAGGAGACCCTTCAAGCTAACCGGTCTCTGAGACGTGGAAAATGTATAGAATAAAACCAACAACCAACGGAAAAGATGCAAGGCAGACCCACAGAGGCACGTAATCCTCGAAGGAATTAAGGTCGGGCTAAAGCCTAAGGACTAGGTCAAAGTCTTGTGCAGCATAGTCACCGAGGGCGTAGAGACAATGTAAAACAAAATAATCCCTCAAGGATTAAAGGCAATAGGCCGACAAAGTTAATTTTGGAAATGCATTTGTGTTAAAGCTCTCATGGCTAAAGAAAGCGATTGTGGGCATGTTATAAGAGTTAAAGCACTCGGGACTATGTTGAAGACTTTTGGATGAATTAAGTCAACAACTTGGTGTTTTATTAAAATATTTTGCGCCTATATTTAACCGCTTGGGCCTTATTATAAAGGCTGAAGTATGAATGGGTCGACAACATTAAATTTGGCGTTTATTCCAAAACACCATCAACATTGAAAATAAATCATGAATGAGTTGGTATCAATTTTAGTGGCATGGACATAATTGGTGATATATTTAGCAGTTAATCTAAACTTGGAGTTTAGCGAGATATACAAAGTCCGAACTAAATCCTCATAAAATAAAAAAATTACAAAAATTGAGCAATTAAGCTCAGTTTTTCAAGTAGAAACAACAAATCATAGTTAGATGACTTCAAAGACACATTCAGAAGACATATTTTGAATAGGACAAAAGAAAAAAAATCATACATGCATTCAAGTGCAAGAGAAATAAAGTTCATTAACCAAAAATATTGGTCCAAAATTCTTTATAGGCATAATCAAATGTGCATCGTAAGGGTGCGTGCAAAAGAGAAATTGTGTGAGAAATTGTGTTGGTGATATGAATTAATGTTGTTGAATTGTTCAATGATAAGATATTGTTGAAGGTGTTTGAATGATGGTTTTGGTGAGTTTTGAAGTGACAAATTGATATTTTTTTAAAGGGAATGGGATCATGATTTGAGTATGAAATTTGTATAAAGATGAATCATTGAGGTCATGCAATTAGTAGCTTGCAAATAAGGGGTTGTAGCTCCTTCCAGTAGTTTCTGGTAAATATTTAGGGGTTGAATATCCTTTTAGTAGTAGTTGATAAGCTTATGGGTTGTAGCTCCTTTCAGTTGTAGCTAATAAATCAAGGAGTAGAAGCTTCCTGCTAGTTGTAGCCAAAAAAAAATTGTAATAGCAAGTTGTAGCTTATCTTGTGAATATTCTAAAAAAATAATTTGAAGAATCTATCTGTACTCTTTATGTTAGTTCTGTTGATTCTTTCCATGCTCATCTAAATTAATTTCTAAATTATTTCTTGGTGTCCTAATATCATTGCAAGTGAAAGAAAGTTTTTTAAATTCATACAATACTGACTCACCCCCCTCTCAGTATTGTCTTGGTTTCTAACACCCAATAATCTAGGATTCCCCTACCACCTCTAATATATTCAAAGTGAAATTTAAATCCCCTCCTATTAAATCCAATTCTTCATTGATACACCCCTTAGAGGATAAAGCTTGCATATCATAATATGGGCCACAACAATTTATTAATATAATCTTATAACGAGATTTTGAGTTCATGAATTTGGTCCAAAACCCAAATCATTAATAGCATGATTCAACAAGTGATTAACTTCTTTTTAACATTGTTAACTCCCTTTTAACTTCATAATTGTTATTACTATAAAATTTGTTATAGCAAAAGGTGGCTAAAACTTTTTGGAGCCTTCAAGGAAAAAAAATTATTGCTAAAAATTGTTGGCCCTTGAAGACTCTTGAAGGCCTCATGCCTTTGTCCAAATCTTCACTACTGTTCCTATTTTATACTCGGAATTTCTACTGTTTCCATAGGTGAAAATACTGCTGCAAAATCATCATTTTTCCCCTTCCTCCACTCGAAACTAACCTTCATTTTCTCCCCTTTTTCTCTATAAAACTCCTCTATTTTTCATGATTCCTCTTCTTCCGTTCATGAAAATAATTTCTAAAAGGTTAAGGACTCACTCTTTAACCTTACCGAAACCCTCAAATTCCTTTGAAAACATTGAAAATCCATAAAAATCCATGTTTTATGTTTCAGGCTTTAGCCCCCTTTGGCTAAGCCCCCTAACCACTTCCCCCACGTGCCAACGCCTTACAAACCAGGTGCTAACCCCTCACAGTGCTTATCGCATCACAAAAGTCCAAGTGCACAAGTCTTGTTGCCATGTTTAAAAGGTTCTGATGCGATTAAGCCCATGTACATACCCCCCGATCGTGTTATCATTTCATGTGACCCTTAGGCCGGCCATCATGCGCTAAATCATTATAAAAATTCATTCCCAATTTCCTTTGTAAATTCAAATAACCCACTTATCCAAAGTTTTGGTCTAACGCGCCCATTTAACGATTTTTAAATGAAAATGGTTAGATTAAAAAGACCGGCTTACAATACGCCAATCCATAATGGGTTGATTGTAAATACAGCATCAAACTATCAAACTTTTCGATAAACCCTATTCAGTTGCCTTTGGTTCAGAAGGAGATCATGAAAATGTACGATGCTGGTATTATTTTCCCTATTAGATATTCCGAGTGGGTGTCTAATCTGGTGTCGGTTAGAAAGAAAACTGGAGAGATCAGGCTTTGTATAGACTTTAGAGACTTGAACAAAGCTTCATTGAAAGACAACTACCCTTTACCTAAGATGGATCATATTTTACAAAGGGTGGTAGGGCCTAGAAGAATTTCTTTTTCTTGATGGCTACTCAGGGTACAATCAAATCCTAGTCCACCCTGCTGATCAATTAAAGACAGCCTTTACTACACCATGGGGCACTTTCATGTATGTGAAAATGCCTTTTGGTCTAATGAATGCTGGAGCAACTTTTCAAAGAGCCATGGACATAGCATTCTCGGAGGAACTGGGCTTCTTCATCATTATCTATCTTGATGATGTTACTGTGTTTTCAAAAACAGATGAAGAGCATTTAAAACATTTAAGAAGAGTTTCCGAGAAATGAAAAAACTTTGGAATATCTTTAAACCATAAGAAGACACTATTCAGTCTCCAAGAAGGTAAAATTCTTGGGCACATTATTTCAGAAGAGGGTATTAAGATAGATCCAAAGAGGATTGAGGCCATATTGCAAATCTCTCATCCTCGAAACATCAAAGAGTTGCAATATTTCATTGGAAAGATTAAATTTTTGAGAAGGTTCATCCCCAACTTGGCTGAGCTCCTTAGGAATATCACAAACATGTTAAATAAGGAGGAAGGGGTAAAATGGACCTCGGAAGCAAAGAAGTCCTTTGAACTAGTGAAACAAGCATTAACCAAAACATTGGTTCTTATAAGTCCTGATTTTTCAAACGATTTTTATATTTTTTCATTTGCATCAGAACATACCATAGCTGTTGTCCTTCTACAGAAAAATCCACAAGGACAAGAGCAGCCTATTTCATTCTTTAGCATGGCATTGAGGGATGCCCCTCTGAAGTATAACATTATGGAGAAGCAAGCGTTTTCTTTGGTTAAAGCTTTGAAAGACTTAAGAGTGTACATCCTTCACTCACACATCATTGCCTTTGTCCCAAACTCGGTTTTTAAAGACATTCTAACACAGGACCCAGATGGTAAGAGAGGTAAGTGGATTGTTGTTATCCTTGAATACGATTTAGAGATAAAACCCACTAAACTTATCAAAGGCTAGGGTCTAGCTAGATTAATGGCTGAATCCAATTTTGAAGTTCTTGATATTAATATGATTGATGCTTTGGATGACCAAGAAGGATTCTTAACTCCCATTGTTGAAGACCATTTTATGAATTCCTCTCGGTATGCTGATATTATTTATGTTTTTATTAAATTAAATACACCTTCTGGTTTGACAAAGACAAAGGCAATATTCCTAAAGTTAAAAGCTGTAAACTATTGCATTATAGATAAATGTCTTTATTGGAAAAATGCAAGCAGTGTATTGCTTAAATGTTTGCCTGAGCTTGATGCAGAGAAGGTTAAGCACGAGTTCCATGAAGGAGAGTGTGGAGGTCATTTATACTGGAAGATAACAGCCAACAAAATTTTGAGGGCTGGCTTCTATTGGCCTACTCTTTTTCCTGATATACACAAGATGATCATTGCCTATCATAAATCTCAAATTTTTGAAGGCAAAATAAAACTGCTATCCCTGCCTCTGCATCCAATCATTGTTGAAGCCCCATTTCAACAGTGGGGACTTGACTTCATAGGAGAAATCCATCCACCATCTTCTGCCCAGCATAGGTGGATTCTCACCGCCACAGACTATTTCACTAAGTGGATAGAAGTCATACCTTGTAGGCAGGCCAATGATTCAGTTATTATAAAATTCATGGAGATTAACATTCTCTCCAGATTTGGCTCTCCTACCAAGATCATCACTAATAATGCAGCAGCATTTGGATCAAAGAAGATGGTTGAATTTTGTCACAGATATCGAATAACATTGGAGCATTCCACGGCCTATTACCCCCAAGGTAATGGACTTGCAGAATCCTCAAACAAGAGTTTAGTGAACATAATCAAGAAACTGTTGGAGGATAACAAGAAGTCTTGGCACACAAAGCTTGTTCATGCACTTTGGGATGACAGATTGACATTGAAGAAATCTATTGGCATGTCACCTTTTCAGCTTGTATATGGTACTGATGCAATTTTTCCAAATAGACTTGGTGTACCAGTGATGAAGTTGATTCAAGAGTTGCAAACTAAAGATAATGACATGATTAGAAGAATAAATTAGACCATTCATCTTCAGCAAATCAGAGAATAGGTATATATGAAAGCATTGCAGAAGCAGATCAACATCAAAAAGCTTTTTGACAGAAGAACAAAGGCCAGCAATTTCAAAGTTGGGGACAAAGTTTTAAAGTGGGACTCAAGGAGGGAAGACAAGGGCAAGCATGGAAAATTTGAAAACTTATGGCTTGGCCCTTACTCTATTCATTCAGCTGCTAGTAACAACACCTATTTCTTACAAGAGTTGAATGGAGCAAAATTGTTTGGGGGTCCTGTCAATGGCAGGATGCTTAAACATTACTTCTCTTGATCCATCCCATGTTCTGAAAGCCTTTTTTATTTTTTTTCTCATTATAAATATCTCATCCACCATTGCATTCAAAGTTAGAAAAATAAAAAATACAAAAACAATGAAAGAAAGAAAAAAGGGCAGATTGTGAAAACAAGAAGGTACAACCCCATACCAACAAAAAGAGAAACAAATCTGAAAGTGTGCTAGCTTAAATGCCACTCCTGAAAAACACACTTCTAGTTAGTCAAACGGCCTGATCTTAATTAACTAGTTTTAAATTTTCTGTTGATAGGATAGTGAATTCGATTTGCCAAACTGTTTAATCTTGGCTTATCAGAAGATATTTTAGGAAAGAAATTAAATTTTCAAACAAGCTCAAAACCTGAACCTAAGTTTCCAAGAAAGAGATGACTCAAATCTATTTTCATTATGAGTAAAAAAAGATGTAAATCTGGTTCTAACATGCTCAAAATCTGAACCAGAGAACAAGGAAGAAACAGCTCAAACAAGAGTCAAAACAGAGCTGTAAAAGGATGAAGGAAGTGCTTTAAACTTTCAGATCTTAAACCTTTCATTTTGATTTAATTTTTTGTAAAAAAATGTCTATGTGCAGCTTGTTTTTTATTCCATGGACCAACTTCAAGTTAGACTGTTTAATCCTGACTTGAATGCTTTTAAATTTCTGTTGAAGAATTTAGAGAATAAAAAATTTGTTAGACTGTTTAATCCTAATAGATTAGTAGATTAGGTAGAGAAGTATCTGAACTCAACTGTTTAATATGAATTTGGGGAGAAATAAGGAGTAAAAATAGATTAGATTTCCTTCTTTCAAAAGAATAAAATGTTGTAAAAGAGTTTTCCAATCCAAGTGCACTCTAAAGAAGAAAAAATGTTAGATATGTAGGATTGGATAGGTAGAAAGCTTGTAGATGAAAGATACGTTGTTTTTATGGTTGCTAATATGTTTTCAGAGCAAGATCATTCAAGAAAAGGAAAGAAGCCCAATGGATGAGGCACATGCCAGCCTCCCAGCAAACACAATGAATGTGGCACAAGTCAGCCTCCCAGAGAATGCAAGTCTAAAGTTCTTGATGCCTTCAAGAAGGCACCATCCGCAAGTGGAGCCACTGTTAGCCGCCTATAAAGTTTGTTATAGAAAAAGGTGGCTAAAACTTTTTGGAGCCTTCAAGGAACAAATTTTATTGCTAAAAAGTGTTGGCTCTTGAAATCTTCACTACTGTTCCTATTTTATACTCAGAAATTATGTTGATTTCATGAGAAAGGACTGCTGCAAAATCATCATTTTTCCCCCTCCTCCACTCAAAACTAACCTTCATTTTCTCCCCTTTTTTTCCATAAAATTCCTCTATTTTTCATGATTTCCCTTCTCCCATTCGTGAAAATCCTCTTTACATAGTTTAAAACTCATTTTTAAACTATACTGAAACCCCCGAATCCATTGAAAAACTTGAAAATTTCATGAAAAAATACATATTTTTTGCATAAAGGCTTAAGCCCCCTTGGGCTAAGCCTTAAACCACTTCCCCTCCATGTGCCCCAGCGCTAGAACCAAGTGCTAGACATCCAGGCTCTTATCGCATCAGAAAAACACAGCAAGCACAAGTCTTTTTGTTATAGACAAACTCCGATGCGATTAGCCCTCTGTTTCATAACCCCCGATCATATTATTTTTCCATACAACTCGTGGGCCTGCAATTGGGCGCTAAATCATTGTGAAAATCCATCTCCGATCTATATTTTTCTTTATAAATACAAAAAACCCACTTATCCAAATTTTTGGTCTAACGCGCCCATACAAAAAATTTTAAATGAAAAATGGTTAGATTAAAAAGACCCAAAGCGCAATCGCCTCGGAGAGATCCACAATGGGTTGATTGAAAGACCGCATGAAAACTTCTGATGCGATTAAGTCCCATAATGTATAAACTCCGCCCCCCGCTTTCCATTCCATATAACCTACGTCCGAGACCAATAATTTAATTCCAGAGGCGCCAATCGCATCGCAAAATATCAATGGGTAGATTGGAAAGCCTGAACCCAAGGCTCCGATTGTGATTGGCCCTTTTTTATATACACCCCGGGCCCATCATGTTCCATATAACTAAAGGCCCCGCGGACGGGCGCCAGCCATTTCATACATATATATTCCGCCACCAAAACCTTTGTTTTATTAGATTTTTTAGTTTTCATACATTATAAAGGGTTTCCGCCAATTTTCTTTCAAAAGAAATCTTCGCCATTGATCTTGGACCATTCAAACAGCTAGCGCTCAATTGCATTGGTAGTTTCCATTTGCACAGTTTAAATCATTTATTTGCCACCCCCGATTGGTTGTCCACCGTTGATTTCCTTCCCGCCTTCCTCAGATCCAACAACTCTAATTTGTTCCGATCATTAACCCTTCCTCTACCTTTTTAAACCCCTCTGATT
This sequence comes from Pinus albicaulis, assembly GCA_034641835.2. Taxonomy (NCBI): domain Eukaryota; kingdom Viridiplantae; phylum Streptophyta; class Pinopsida; order Pinales; family Pinaceae; genus Pinus; species Pinus albicaulis. Next base: position 1,124,424,914 of record CM076578.1, on the reverse strand, counting down.
CACTTTCCGCCATCGATCTGATCTACAGATCGACGGTCAGCGCTTAATCACATAGCAAGTTTTTTTTCGAGCGCATTAACATGATTCCTCCGTCGATTGCGATCCTCCGATTGGATCTGGACCATTCATGTGTCCAGATCGGACAGTCCTAGATCATTCCCGTATTATTTCATTGCCCTCCGCCTTCCACCAAAGGGTTTTTAAAACCAATCACCACCATTGATCATTGTGCGATCGACGGTTCCGTCTTATTCTTCCCTCTGCTCTTCTTTGACCTTCTCTTAGCTGATCTCCACCGTTGGATGATGCCATCCAACGGCCATGCTCTCTCCCCATGCCCTCTGAAGTAGTTCACCCACAACACAGGATTTCTTAATATTGTTTGTGTTTTGCAGGTGTTTAAAGGTTTATCCATTATATTGAAAGAAAGGCTGAAGGCTGGGAATGACGATTCCCGTGCCTTCGATTCATAAAAGGAAAATCGTTCGCAAGGTTCAAGATCCACGTTTCATCGATGATTCATGGGCATTGATGCCTTGAGAGCCCTGCGCAGCCTGCACATCAACAAGACACAGTGATTTTAAATCATAATTAAAAGAGTATTAGTGTTGAAGATATAACGCGGTAGAACAGAAGGATTGAAGATAATTTGGGGATTACGGCTAAGAATGATTATCAAAACCCTAATCCCTAGAATTAAAACACAGTTAAAAGAAAATCATAAGTGTTTTATCAGACAGAAAGGCCTCCACCGCCACATCTGAGGCAAATTGATTCCTCTCAGCTACCACAAAGCCACCTGTGCCTCAAAGCATTCAAACAGAGGCCGAAGTTATTGTTCAAAATCAGATATTTTCCTCAACGCAGCCAAACAGTTAATTTTGTTGAAACAATTTAATGACAAAAATATCAGCAGAGTTACTATAACATAACGCAGAGCCTTAAAAGTCAACAAGAGCTCCCACCGAGCTCAATTCATAAATATAAATCAATCAATACAATAACACACCTGTAAACTTCTCCATTGAGCCCCTCAAAGGCCGAGAAGTCATTCATCTGTATTAATTGTCCCGAGAGATCTTTTATCAGATCTCACCTCCTCATTCTTCTATAAATTCTGCTGTAGAAGATGAGAAATTGTTGGTTGCGGAACTTTGAAATACATTTGAGCTTAAACTTCTGATTGTAAATAGTGTTCACTGGCCCTTGGAGCTCTGCTTGTGATAGATAAGTTAGGCTGAGACAAGTAGATGATTGCTAAACTAAAGCATTGGACTTAAAGTTGTAACTGGTTTGGAGCATCAATACAAGCTGTTTTATGGGATCCTGGTCTATGTTGACGGTGATGTTTTTCTTATTGTAACTTGTCATTTTGTTTCTGTTTTCATTGTGTTTCATCTTCTCTTATAAATAACAGCAGGCATAGATTTAGGACCTACTGTATATCAGTACCCTTCTCTGACTGAAAATCTTTATTTACATGTTTTCTTCCAATCTGTGTTATTTAGGAATGATTTAATTCACTTTAAGCATAGGAATGTTGATGTTCCCTCATCTTATTTCCTTAGCTGAATATTATTCTTGAATGTTATGTTCAGTATTAGTTAAGTAGAGATGAACTAAGGAAGATATGGTGTGCCCTGGTCCTAGTTTTATCCCCAAAGACTGTCTGAATGTTTCCCTTGGAATGTGTTAAAAGCTGGCTAGTTTAGAAGTACTTACCAGATCTTAGGCCATTCTGTGTTATCTTTGTGTTTGTCTTGAAAGTAACCAAGTAAAGAAGAGCTAGGAGAGGATTTGTGGTGAGCCCGTCCCGCTAGTTTCTACTCCAACAGTTGCCTTCAAGTTTCCCTTTTTTTTTAAATGTTTTCTATTGAAAGTGTATCAAAGGCTGGCTAGTTTAAAATTACTTACCAGATCCTAGTTTACTTTCATGTTTTTCTTAAGTGTATGTCAAAAGCTGGCTAGTTTAAAAGTACTTACCAGATCTTGGGTTCTCTTTGTTCACCACATGTTTAAATTCTCCTTCTTATTGTACCATTTCATTCCATAAATAAAAATTCAAAGAGATCCTTAGACATAGATGACTTGCCCCATGGACCACTCTTGCCTCTTGTTGTTTCAGTTAAACCCTATTATGACTCCATAGCCCAATGGACTAAAACCTGCAATTATCTATCTTTCCTGGCCAAAGCTTGTTCTATTTGCTTGCAACTTCACGCCTTTGAAACTCTTTTCATTTAGGACTTTCCACCTCAAATAGTAATCATGCTCAACCATCCAAAAACAAAACAAACCCTTGGCCTTCATAACTAGCCTAATATCATTACCCCAAACTTCAAAGACAAATCCATCTTTGCACTTATTGGAGAGATCCCTTTCCGGATTCAGGAGGGCTAGATCATAGAATCCCAAAGTGGTTGAAACGATGTTTTTTCTGTGATTGGACTTTGCCAATCTTGATAATTACAGATTCTTAACACTTTAAACAAGTGCTTCCAAAATACAAGACACCTAACAAGAGTCATCAGTTTAATTGATCGAGTAAAAGCAACACTAGGAGTAGTCAAAACAGAAGTATCAAATAGAATAGATGCAAAGGCAAGGGTATTTTATAGGTTATTTAGTTATAGCTTATTGAGAATAGTACTTGTTACACTATAGTCTAGAGATTTATAGCAAATTAGAGTAGCTACCCAAATATTCACGTTAGTCTTATTGCTATGGACCTATGCTAGTGATAGTCTTAGTCCCATGCCCTAAGTTATTATTATAGGATCTTAAATATTTCATATAGTATAAATCAAGATTGTTCTATGTCATCTATTATTCACATTATCCCGCACAAGTTACTATGTCTCAACTTCTGGTATTTCTCTTATTCTTCAGTCAGTTGATACCTTTGGATAGTTAATTTGTTGTTTTTTTCTTGATGTTTTAACAAAGTTAGGTGCCACTTGCTGCATTGAATCGAATATATAAATTTGTAACAATGGAATGTAATCACATGCAACTTTAAAAGACGCTACAACAACTAATAGAAGAAGAAGACACCTCTAATATCAAAATAGACTATAGGAACAAAGCAACGGAGAAAACAAGTGTTGGATACTTTTCATGTAGTCCTTGTAAGAAGTGGTTTAGTTGCAGTTTCAAATGGTGCAAATGTTTTTTTTGCATGCAATACATTTGTTAATATGCAAAGAATAATAAGCAGTTGTCAAAGATCAACACGAAGGAAAGAAAACAAAAAAACAAATAGTCAATACTTTAAATCTAGATGTCGTACCAAGTCATATAGATATGACTTCATATGATCCAAATGTTGTTTTTGTATACACCACCATTGTTAATGTCCATAGACTAATGGCTGGTTATTAGAAATAATCATAGAATACATTTATTCGTCATTGAAATGAATATTTGTCTTATGAAAAAAAGTAGTGTAACTACCAAATTTTCAAAATATAGTGATAGAATTAGTCCATATTATGTTGACCTATCTTGTCCAATATTTGCTACATTGACTTGCAACTACATGCTTTCGTGCAATAAAGTTGGGACTTGCATAAGGGATGAATGCTTTGTAATAACTAAGACAATTCTCACGTTCAGCTATTTGTATGAAGTATATTGTTGCCTTCAAGATGCTACTATGCTATACTGAATATCTAATTGTACATATGTATTCGTAATTACAACTATGTTCTTTACAACTACCAAGATTAGCTTTACTAATCAAGACACATTCAATCTGTATTTCATGCTTTCTATTGTATACAAAAGTGAATTATTTATAGAATACATAGCTTGTATGTGAGATTCATGTTTTTAGAGACAATAATCAACGTTGCATCTTCTTTGTTTTGCAGTGATACTTTTGAAATACAGAGAGATGCAAAATAGGAACTAGTTACTTGCAACTTTGCTTCTCTTATTTTACTATTTTGAAATCAAAGATACAATACAATAGTAAAATTAGTATTTTGTGCTAGTAAACATTATCATAGAGATATATTCAATAAAGAAAAAAATATTATAGAAGCTCTTCTCATCTTTGAGGAAAAAAAATCTAAGATACATAGTACTTAGTAAACAAATCACCATACGAATCTGAAGAATAAATACATAGAAAAAAATGGTTGAAATCATAGACATTGAAAACTACCATCCAGCAAAAAAACATCAGATAGATACTAATATTGATATCGTTTTAATGAACCATAGTCTCTTTAGACTACAACAATTTTCATATACTCCTAAATATTGTTTGTTCAATGCATTTGAAGTGCTTCTGCACTTTCGTTACTTGTCTATTGAACTGCGCAATGGAATAATAGACCATTTTCTCAATTGTCTACAGCAAAATGACACAGAGGCAAAAGAATCATACCAATATGAACTAGATCCTGTCATGTTATATCAACTTCATGGAATTCATGATGTTGACACATACCTTAGTAGAATGCGTTTTTCTGCATCTAATAGCAATTTCCAATCTGAAAGAGGCCTATGGGGAGACACATTTTGCATACGGTGGCTATCAAAGTGGTTAAACATACCAATTGGTGTTTGTTCGCTAACAATGAAAACAAGGTATTTGTTCTTCAACCACGATCTTGATACAATTCCACTAAACATTTTGTTTCATGATACAGATCCCATTAGTTGACATTTTGAACCCTTATTATACAAAAGATTATGTACATGCAACTTTGTACCAAATTATTCCTTGTCACCTCTTTGCAAATATCTTTAAAACCATTATGAATCCGTTGTTCATGAAATGCAAATTCATGGATTTCATATAGAAAAAAAAACTATGTCAAAATGTGCCAATAGCATGTTTAGTGCAATTTGTCATTTAATAGCCCTTGAATTTGATGAAAAATCTTTCAGACACTACATTGTCCAATATTTTTGCAATGCACTAATGGCTAGGAGAAACGATGCATTAAATTGTATAGAAAAACACTTAACAAATCAAACTATACAAAGTCAAACAATGGTTGCAGGCTGGCAACAATACCTAATTAATATGGCAATGCCATCTGAAAAAGGAGGAGTTGAGGGAACATCATTTTGCTTCCAATGGACATCGATCATATTCAATGTAAACATACAAATATGGTAATTTACCAGTAAAGACATTATGAATTACTACCAATCAAAAACAAATTCCAACCAAATGTACAACATATTATCATTTGAAACAAGTACATCACACATTCATTATGAACCATTACTATCAAATCAAAATACAAATCGGTGCAATCTACAACATAGAATAGTACAAATGCACGAAAACACCAACAATAGAATAAACTTGTGCAAATTGAAACAAATGATATGTAAAAATGACCCAAATAAAATTGGACAAAATAGAAATAAAATAGCAGATAAAAATTGTTCATCACAAAAAAGTACTCCCGTAGAAATTTACAAATGACAAATTGAAGACACACCAAAAACCAAATGTCCAATATGTAACACATTGAAATTTCAAAAGAACATCTCAAGCATTGGACTTGAATTAGAAAAAATGTACATAAACATATCTCGAAAACAGAAGACATTGCATTTAAATATCATTTGTAGATCTTGCAAAATAGCACTTGCGAATGAAAATTTGCCTCGCTTTGCAACACCTGAACAAATAAGACGTAATAAGCCATTGCAAATGGTAACAAGACTTTCAGAGCTTGAGGAAAGACTTGTTGCATTGAGAATACCCTTTGCACAAATAAGACAACGTGGGAAGAAGCAATCATAAATGGGCTTAACTGGTTCAATAATCAATGTACCTGTCCAGATGGACATTGTCCAAAAAGCATTGCCACAATCCATAAACAATACAATCACAATTGTTATTGCATTAAAACGACAACTAGAATACAAGAATGCATATCAAACAGGAAAAGTGTGTGTGCATATTGTCATGAGAGCACTTAAAGAACATGTTCTCGAAATTTGTATAAAACTGAAAACATTTCCATTAATAGCAATTGGAATCATATACTTGAATTGGACAATAAAGGTAATAAATCCGACGATGACAACATTGATAGAAAAAGTGAAAATGATAGCATTTCAGAAAGTGAAAGGCCAACTGAAACCTTGGTACATGGATTCACAGCTTCACAATGAATTCATTATTTACAAGACAAGATTATTGAAATAGCACCAGCTGAGGGACAGCGACCACTTGGGATATTCAAAGACAAACTGCAGAAGAAATGAGTTTCCCAACACTATTCTTTGGAAATCCACGTGACGATGATATACTACAAAGATTCAGTTACCAAGAAATAGTAAAATGGGAACTAATGCATTGCAGTGGTCACTTTTCCTATCACATCACAAATTTGTTCTTCAATACAATGTGAATACTCATTGAAAAGGTCATGTCATGCATCTCAGTATGAATAAGAAAAGGAAAATTACAAGGAAGAAAGTTGTTAGCAAAAGATGTTAAGTACAAGCCCAACTTAGAAAAGTTACTAAAAGGTCACATTGGATACATAGATTTCAAACACATAAGAATTTCTCCTGATTACCATCAACAAATGCAGAAACATATATTTGCAATGATACGACAATTAGGTCCTCCAAATTTCTTTGTTACATTTACAAGTGCAGAGCATCTTTGGACACCACTAGTACAAAATCTTACTAAATTACATAGCAATAGAAATAAAGACAAACACATTGAAACAATTGAGGAATGCAACATTGATTATCTTGTCAGAAAGGACCCAGTAACATGTACACGTTACTATAGACATAAGACAAATGCATTGAAGCAATTGATCTTTCAAGATAGCACATTTTTTGGCAAAATATTAGATTACTACTTTGTAACTGAGTTCCAAAATAGAGGTAGTGCACATGAACATGCTCTTATATGGATAGAAAGTGCTCTAGTATATGGACTTAATACTAACTTAGAAATTGAAAACTTCTTGAATAACTATATAACTTGTAGCACAAATCACCTTGATCCAGAACTCGCAAAGATACATGAACATCATCATACCAAAAGCTGTAAAAAAAGAAAAGCATCACAGTGTAGATACAAATTTCCAATGCTACCAATGAAAATAACAAGGATTCTTGAACCAATTACTTCGTTACATGGCTCAATAAATGAAAAAGTTTTGTCCTTGCAAAGCAACTTAGAGCAAAAACACTATGAAAAATCAACTAGTCATGAAGATTTCTTAGATGAATTCCAGTTAACAGAAACTGCGTACATCGAATTAATACAAAGTACATTAACACAACCAATGGTATTCTTGCAACGAAAACCATCAGAAATATGGAATAACAGCTTTGCATAAAATATGCCACACCTATGGAATGCAAATAAAGATGCTCAATATGTTCTAAATGCATATGCTGCAGATTCATATTGTAGTTCATATATGACCAAATTTGACAGATCTATGACAAATGAATTCAAAAGGATACGAAAAGAACATGAAAAGAGAAAAATTGATGCTATTCAAATGATATGGTCTCTAGGAAATGTTTTGCTTAACCTTCAACAAATTTCAGCTCAACAAGCAGTCCACATAGCTCTATCACTACCATTGAATCATAGTTCAAGAGAATGCAACTTTATAAGCACAGCACCAATAGACGAACGCACATTTATACTTAAACCAACTACTCTTTTGAAACAAATTCCTGACAACTCTAAAGATGTTATGTGCAGTTCTATAATTGATTACTATATCAATAGGCCTAATGCTATTAAGCATATATTTTTAGCCGAATTTGTATGAAAGTATAGGAAAGATGGCATACCAATATGAAAAAGAAAAATAAAAGAAAAAGTAATTCGATTCGTTAAACACAAAAAACACATTGACTATGAAAACTATTATAGAGAAAAACTTTTGCTATATGTTCCATTCAAAAACAATGAAAATGCACTAAAGCAAGACTCCTCTACATGGAAGAGTGCATACATGTTGCATAAGAACACAAAAAAGAACAATGAAACTAAGTTCACATGTAACAAGAACAAGAAATGGGGTGATTTGGAAGAAGCAATTCAAAAAATTGATAGCAGCACTGCAACTTCTAATCATACAATAAAAAAGCCTGAATTATCTAATGATGTTACTGAGAAGTATGACTTGGCTAAAGATTTTCAATTTCCCCAATGCAATGAGAAAAAAAGACATCTTAACATTGGTTTTCAATTTACAGAACATCCATTTATGCTTAGCAATGAAGAATACTACAAGATTAGGAGAATGCTTAATAAAGAACAACAAGCAATACTCAAAGACATTGCAATGAAAAAACAAAAGAACATAGACAAACCATTCTACTTATTTTTGACTCGAGGAGCTGGTACTGGAAAAACATTCACAGCAAAAGAAATATTCCAAATTCTCATGCGCATCTACAATGAACATTACAATACAGATCCTTTGAAACCAAAAGGTTTGATATTAGCATATACAGGTAAAGTTGCATATAATGCATTTGGAGTTACAATTCATTCTGCATTGCTAATGCCTTTCAACAAATCTAGTTTTATTCCACTTAGCAATGATGTATTAGACAACTTAACACAGCTGTACGAATAATTAAGAGTTGTTCTCATTGATGAAGTATCTCTAATTGGAAGTTGTTTTCTATATCAAATTGATGATCGACTAAGAAACATTAAGCACAATCAAACAAAATACTTTGGAAACATTGATATCATATTTTGTGGCGACTTGTACCAAGCACAACCTATACAAGATTCACTAATATTTGAACAACCTACAATAAGAAGGCAACCAATAACATATGACTTTTGGAAAGAACATGTAAAGTAGTATGAATTGCACATTGCAATGCGTCAAACAAATGAAAAATTCATTAGCATTTTGAATAGGATGCGTTTAATATTAAAACAAAAGATGATTTGAATTACCTAAATAGACATTGTATTCGAAATGCTCCTATGATCCTACTTTCCCCTATCTATTTTTTAGGAATAAAGATGTAGCATTACATTACAAGAAAATGTTGTCTATTGTTCCTGGTGATGAAATTGTAATTAATGAAATTGATTATGAAGAAGAAAACCATGGACACATACCATCTCATGCACAAATAGCAACATTCTCTTCACAAATTTTCCTAAAAATTAACATGCTAGTTGAAATATATGCAGGAAACTATGACTTACAAGACAGTCTAGTCAACGGTGCAGATGGTATCATTAAAGCATATGTAAAGTTAGACAACTTTGATGTAGTATGAATCAAATTCTATGATGAACGTGTTGGCCGTCAACAAGCACATAAATTTTATTTTCTATATAGCAGAGAAATTTCTAGTGATTGGACTCCCATACTACGCACAACAAAGCCAATTTCTGTATTAGCAAAAACAGGCAACTTGAAAATCAGAAAATAATTTCCAATCCAACTAGCATGTGCACGTACAATACACAGATCACAAGGCTTGACACTAGACAATATTGCATTTGATCCTTTAGGAATACGACGCCATGGATTAGTATATACAACTCTTTCTCGTGTGAGAAACATAGAATCATCGCATTTTCTTAGTCCACTTAAGAAACAAAACTTCCAAATTCAACAAAAAATTTCTGTTGAAATGGAACGTTTACACAAAAACACAAAGTGGCAACTAGACTACAACTATTCGTTATTAGAAACAAAAGCATACATTTCAATTATTTCTCTAAACACTCGCAGTTTACAAATACATATTGATGATTTGTTAAATGACTATGATCTAATGCAATCTGACATCCTATGTTTACAAGAAACACATTTGAATAATTCAATGCTTCTAAAAATACTTGAAACATTCAATTGCATATCAAATCATAGTAAACATGGTTTGCTAATTTGTATTAAAAAGCATATAAAGATCTTGAACCATATTCATTTTGAAGAAAAAAACATTGAAGCTACACTAGCAAATATGCTTCTTCATGACATGGATATTATATTCGTGAATGTCTATGTTGCGCCATATGCAACATTGAACAATACATTGGATCTTCTTTCAAAAGCATTATGAAAAATACATTCAAATCAAACAATAGCAATTTTTGGCGATTTCAACATCAATATGCTTGAAAGCAACAACAAAACAAAACAAACAAAGATCGTATATGCACAATTACAACCTTCATTTTCTTTTAGAGACAAATAACAATCAACAATTATCAATCATTGATCACATATGGTCAAACATAACTTGTAGCTATAAGACTTTCAGGTTAGATACATATTGGAGTGACCATGATACTATTTGTCTCATCATTGAAGACAAAAATGCAACACAAACATAGTGCAAATGAAAGTAGTGTAATGCTTTTTTCTAGTCAATAGTATCAGACTTGCATATTCATGTCCTTATTATACAAATGAAATCAATAGTGAGCATTGTTACCAAACATACCTTTAATTTGTTTCTAAAAAAAGTCTTTGAAAGCTGCATAATAGCCTTTTCACTACTATGACTTTGACTTCTAATTGTATGTCTTGCAGATTACTATAGCTTTCGACAATGAGTCAAATAGGCAAAGACAAGTCACAAAAAGAAATAAACACATTCAGGTTTGCTTGCTATACTAAACTTACTTACCCTTCAATGCATATGTATAGAGATATCTCTATGTTTCACTGTTTATTTCTTTCTACAAAACTATTGCAAGACCTATTCTTATATTACTAGTGCTGAATTCTATAGCACTGTTCTTCATATATAATTATACTATGTATGAATGATTTATTTCTCAAGCATCATAGAATTCATTTTAATTCTTGAATTTGTCTTTCAACCCACTGTAATATTTTCATGCACAAATGAGACACGCCCCATTGCAAATTGCAAACTATATATAACCACTTTGGAGTTATCTAACAATAAACACCACATAATATTGAATCTTATTCTCTACAGTATTTTAGCACTATGACACAATTTGTTTCCCTTTTCATCATCTCAATAATGTTCCATGCTTAAACTTGACAATCATCACAAATTGCTTATTTACATCAGAACTGTTACATGCATAATTCTATGAATCCTAGTCTTCTTGTTCTTCTTTTCTTGTCAACCTTTAATTCCTTTTCGTCACCATTCCTCTAGAAACATGTCAAGCTTCCTGTTCACTTTACATTTGAACCCTTTTTCACTAAGATCTCCTCCAATTTCCCATGTTGCTTCTTGTCAACCTCTAAATTGCAATTAAGATAATATCAAATACAAATTAAATTGCTTCCAAAATTATAGCTCTATTTCAGTTACATCAAACTAAATTTTTTCATAATCCATATGCATATTATTTCACATTGTGCAATTTGAACAAAATGTTTCCAATATCATCATTATTTCTCTTAATATTCCTATTATCTTTGAAATTTTATCTGTACCTTTTCTTTTTGGTTTCTTTTGTCCTATGGTGTTTCTATGTTATTTTTCGTTGGTTAGTACAAAAAGCTCAAATGAGATATATCTTGATCAACATATTCATTGTGTAAACTGCCAACCACCCATAATAAGTAACAACATCGGAAAGTGAGCTTGATCAAGAAACACATCCATTATTTCTCTTAATATTCCTATTATCTTTGAAATTTTATTTGTACCTTTTCTTTTTGGTTTCTTTTGTCCTACGGTGTTTCTATGTTATTTTTCGTTGGTTAGTACAACAAGCTCAAATGACATATATCTTGATCAACATATTCATTGTGTAAACTGCCAACCACCCATAATAAGTAACAACATCGGAAAGTGAGCTTGATCAAGAAACACATCCAGATTTTCTTATTACGCCCAACTTACTTAGTCTTTGATGCATATGTAAATATTTTCATGCCAATCAGCAGTACCTGAACATTCATACATCTGTACTAGATACTTTTACACGTTTCTATAGTACTGGAATTGAATCATTTTTTCTCTCACCCAAAAAAACTTTTAATATTTGCAACTCAGATCAGTATATATATCTATTACACCAATAGAATTTTCTGAATTTAATATTGTATAGTTTATAAGTATTCCATTATCGAAGTTTTTAAATGCAATTAATATTTCTTCCAATAACTAATATTCAGTTTCTAGTACAATATACAATAAGCTTATACTTTTATTTTTATTTTTAGTTATTAAAATTTACCAAACACTTTGTGGTTGCATTCAAGTGCACCATTCAGTGACGTTGCATCTTTTTCATCTCGCAGTTATGGACAACAAGCTAGAATAGACAAAGAACAACAAATATCAAGTGCAACTGAATCAGACAAGTAAGTAAATTTGAAACAAATTATTATACGTATCATTCACATAGAATTCATATTTATCACCAATATATTTTACTTCTAATTGTTTCTTTTGCCACATCAACATCATCAATACACAAATCGAAAGCAACATATTTAGTTCCAGTTACCATTGAAGAACTAAACATTCGCAAAACTGGAAAAATGTTCAATGGAGATGTTATGGTTATCTATAGCACATATCTTGATAAAGTCCACAAAGAACGAAAAATACTACGTGAATATTTGACAAATGCCGAAGGAATCATGACAATCACATTGTCCATACCAACTGAGCTTATTGAACAACATGGACAAAAAATATCACCAGGAAAAGCAATATCTATTACAAATTTTAAATTTCTTCCCAAAACAAATTATGACCGCGGTGATTGTGATTGGATTCTGCTGCTAACTGAGCTAAGCACCGTACAGAACATACCAACAATTTGCAAAGAATACAAATTCATTCCAGATACAACAGTAAAACATCTTACAACAAATACAGAAACATACCCAATTGGAACAATTGCAGCAGTTGTCACAGCTGCACGGAAAGTTGGTTTCCAATATACATTGCAAATTAAAGATGGAAATTTCAATGAAAATAGAGCAACGGTAACATAAATTACTTTGCAATGTTTTTATATTGCTAGTTCCATCCTACATTTCAATTCAGTTTCAAAAAAAAAAAAACTTTCTGTGTTCTTTTGTAGTTGCAGTTATTTGAAACATTTGCACCGCTCTATGATGAAATTGAGAAAGAATTGCAAATAGGCCATCTTCCAATTATGTTATTCAAAAACATAACAAACAGGAAAGAACACTTCGAACAATGCAAGCTACATTCATCACAAAATTGAACGCAGAAGCAACAGAAGAACTCAAAAAATTGAACCCTCCAACATTCTCTGTAAGTACAAATGAAACAATACCTCTACTACTCAATATGCAATTGTTTCTTCATCTGTTTCTATTTTGACATATACTACTTGTCCTCCTCTATGAACAGATAAAAGGAACATTGACAATTGCAAGCATTTACTCTACGCCATTTGAACCAATTTGTGTTGAATGCAATTCACCAATACCGGTCTCTACAATGATAGAGGAGAATACAGTTGATTGCCTAAATTCCAATAAAAATTTGTCATTTTCCTATTCACAGTGTCTTAATTTCATAATCAAGTCCAACAACACCAATTTGCAATGTTGCATCCGAAACAAATTCCTATTGAAACAGTTACTTCCCAACCTAGCACATATGTCTTTTCAAGACTATGTTAAAAGCAAACAAGCAACAATGTATATGCTACGCGATTTCAAAATCAATGGTACATTTACAATCAACGAAGACAACGAGATCCAATCTGTTGACAGCAACGAAATCCCTACCAAGGCTAGGTATACTTATAATTATTCTTCATCTTTCAACAAAAAATCAGATATATGCAATTTAAATTATGCTATCCAAAATAGCAAGATTTGTACTAATTTTTCCCTTTTCTTTGCAGCACCAACACTTCTACAAACATTGGCTACAACAAAAACACATACTAATCCAGAAATCAGTGCAAAGTTCTTTTCAATTTTTGTACAAGATTTTACTGCTCAAATCTGGCTTTCTCAAAGTGCAGTATGTCTGCAACACTTTGCCAGAACAAGAATGTTTTCATAGAACAATTACAAACAAAAATCACTAGTTATACTTATAGTGTTTCTTCTACCTATTCACAAATACTTTTAGACTTAATATATGTATATTTAAGAAATATAGCTTTTCCATTTGACATTTACAAATGTTTTCAGATTTCATACATATATGTTCAATGAATAGAACCTGTCTTTACAGTCTGATATTATATATATATATGTTATAAATCTATTTAAAAATTTCCTGAAAAAAATATTTGTACATACATGATCCCTGGGCTACTTCCAGTCTTCTGTCTTGTTGTTTATTGGTTTTGCAAAAATCGTAATTGACATCTGGAACATTAATTCATCTCTGTAAAAGAGCGAACGAAGCAAGGACATTAATTTTTCATATATTCTTATGTATCAACTTTGAACAACATCTCTCAATTTGGGCAATATCTCTCAATTTGGGCAATATTTTTATGGTAACAGAAATAGTAAATTGCCATTTCTAAGTCTATGCTTCCTTAGCTTATAAGTTCATTTTTTTTTTTTTGCAGATTCCTATATTCACTGTTAATAGTAATGCACCAAATTCTATGTATAAACATTGTACTAAGACTAAAGTTAGTCTTATCTTCCCTGCTCCTCGCCTTTGTTATAATTTGCTTTACAATATGATTCTTCTTCACCTGCACTTTACGACTGAAAGCTTATATATTAAGCATTATTGGGTCATTGATATTTACTTTTTAAATTTCTTTTTCTACTTTAATATTCAAATACTCCAGTGTTAGCTTTTGATAAGTATTTGTTTAAGAATTTTCACTAAATCTTCGATTCCATGAGATAATATATATAATCAATAAACTATGCATGTACAGTGCGGATGCCACAAATGGTTTGAACAGTATTTCAAGCCAAGAATACAAGTCCCCTTAAATAGTAGAATTTTGGTTTTTGTTTTTGTTGTATTTAATTGTTTTGTATTTGGCAAACTTACTGTGCACTAATTTCTTGAACTGGAAATTTAACTATACCTATGATTTTTTAATATCTCAATCAAAGGACTTCATATGAGAGTTGGCCACATAACTGTTCATGCTTTTTCCAGTTCTGCCTTTCTCCCTCGTTCAGGGTTCCGCTTCCCTCTAATTCACATACAATTGCACAGCAATGCGACCTCACGCAAATACTGATTCAAGCCACAGAGGTTTCCTTACATGTAATATTTCTTTTACGCAGAGGTTAAGTCACTATACAATGTCTCATACACAAGGTCAAGCCTCCAATCTTGTCTTCTCCTCCTAGATGGCCATGAGGACACTTCACTGATATCGCTTAGCGAGCAAGGTTTCTGTCTCAACCGATATTGCTCCAATAACCATAGGGTTCAATGTAGGTTCAAACATATCCAACAATAAACTACTCGTATCATTTGAGTTCTTGATAAAACCAATTTGCTGGCTTTTCCACATCTGATACATTGGCTAAACAGGATCAGAGATTTGGGTAACTCTTTTAGCTACACTGAAATTTTCATGTCTACACGAAGAAAAACTCTGTCGTTGATCGACTGTCAAAGCTAGGAGTTGACAAAGATTTTGGCATCATGTACTACCACAGGCACAGGGTTCTGTTCTACTTCACTGAATATGCCTTTGGTTTACATCATACTTCTGGTCTCTATTATTGGGTCATTGTGGTATACTAGTGCTCCACTTTTTTTTGCTCTTTTGATACTTTCTGATCGTTGGTGCTCTACTTATATTGAGATTTCACTATAACTCTGGTACTTTGTGTGCCTGCACACACATATGCCTTTCTGAATAGTATTAGTTTCTTTTTGTGTATGGGATGGGTTCCTTCTGTTTTTTTGGGTATATCTCTACATGTATGCAGCTTATGTCAATATAGAATCTTTCTATATATATATATATGATTAATTGCCTGGCCTGGTACATTATCTCAAAATCAGTGCTTAGGCATGTGGTGACTCTTTGATTTGGTAAATAGTTGAGATTTTACAGTATTGTTTGCTGTCATTGTTTTCGAATTCGATGGAGAAACATGTGAGAAATGTAAAATTAGATGGTACGAAACGACATAATTTACCTTTTGTTTGACCCAGAATTTTTTTGTTAAAACTCTTCTTAATATGTCACCTTTATCCAATCCGACAGGGCATTTTATGTTATGGAATTTTTGAAATCTGCTCTTTATAATAACTAGAAAATTCAGTTATTTCCGAAATCTGCTCTGACATTGACTGACTAATTGAGTTATTTTTACATTTGATCTTACAATAAGTGACTGACTAATTGAGTTATTACTACACTACAGAACTTGTAACATATGCAGTACAGAACCTCGAAAGTCATTTTAATACAATTCACATTTAAAAAAATATTAATTATAACCTTAGAGGGATTTTTGAATCGAATTATTATTTAAACATAATATATATTTTTAAATTTATTTAATTTTAGATTTTTTTAGTAACACTGAGCAAAACATTTGCCACACTTGATCATGACTGTATTTTGTCGTCGGGCTCGCTACAAAATAATGAAAAAAACAATACACACTCTATGTTTTTTTTTTTTTTAAATAAACAGTAAAAAAAAATTACATATCATCTTTTCGTTTTTTTCTTTCGAGCCTTTTAAAACTTTTCATAACAAAATTATTTTAAAAAAATAAAACAAAATAACATATTATATATATTATAAACTTAAAAAAAAATTATAATATATATATATATATATATATATATATATATATATATATGCATTTACCATACATATACATTTAAAAAGTCAAAAGACTTTGGAATAAAGTCCATCGTGGTGCTTTATAAAACAAAACGCTCCCGATACGTTTCAACTTGCAATACAATATGATAATGCTGCCTGTTATGCAATGTAATACAGTGTCTCTGTTTTACAACACTGCTTTATTTTCCTCTATTTCGCACTCTACTGTGCTTTCAAAATAAAAACATTACACTGTCTGTTACAATAGCCTCTCCGGCTTCTTACTTTATATATGCCGCACATATTAAAACATAAAACAAAAACTATATGAAATGAAACTAAACTAAAGTTTGTGGGGCCTATTACAAATGCCTGTTGTATATATTTAAAACAATACAACAAACCAAATGTTGTAAAACCCTTTGTCGCGTGATAAAAACATTAAAACATTTCATTTGCGCATTCACTGCTGAACCTAAAAAGAGATTAAATCTGCTTCATAAACTGCATCGGGTCCGAAACATAATATTACAAAGTAGCCAATACAAAAAGTTCTGATGCTGATTGAAAGGCGAACCCGCGATCAACTTTAACTGCAGCATATAACATAAATCGGATCCACACTTATAGCATAACAAATGGTTCAAATAAAAAACTCTGATGTCGATTGTTAATCGGACCCGAGTTCAACTTTTAGCTGCGGCCTATAATATGCATCGGGTCCGGTTCCTTTTACTGTTCAATTGGGCAACAAACAAAACAATCTCGATAGGTTTCAACTTGCGATACAATATGATAATGCCGCGTGGTCTTGTGCACCTGCGGACCTTGGCTTAAGTGGAGGGTGATTGTTATATGAAATAACATGCGATGAACTCATCGCATTCGACCATAACAAAAGGTTGTAGATTATATGAATTACTTCCGATTGTGATGAACGCATCGGAGCCTCCATCATGAACAAGACACTGTACTTGTGCACACAATACAACACAATATTTTTTTAATTAAATTGAAAATTAAAAATATTAAAAATATTATATCTTAAAAATTGAATTAAAAATAAAAAAGTTATAAAATAAATTCCACCTTTTATCTTATTTTAGTACTAAAAATATTATTAGTACTAAGTTATAAATAAAAATATTATTAGTACTAATTTATAAAAACTGATCATTGATAAGAAGGAGGTAGTAGCTACTCTGTCATACTCATATTGATGCCAAAAATAAGCTATAAGCATATGTAGTAGATCTAATCTACACATCAAATGCATATGCTCACGGGTCATCCTAGTAATTATCAATTGGTTACCATCATCAACACAAAAGTTGTTATTACAAAACAAATCTTCATAAACATCCTCAAACTCAAATTGCAACATCTCTATAATTATATTAAGTGACATGTAATAGCCGTAATAGCTATCCATAAACATTTCCAACATCACATTACAATATTACTATATTTAAACTAAGCGGCAGGTAATCGCTACTTTGTAGCCTTGTTTTTCCATGAAAAAAATATATAACACATATTCCATAGCATCTTAATAGAATGAACACACTCGAAAGGGGCTCCCAATTTAATAAATTTCGTGTTCAAATTATATTAATTGTAAACTCTTTTAATCAATGCTTAAATTATAAGGTACACACTTCTTTAATGTAAAAGATGCCAATTTTTTTAACGAAAAAAATATATAAGACATGTTAATTCAAGATATTCCATGTTTGGATTTTGGGTTGATTTATATTTATAGAATTATAAGGCACAAACTTCTTTTAACGTAAAAGATGTTATTTTATCATTAAAAAATATAACACATTTAAATTCAAGAATCAGGATATTCCATGTTTGGATTTGGTAGATTTATATTAATAAAAGGTTATGAAAAGGGGTGACAAATGGGTACTTTTATATTAAGAGGGTTATGAAAAGGAGTGAGAAATAAGTATAAGAATTAAAAAACATTATTATATATATATATATATATATATATATATATATATATATATAAAAGAATATTGAATTTTTTGAAAAAATGATTTGTATTTTTTTAATATTGGTTTCTTCAAAAATATGAAGTATTATAATTTCAAATCTAAATGTATAAGGTTTTGGTTACTTCACATTGTTATTAATTCATAAGTTGTTTTGATTCAACTTCTTTTTGTTAGGGTGGATGTAACTTTTTCTACATTTGTATATAAAATTTGGAAGATTATCTCTAAATTAAGAAGAAGGCTAAGCTTGTCATACATGGCTTTAGTAGATTATTTTATTTTTTTAAACTAGAGATTTTAGTTCTATAAGTTGACAAAGTTTTGAAAATCAATTGGTCTCTTGATCCTTCTCTGCTCTAATTCTACATCATTCCTTTTAATTTTATTTTTCAAATGAAGATATCCAAAGTATCCTTCAAGTTTAAAAGGAGGGAGAGATTTGTGTCACATTATGGATGAGTGAAGATGAGACTTTGAGAATTCCAAGAGAGAGAGGAGAAACAAGGGTTCGTCATTGCACATGATAAGCCACCAAGTAATAAGAGTTTGGGTGGTGGAAAACCAAATTTTGCATGAGATAAAGCATGACAGAGCATAATGACTCTAATAAGTGTGGAACTCAAGGTGAGTAAAGAACATAACAACAAAATTCATATGATTTTGGGTGATGTTGGGTGAGACAACTTTTCTCTAATAAACATGGTGTCATGAAAATAGATCAAGGATTGATAACCAAAATTAACAAATAGCCAAAGAGAAAATTACTTTAATAGAAACACCAACCTCGAGGAATTGAATAGTAAAATAACCATACAAACGAAGAAATAATAGAGTATGCCAGTAAGACTTGGTTCTAAGATAAAAAAGTTAGATATACATTGCAAATAATGGAAAGAGGAGGAAAATGAACTGCTATAATAGTTCAACACTCACAAATAATTCATGATGGCGTATAATAGAGTTGCATCTCTCTAAGTCAAAATCTTGTTGAATTTTTTTAGGATACACCATTAAATAGATCCAAAAGACTTATGTAGAATCCTATAGAAACATCATGGAGAATCCTCTAAAAATATACTTAGAATGCTAATATTGAGAAACTCCTAAATTTAGACTATACTAGAAACTAGTAGAAATGCTATGATAACTAGAAATGATTAAAGTATTCCAACACTCTCCCTTAATTATAACCACTATTGCTCAGCTTGGCTTACAATACTTGAGATTAAGTCAAAAGCTGATTTTACTTTTACATGCTAGTGTAAGTTATTGTAAAGTCTATGTTGTATAAGTTTTTTTCCCTTTCCAAACTTTGTATTATGCATGCATTTTTATTTATTTAGCTTTAGCTTTAATTTGGTCCCTTCTTCAATATTTCTTCATATTCATTTGATTCTTCTTTTGCATCTGTTTCTACCTCAATTGTTGCTAATTGAACTTTTATGTCAACCTTTGTAATATTGAAAATAATATCTTTGATTCCTTTTATCTTTTCTTCTACTATCATAGGGTCTTCAACAAATTTGATGGTTACCTTCATTTTTTCTATTCCTTCTTCTGATGTAGTTATGACAACTTTTCCATACGCACTTTCATCCTCATCATACTTGGTCTTTCCATGCCACTTTTCAAAAATGTTAATTTAGTCTCATAATAAAATTCAACTTTCACTACTAAGTTTGATTCGTAAACTATCGTGGATATTTCATTGGACAGTTCGTCACAACATATTTTATAATACTATGTTAAAATTTTGAATTTCTACAGTTACAGTTTATTAAAACACTAGATCTTTAAATTTAACTGTAATTAGTACATGCATGTGAATGGAAATTATGCAGAAACGTAGAGAATAACAAAATAAGCTCGCACACACACATAAGACACAAGATATGCTCTCAGAAACCCTTTCAAGAAGAAAACAAGTTGAAAGGTGAGGCTGCTTTGCTCTCTTTCTCTATCTAGAAAATAAGGTTGCATGTACAAATAAGTAATGCATGTGGCCCATGGGCTGCTACAGTGCACGAATTCTCTCTGTCTGCTCTATATCTTATCCCTCATGGCTATTTTTCCTCAACTATGAAACAAAATTCTCTCAAAAGAATGGAATGCCTCTTCCTCCTAGTGGCTCGATTATAACACAACTTGATAGCCTACTAGTGGTTAAGTTTGACTACATTAACTCTTAACTAGAGTTACAATATAGACTCTTATAGAGTCTTCTATATCACAAACACGTGGCTAGCCCATTTTCCGTGAATAATGGCGGCTGACGCGACATCCTCCCGAACTATAGGTGTGAAAATAGGAAGATCAACTTCTGAGTGGCATAACTTTTGCATACAGACTCTGATTGGGGCGCTTCTTGCACCATTGGAAAGATATTTGAGTGTAGAAAAACATGAAATGAAATGAATAACATGAACATGAGGCGTTTTGATACCTCAAAATTCTCCCATACGGTTTCAGACCACATTTTGTCAAACTAGGTCCTGCTGGTAAAAAATGGTCCTCTAAGCTGATTCCTCCACTTTTTCCACTCTGAATGCATTGAGATAGATGAAAAACAATATAATGATCCAATCCGGATCAATGCTTTTCTCACCTCTTGTTGCTACTACAAAGGTGGTTTCAACTTCATCATCTTCAACTTCAATTTCATCTACCACATATGTAATTGCACATATATGTTCATTTTCTTCACCATGTTCACGGGATACCCTATGTCTTGCATGAAGTCGACTTATTCTTCCGCAAATTTTCAAAATATTTCTCTAGTGTTTAGGCCAGGGTATTTTTTAAGGATTAAATTATTATGCCTATTTATAGTAGTAGAGGCAACAATTTTGGTTTCAAAAGTCATATATATAAAATGTGGGCGAATATTCAACAAAAAACATGTAATTTACTATTAAAATTGCTATTCTTTTTGTGCATGTTATTCATTTTACCATATATATGTAAAAAGTGGGCGGATTTTTAACCAAATGAGCGAATATTATTCTCATTAAATGTCCAGAAAATATCCAATTAACGAAAATTCGCACCTAAAATTTTCCCTAGTTCAGGCCAAGTAGTATCCATGTCATTTATACCTTCTTCTGCTTCTGCGGGCTCATCTATAGTATCTGCAATTGCTTTTGCAATATCAAAATCTTCTATTCCCCTATTATAATGGGTACTTCATTAACAATTTCAATGCTTTGTGGCTTAACTTGACGCTGATCAATGTTGCTCCCCCTTTTACTATATGTCATCTCTAGAATATCCCAAGCTTCTTTAGGCGCAGTTGCTGCTACAATATTAGGAATAATGCTATCATCCAAACCTTGTTGAATGAAAAACAATGTTGTTGCATCATTCTTCATGTTTTCTATAAGTTGATGCCTTTGATATTGTGTCATGGCCTTATAAGATACTTGAGTTGGGGTTCTTCCAACCCTTGCAAAACAATATCCGATAACTCTTCTAGTTTTTAGCTAAATGACCTAAGAATTTTTACTGACCATTACTAAAAACAAAGACTATAATAACTACTTAATAAAATGAAAATAAACCAAAACCCTTTATTTTATCTTTTCATATTATCTATAAACTATTGTTTTTTTTAGTAAATCTTCACTCATTTTTTTTTTTAAAACTCATTAAACTCTACTTTCCAAAGATATTTCTAAAATATGTGAAGAATATTATGCTGTCATGCAAATTAATCCAAATAAAATATAAAGTAAAAAATAATGTAATATTCCAACATTACTCCAAATAACTTGAACATCTTTTAATAAAATATTTCAAACTCCACTTAATGGTGGCAGCTAGGATTCACAACTAACAGCGTATAACAGTGTATCCCTCAACAATGATGGCTAGAGTTTCACGAGTGTGAGGATCATGAAACAACTAGCTCTGATATTTTTGATGATGGATAGAGGAAAAACAAATTGTTGCAGCAGTTAAATATTTATAAATAATTCATAATAACACAATAAAATTGCAGTTCTGTAATTCGAATTCGAATCTAAAAAGATCTAAAATCTATATAAATATTTTTTTTCAAATATCATGGATAATCCTCTCAAAAAAATCTTTAGAACACTAATACTGTCGCTAAATTTATACTCTACTCCCTCAGATCCGATAATAAACCCTAATAATTAACATATTCCACCCACATATCCTATACTAAACTTTAATAATTAACATATTCCAGCCACATATCTTCGTTGAAACACTCAATTCAGTGGTAAACTGGTTTTAGCTGTCAAATTTGACGGGTAGGTTTGATTTCACATTCCAACCCTGTTTCAACGCATAATCAAAATTGGATCTTTCGTTAAAGTCAGAGAGATCTCTGAATTGACGGGACGTGTTCTAGAAAAAGAGGCTAATGCTATCAGGCTGATTCGATGTTTTCCTCAATCACAAAGAGAAGGCTTTTACAGCCGGTACTAACGAATAATAATCTGCCTTTGTGATTTTATGTTCAATCAAAAGACCTTTTCATTCTGTGTCAGCATTCCATAAGGTCCTCCTATAGTATGGAATAATCCGATGTTTGCCACAATAATTGAGGCCAATGGGAGGCAATATTAATTATAAATTTGCCTTGGAAGCGAAGACCTTGACTGGCAATACTCACCAATGATAATGATAATAAGGCTTTATGCTTTTGTATTCAGTCACAATAACTATGGAGTCCCTGTCATCTTTTCCATTTCCCACCCGAAGTCCTCGTTCCATATGGACTAAATCTGGTTTTGTGCTTCCATTTCAATCATAACCTTTCCCATTTTCCACCATAAGTCCGCCTCCCATATTGACTGCTTACATATTTAATAGATTGAGGAAATTTCTATGAATGTCCCAAATGAACAGGAAAATGCACTGATACCTGTAGTGCATTAAGCACCTAATAGTTCGAATGAATTTTACATAAAATGTTCAAATGCACAGAAAAACGCACTAACTCTTTTCCATGACACACCCACTTATCTATTTTGCAGCAAAAGTAATATAAATAACCATCGTTATTCTTTCCTCATTTCATAAGCATTCACTCCATCTCAATGGGGAACCCATCAACACATTTTCTGGTCTTTTGTATCAGGGTGGTTGCTGTTTCAATGCTTCACTGCCTGCTCATGGGCAGTGCAACAGCCTTAGACCATGAGAATTACCATACTATCTCGGTTGAAAACTTCAAATGGAAAGAGCCACAGGGATTTGCCAAATGCCCAACTTCATTTGCAGGTGAACTGATCTCTTTTTATTTTTGTTTTCAGAGTACTTCTTAGATAATTCTTAGATAAAGTACTTGCATTTATCTTTTGAACTCATCCAATGATTTCCATGACCAGCTTCCTTTCATATATACTCTGTAAATCTCAATGGATAGCCAAGCTACACATTTTCTAGTGTGGCTGCTTTTGTGCTTCATGGGCAGTTCAGAAATCTCATGAAAATTAGCATCCTATCTCAGTCTAACACTTCTAGTGGAAAGACACTAGGATTTGCCAAATGCCCAATATGGTCTGTAGGGAAGTTGATCTCTTTTTTTGGTTTTGATACTTTCGATACAATTCTTTTGGCTAAGCTGTACCAAGCACCTAAGAATTTGCTCATCAGTAGCCATTTGCATTGCCAACTCAGGCTTTCATGTCTTCTTAGTCCATTTAAGTGGGTGACCAAAAACACATTCTCTAATGTTTTGTTTAAAAATGACTGCTGCTCTGCTTCAATGGTGGCTCAAGGGCAGTTCTGCAATCCCAGACCACGAGAATTATCATACTATCCCAGTCTAGAACTTCAAATGACGAAACCCATAGGAATTTGCCAATTGCTCAGGAGAAGCTTATCTATTTTTAGGATAGGGAATTCTCTTTAGATAATTCCTTTGGCTTGGCTGTTCAAATCACCAGGGACTTGCCATTGAACTCATTAGTAGCTATTTCCATCATCAACTGCCTTTTATATTTGCTGAGTCCATCTGGACGGGTAGCCAAACAACACAGCCTCTCTTGTTTTTTAAAGAGCTGCCACTGAGCTGCTTCCATGCACGCTCATAGATAGTTAAGCAACCCAAGATCAAGAAAATTAGCATACTATCCCAGTTGGAAACTTTAAATGGAAATGAAAAGGCATGTAGGGATTTGCCAAATGCTTAGTCTTTTTTGGGGGAGGGGATAATTCTTTTGGTTGAGCTCTCTCGGTAACTTGAAACTTGCACCTAATCTCATCTCAACTCCCATTTCATATCTACTCTGTCCAGCTCAATAGAATTTGTGTGTGCAGGTCAGGAAGCGCTAAAGCCAGGAGTGAAGGTAAGACTCGATCATATTCACGGGGCCTGCTCACCTCTCAGGCCCACCAACTCGAGCTCATGGATAGACTTGGTCTCTCAGACTTTCGAACTAGACAATGCTCGTTTGAATACAATAAGCAGGTCCAAAAACAACAGCACTTATTCTCCAATGACCAATGTTCCTCTTCAACCTGGAAGAAAAGTCGGTACAGGGAACTATATTGTAACAGCAGGATTTGGCACACCAGCTAAGAATTTGTTGCTGATAATTGACACGGGCAGCGATGTGACATGGATACAATGCACCCCTTGTTCAGACTGTTATTCGCAGGTAGATCCCATATTCAATCCCCAGCAATCATCTTCTTATAAACACTTATCCTGTCTTTCGGCTGCCTGTACTCAATTGAGCACTTCAGAAGGCAACTCAAACCCCTGCGGTGCTGGGGGTTGCGTTTATGAAGTCGATTACGGGGATGGATCGAGCACCCAGGGGGATTTCAGCCAGGAGACCTTGGCTCTGGGTTCCGATTCTTTCCAGAGCTTTGCCTTCGGATGCGGGCATACCAATACAGGGCTCTTTAAAGGCTCGGCTGGGCTTTTAGGGTTGGGCAGAACTGCACTTGCCTTTCCTGCCCAGACAAAAAAAGTATATGGCGGCCAATTCTCTTACTGCCTTCCGGATTTCCTATCCTCCACATCAACTGGCTCGTTCAGCGTCGGTCAGGGTTCGATTCCCGCCACTGCCGTTTTCACCCCTCTCCTCTCAAATTCCATATATCCATCCTTCTATTTTGTGGGATTGAACGGCATAAGCGTAGGAGGCCAGAGGCTCTCGATTCCGCCTACTGTTCTTGGAAGAGCAGGCACAATTGTGGACTCTGGAACCGTCATAACTCGTCTCGTCCCACAGGCATACAATGCCCTGAAAACTTCGTTCCGGAGCCAGACCCAGAATCTTCCAAGCGCGCAGCCCTATTCGATCCTGGACACCTGCTATGACCTGTCTAGCTACAACCAGGTCAGGATTCCAACTATAACTTTTCATTTCCAGAACAATGCGGATGTAAGTGTGGTCGCCCTCGGGATTTTGTTTCCCGTAAAAAATGATGGATCCCAGGTGTGCCTGGCATTCGCGCCGGAGTCCCAATCGAATAGTGTTAACATTATTGGGAACTACCAACAGCAGCGAATGCGAGTTGCTTTTGACACGACAGCCCGAAGAGTTGGCTTCGCCTCTGGATCCTGCGCTGCCTAGCACTGCTCCAATAATACTAATAATAATAAATGCATGTGATGGTCTATGCCCTGGCCTCCATGTACGTTGTTGGGCTAATTGTAAAGTTATATTTCACCTGTTTCTGCAAAAGACTGACAGACCCTGTCATGTAAAACAGAATAAGCAGATGTTTAGATCTGGGGTCAGATGGAGCTTTTAGCTCCCATCCTAGCATTATCAAACTATGTATTACGGTCAATGCCTATCCTTTAATGTTATATAAGTTATCAAATATCATATATTGGAAAATTGCCTTTGGATATCTTAATATCAAATATTATATATTTCAAAATTGCTAAATAATTTAACATTGTAAGATATAAATACTTTTTTTAAGCAGTTAATTTTAATTAATTTTTAAAAATATTCAAATTAATACACATCATCCGTAGATATGAATAATAAAGTGAAAAGAAAATAATGAAACATATTTAATATTAATAATTTTTTCTAATTTTTCATAGATGTATTGGTACAAAGACATATTTTATAATTTTATAAAAATTTTGTTTAGTTTTAGCTGGTTGTTATTAGATTAAAATTATTTCTAATCTAAAAGGAGGGGTTGAGAATATCTCAACTTATAAAATCTTTGTTTAGTTTTAACGTGTTATTAGATTAAAATAATTTAGAGAAGGGGTTGAGAATATCTCAACATCTCTAATCACTCACAAATTATTTTTTTCACTTCTAAAATATTACTTATTATATTAATATAGGCATTAATTTCAACATAATATAATGTAATAGAAGATTTAAAGCATTTCAAATCTCTTGAAAAAATTTATGTAAAATTGTTTACCACTGTGAAATATTTGGTGAATTAGCATATTGTTAAGGTAATAGTGTGGGTGTCTTATTTTCCTAATTTCCAACTAAAGATTATAGTGATAGTGATGAGTATTGACTTAGTGTAACACAAATTCTTACTTACAGATTCTCCTCATAAAAAATAGATTTATATTTTTTAGTAATTTTTTTTTTTTAAAATATCAAAATTAACTAACACATACACACATCTCTATTCCCCAATTAAAAAAATTAAAATTAAAATAAAACAATAAAAAATATAAATTAAATTTATTATTAATTTAATAAAAGAATAAAATTATATATATATATATATATATATATATATATATATATATATATATATATATATATATATATATAATTCTCATTAGCTTTTTAAAAATTTTGCATGTATTAACAATGGACTTGGATATTGATTATGAAACATCTACATTTAAACTCATATTTGTGAATCTTCCTAGATCATATGAATTTTATATAATATTTTGCTAATCCATTGCACGCACACACACTTTATATAATACTTTTTAATTCATATGAATAAGTTTTTTACAAATATTTCTAATTATATATATTATTTTTATTAAAATATATTAAGTGCAAATGTAACTTTTTCAAAGAACCCAAAAATATTTTAATAAAATGGAAATTGTGGAGAGGGGCTCTCAATTTAAGATATTTAATGTTCCAATCAAATCGTATTAATGTGTGAACTCTTTGAATTATAATGTTTAAATTACAAGGTGTTTATGGGTATAGAATAGATGGTGACAAGGTGTTAAGGCACTTTGTGGTGAAAAGGTCACTAGTGCTAAACTAAGTGAGCAAAATTCCAACCATACTAAATGTTGGTTTTGGTGAATGAATGGAAAGACCGGCCCTAGACATAAACATACTCATAGATTTAGAAACCCTCCAAATTAAACCAACTAATAATGTATTTGCACTTACCTAACCTATGGTAACTTTTCATTTTAAAACTTTAATAATAACGAGTAAAAATAAATTACTAATTAAAAAACAATTTAACATCACAATATCATTTTTTAAACATTTACCAATATTAAATTAATATTAAATTTTATTATTTTAATTTAAAACTTTAATAATAAAAAATAAAATTAATTTGCTAATGCCAAGACATTTTAATACCTTAATATATATATATATATATATATATATATATAAACAATTACAAAATCAAACTAATATAAAAATATAAAAACTTATCTTTCAACGTTCTAACCAGAGGTAAATTGTTAGTCACGAGATTGGCTGCATTTTTCAAAATAGTGATATAGCAAAAGATCAAAGATTCAATTTGCTTGTACCTGATGTACGGAAAAGAGGACAAATAGTAAACCCTAAAAATGAGAGAAATAATAAACCCTAAAGTTATAATAGTAATAGCTGGACTTGAAACTTTGATAATCACATGTATGGATGAAATTCTTTAACTTATCACGAACTTAACTTTTATAATCACAGGCAGGGTGAAATTTGAGAGGTAAATTGTTAGTCATGAGACAATTTAGCGTCCCAACAATTAAATATCGTCACACTAAATTTGCTGCTAAATTGCTTTTAGCAGTCAAATTTGACTGGTGGGTTGGATTTCAAATTTTAATTTTGTTTTCAAATATTTAAGTAAATTTTGGATTATTTTTTAGCTTCGTGGATATTCTTAATTTAAGAAGAGGGTTTGAGAAAATATCTCAACATCTCTAATCACTCACAAATTAATTTTCAACTTATTAAATGTAAGCATTAAGTCGTAAATATAATTTAATAGAAGATTTAAAGCTTTTCAATTTTTTTTTCAAATTGAAAAGATTTATATAAAATTGTTTAAAAGCTTTTCAAATCTTTTTTTCAAATTAAAAAGATTCATGTAAAATTGTTTACCACCTGTAAAACAATTGGTGAATTGGCATATTGTTAAAGTAATATTGTGAGTGTCTTATTTTCCTAATTTCCAACTAGAAATTATAGTGATAGTGATGGGTATTGACTTAATGTAGCAGAAATCCCTACTTAAAGATTCTCCTAAAAAAAAAGATTTATATAAAACAATAAAAAAATAAATCTATATATTTTTTAGTAATTGATTTAAAAATATATATATCAAACTTAACTAACATATACATAAATATAAAATAAAATATTAAAATCATTTCAAATCTCTATTTTTCAAATAAAATAAATAAACAAAACAATAAAAAATATAAATTTAATTTATTATTAATTTAATTAAAAAATAAAATTATATATATGTTATTCTCATCAGCTCTTTATAACTTTTGCTTGTATTGAGAATGAACCTAGATATTGACTCTAAAACATTTACAATAAAACTCACATCTATGAATCTTTCTAGAGCAAATAAACTTAAACACCACACCCACACACTTTATATAATACTTTTTATTCATATGAATAAGTTTTTTTCAAATATTTCAACTATAAATATTATTTTTATTAAAATATATTAAGTGCAAATGCAACTTTTTCAAAGAACTCAAAAACATTTTTAATAAAATGGATATTGTGGAGAGGGGGCTTTTAATTTAAGATATTCAATGTTCAAACTATATTAATGTGTGAACTCTTTGAATTATAATGTTTAAATTATAAAGTGTTTATGGGTGTAGAATAGATGGTGACAAGGTGTTATGTTAAGGCACTTTGTGGTGAAAAGGTCACTAGTTCAAAACTACGTGGGCAATTAATGGAAAGAGAGCCACACATGCAATACATACATAAATCAAGATTTGACCACAAAAATTGTATTTAAAGAATCTTCAATCTATCACATACTGAGAGATTCAGAAACCCTCCAAATTAAACCAACTAATAATGTATTTAGACTTACCTAACCTATATAACTTTTAATTTTAAAACTTCAATGGCAAAAATAAATTACTAATCAAAAAAACAATTTAACTTCACAATATAATTTTTTAAATAATTTTCAATATTAATAAAATATAAAAAAAATATATATTATTCTAATTTAAAACTTTAATAATAAAAAATAGAAATCAATTTACTAATCCCGAGACATTTTAATACCTCTGTATATATGTATCCAAAATCAAATTAATATACTAATCTCCAACAAATAGTCATCACTCTGCTCCAATAATAGTAGCAAATGCTCCCTAGATTCCATGTACGCTGTTCGGCTATAATTGTAAAGTTGAATTCCACCTATTTCTGCAAAAGACAGCAGTCTCTGTCATATAAAACTCAATAAGCAGATGTTTAGGTCTTGGGACAATGGAGGTTTTAGCGCCATCGTTGTCTTATCACACTAATTATTATGGACAATGCCTATCCTTTATATTGGAAAATTGTCTTTGGATATATTAAATAATTTAACACGGTAAAGATATAAATGATTTTTTAAGTACTTATTTTTAATTAATTGTAAAAAATTATTATAATTAACACACATTATCTAGAGATATATGTATAATATATTGAAAAAAAATAAACATATTTAATATAAATTTAAGACTTTTATGATTTATAATATAGATAAATGTTTTTTTGGATTAATTATATTATTACGATTTGGTCTATATTTGGAACTAGCTAATATGTTTAATTCTCAGGTAAAAAACTAAAGTATGGATGCATCTATATATTAGTTGGTGAATAAATAGTATGGATGCATCCATAGGTTAGTTAATCCGAAAGACATTTATCTACAATTAATATTAATAAATTTTTAGATATATGTATAATATAGTGAAAAAAATATATAAACCTATTTAATATTAATATTAATAATTTCAAATAAATCTATAAATCTATTTTAAAAATATAAACCTATTTTATATATGTACAAATATATATTTTTTATAATTTCCTCTAGTTTGATTATATAAAATATATTATATAAAGTTTCAAGTTGTTATTAGGTATAACTTATTCCTAATCTAAGAGAAGAGGTTAAGAGTATATTTTTAGCCACTCCCAAACTAATTTATCACATATAAGATGTTACTTATTAATGTAAGTATTATTTTTAACACAATATTATATAATAGAAATTAAAAGCATTTTAAATCTTTTTACAAATGGAAAAGATTCATGAGAGGTTTTTTTTTTGGGTGTCCCAGTGTCCTAATTTCCAACTAGAAATTATAGTGATATTGATGGGTATTGACATAGTGTAGCACAAATTCCTAATTATTTCATTAGGTGATTTTCATTTTTTAAATTGGAGATCTAGGTGCCATAATTTTACATAGTTTTGAAGATGAAATTGATATCACAATCTTGTGCTTTATTCTGTCTTGGAGATGCCTTATCTACTCAAATTCTACATTTTTTTTTTTTTTTCAAATGAAGATATCCAGAATATTCTTCAATGTTGGAAGGAAGGGGAGCTCTGCACCACATTGTGGATGAGCAGAGATTGGACTTTGCGAAAAAAATAGATAGGAGAAGCAAGGTCTCTCTACTGCATAGGACAAGCCACAACATTATAGGAGACTACATGATACAAAACTAAATTTTGCATGAAGAAGAGCATGACAGAGTGCAATGATTATTGAAGCGTGGGCCCTAGGGTGATTGAAGATTATAACACCAAAATTTGTATGAGTCTAGGCAAGACAAAGAGATGTTGCTCTATTAACTTGATACCATGAGAATAGATCAAAGGTCAAAAACCAAAATTAAGAAAAAATTAAAGTGTGAAATTCATCCAATAACAACGCCAACATCAAGGAATTGAATTATAAAACAATCAAATAAAGGGATAGAGAACATAACAATGAGAGTAGAACTTGGTTCCAAGAGTAAATGTGTTGAGGGCATCTAAGGTTGTTTAGTCCTTCTAATAGCCAAGAGAGGTGCCCAATACGCCAATGGAGGTAACCAAACACTATCATATGAATGTTTGAGAAAAATAGTGGGCTAAAATACTAGAGGAATTTACCCATTGCATATTCATTAAAGATCCCGCCTTTGATAATCATGGCGACTACGGGTATAATAAGTAAGGAAATTATGAACAACGAAGTTATGGTACTTTCTAGGAAACGAGGTGGAAGATTTTAAGAAATAGACATGAAAAATGACATGAGAATGAAATTTGATGGATTCATATGACGAATATTAAGGAGGGATTAAAATTAACTTATTTTTAGAGATTATTTAACATAATTAAAAGGATTTATTTATGGAAGGTGGATCTCTTGTTTTCTAAAATAGGTGAGGAGAAATCCTTGTAATAGGGAGTATGCCTCCTTTGCTAATGCATCAACCTTATCATTGTATTCCTAAAGGATATAATAACATTTTATTTCTTCAAAATTAAAAGTTTCTAGGTGTACTTTGATTATGTTCCCATCCATTATTAGATGATTTTCTCCTTAGTATCTTGCATTTCTTAATGATGATCTATGATTCCCCTAGAACAACTAACTTTTTTATCTGTCATGTGCTTTCCAACCATATCCCATGATTAAATCCAAGTATTAATCTTGGTTATTAGATGTGTATTCTAAGGCCCAAGAAAATCCAAATTTCTTTGTTACATTAGGATCTATTAGGACCCCTCCTAGTCCTGTTTCCCTTGGATTCCCTTAGATGTGCCATAAAAAAATAAGATATGAATCTCACATCTTTACTTACATTGAGAAATGTCCTCTTTATTGAGGTGCAATATTCATTTTACTTCCTTTGGGATATAATGGGCCTGGTCTATATTAGCTACCTATCTA
The DNA here is from genome assembly GCA_034641835.2 of Pinus albicaulis. Taxonomy (NCBI): domain Eukaryota; kingdom Viridiplantae; phylum Streptophyta; class Pinopsida; order Pinales; family Pinaceae; genus Pinus; species Pinus albicaulis. The sequence continues at coordinate 1,124,392,069 of CM076578.1, read as the reverse complement.
AGAAGAAAAATTATTTTCATCAAAATATGTTCCTCTATTTCCAAATTAGATAAGTTTTTTCCTTTTTAAACTAGATGACTGGAGTGCTTTGGCTATTAGTCTACAAGCTAAATTTACAACCCTAGTGGGTTGGATTTTCTATTGTTGAAATGTTGACTTATTTCCTACTAACCATATTTACCAAGACACAAATTTTGGGAGTGCTTTCCATAATCATAAGAGTAGTGGATTTTCTTTGAAAGTTCCTTAAATATTTTTTTTTCCATGTTAGGAACTTTTCACTCCAAGATTATGGAAGTGAGACATGAGATGACATGTCCTTCAAGATATGCTCCCAAACTTGATAATAAAAATTGCATTCAAAGAATAAATTGTGTATTGTTTCACTTTTTTCACAACATAAGGAACATATTGAAGGTCCTTGTATGCCTTTCTTTTGAATATTTTCACTAGTCAAATACTTTCCATGAACCATTCCCCAACAAAAGGCATTAAATTTTGGGAGAGAGTCACCTTTTCAAATTTGATGCTAAGGCTTAGCTTTGGGAGGGACTAATTATTCTAGAAATAGTGAAGAGCATCCTTCTTTTACTAAGATTCCCCCCACCCAACCTCACTCTTCTAAAGTTTTTTATTTTATTTAGGGGAGCGCACCTCACCAAGTGTGTTATGCATAATTTACGATTGCTAACAAAGGTCAATTCCCTAGACCTAGTGGACTAGTCTAGAACAACATAATAGAAATAACATAAGGTTTTCCTTAGAGAAATTAGAGTATGGGAATGAACCCAACCTCCAATCTGCAACAACCTTCCCTTTCCTCCTCGCTTGTAAGCTCCAATTGTAGCTCCAAGTGTTATAATTAGAACCTTCACACATGAGTAAAACAAGAAAACGATCTATAACAATCGAGTGGAATAATCTAATATCTCTATTCAATAAATCAGTGAGGCATTGAAATACATGATTTCAAACATAACCCAACACATATAGGAAAACAAGATAAGCTTTGTAATAATAGAATTAGGAGAGATTTTATAACCAGAAATAGTAGTTGATCTTGTAGAAGTCTCCCCAATTTGAGTTGTCCTTCCTTGCCACAAAGCACACCTCAATATTAACCCTAATGCATGAAGATGATGACTCATTTAGGTTCAAGGCAATGACATGAGGTCATAATCAATCTCCAAAAGCCAACCTTGATGTTATGGATGGTAGTAAATTTATAGGAGAATGATGGTAGTTTAGGATTTACTATTATGGGCTTGAGATCCACATATGATGGGAGGATAAGCTCAAGGGATAAGGGGTGAAGTATCTAAGATATGATTAGATAGGATTCTAGCTCCTTATCCATGGTAAATAGTTAAAACAACCTTGTAAGCTTCGAAATATTTTTTAATTTTCTCGAATTTCTAGAATCAGTGCACTTTCAAAAGGGAGAAACAAGTGTTGACCAGTGCTAGTGTAGAAGAGAGAAATCGTGTTGAATGCAAGTGGCAAAAGGGACATGATGCGTTGGGGCCAAAAACATTGATTTTGAGCATTTAATCCCAGAAACTCAAAATTTTTGGAAAGGCCATGCTTAGGGATTTGTGAAAGGATGATGAAAACATGTTCATGGATGTTGATTGATCTAGTTTGTAGGCCTATTGACTAGATGTGACAAAATGTCCTATAACATATTTCCCTCTAAAGTAAAAAGTCTGAAACGACAACTGATGACTGAAGTTATTTACCTTGTGACAAGTCTAGATCAAGACCAACTGGTCAAGATCATCATTCATTACAATAAATTTTCATCATGACATCCTTTTTGAGGGAGGCATACCCATGCTCAACACATGAGCTAAAATTGCATGTACAATGATCAAGAAGTTGCATCCACTAATGACAGAGAGTGGACCTATGCTTGGATGACTATATGTATGATGATAGCCATCATACTTTGTGATATTGTATTAATCCTAAAATAACAACCCAGATGGATGAAACTAGATCTAAGGTCTTCTATCTCGTTCACTTGATCATCCAATATATGAGTATAACCATTTGAATAAAGGAGTTGGAGTCAAACATGGTAGACACCATGTGATTATTGGATAATGATGTAAGCCATTAAAAAATGTGAGAGAAACCACCAATTATGTTAATGTCTCTCAAGGTACCATAGTACAATATTTATAGTGTGAATGAATGAGTTGAAGATGAACACCACACAAAATCTGCTGGTTGGGCCACGTGGCAGCATGTGGTTGGCCACCATTCCAACCAATGAAATCACGCCAACCAGCAACCAATAGATACTTGACAAGTGGGGAGGCTTGACAGGCCTAAAAATATTTACCTTTCGACCAACTAGAAGAGGTCATGTGGCATCCTGCCACTGGCCTAAATTTTTTCCTTGTTAGCTGTCATTTTTGAAAAATTCGCATGTTTGGAGAAATAAATAGAACGTGTTTCTAGGAGCATATAGTGTTGGTTTTTTGCGAAATGAGTTGTGTTGGATTCAGAACGAGGAGATATATGTGTTCATTCAGGTTCCACACCATTCTGACAACTTTCATTTTTTAGCATAATTTTGAGCGCTTGATCATCCACATTCCAAAATATTCCAAAGCATAGTAAAGTGTAGATCATGCTAATTCAAGGACACATATAAAATTAAACTTTAGAAAATGTTTAAAATGATCATTTGACTAATAACAGGGTGGACTGCACACTAAAAGTGGTCTTGTATCCATAGTGGTGTTCCTGCAACCCCGTAACATGTGAAAAAATGATGAAATTATTTGTGTTATCTAGTTGTGTTAAGATCACACAAAGGGAAAAAATATTGGTTTTGTTATGTATCAATTATTGGGACTAACTCTAAGAAATTTTGCAAAAAATTGATGCTAGGTTTCCATGAGATTACTGCCATAAAATATACTGGAGTACTCATATTCAATATTGTGATAGCTTTAAAATTAGGTGGATAAAAGAAAACAAGGCTAGGGATATAATGAATAAAGAATAGGAGGGTAAAAATTAGGGAAATAAAGAGGGGAAGACATAATTATCGAAAAGGGTTAAAGATAAATATGGGAGGTATATAACAGGGATATAACAGATGGGAAGATATAATACTGCTTTATTACACTTTAAAGGACAATTTTATGAACATAATCACTCGTATAATTCACAAATGTATTATATATCTTTGTTACCTTTCATGTTTACACTAGAGGAAGATGATAAATTGGGAGTTCTAATGACTAGGAAAGAACTGGTTAAGGTCATGAAGTAATGTGCCAAAGAAAAGATTTTGTGCCTGGACAGATGGGGGGTGGAGCTATTTCTACATTTTATAGAGTTGATGATTCCAGATCTACTAGGGGTTCTGGAGGAACCAAGGAAACTTGGGTTTTTCATGGGCGCTATCAATACTACATTTATCGCTTTGATCCCCAAGAAAGAAAAACTAAATCATTTGATTATTGTAGGTCGATATTTATGAAATTCGGTCTATAAGGTGATATGTAAGCTGACCACATGTAGGATTAAGCCTGCATTCTCAAAACACATTACGGAGGAGCAGTTTGGGTTTTTAGAATATAGGAAGATACAAATGTTATTGGGATCGCCCAAGAAATGACGCATTCCATTAAATCCAGGAAAAAGAAGGCATGCCTCCTCAAGGTAGATATTATCAAGGCATATGACTATACTAATTGGGAGTTCCTTAATTTGGTAGTGATCAAAATAAGCATGTCCTTTCAGAATGTTAATTGTATCATGGTTTGTTTAAAATTATTGAACTTTGTGATTATCATTAATGAATTTCCTTCAGAGTTTTTCTAGGAATTCATAGGTGTGCGATAGGGGTGTTCCCTCTCTCCTCTACTATTTTTTATTTTAATTGACTACCTTAGTAGAAAATTATGTACAGCCCGGGATATGGGCAGATCATTGGAGTAAGGATGGCTAGACAAATTGTTATTACACACCTTATGTTTGTAGATGATATAATACTCAGACCAATCTTCCATCAAAGAGTGGGACAATATACATAAGATCATCATTTTGTTTTGGAAGGCATCAAGGCTATATATGAATGAAGGGGAGTCTCTACTGATCGGTATGGAAGAGGAGACAGATAGACTTACGGAGATCTCAATGCTTTTTGGAGTAAAAAATGTTCCCATCGAAGAGGGATTTTCTCATCTAGGGTTTTGTTTGAAGACTACAGGTTATTACAATTTGAATTTGGATTGGATGATTGACATAATTTAGAAGAAACTCTTAGGTTGGAAGCACATATGGCTTTCGATGAGAGGTTGGATTGTTTTGTTGAAATTTGTCCTTCAAAATCATTCCATGTATTGGATGCATTTGTCTCTTCTACCTAGGCATATTATTCATAAGATAGATGCAATCATGGCACACTTCTTATGGGTGGAAATAAAACATAACAGGAAATTCCACTGACTCGGGTGGTCACATATTTCTCAACCTATAGAAGACGATGTTTGGGGGTTCAAGGATACCTCGTCTTTTTACAAGGAATTGATCGTCAACAATATGGGGAGAGAAGTTTCATGGAGTTGTTTTTAGGCACACATAATCAAAGGGAAATATATGTATGGACAGGATTTCGCCACTTGGATTGGCATAGGGGCAAGGAATAAATCTAATAGATTGGTGATATGGAGGAGTATGTTGCAAATCCTACTGTGGACGGCCAGATTTCTTCAATGGGAGGTAAGAGACGATTCAAGGATCAATATTGGATTAGATGCCATATGTGGCATGAGTGGAAATCACACTCTTTCATAATATATTCTCAACCACACAGTAAAGGTATCTACTTTCTGAGACAGATACATAAGATGGCAGAAAAAGTATTGATTTACAGAAATGGACAGGAGCAATAGATCTACGTTCTTTAGAAAGTCACAAAGATGAATGGGAGAAATATGTCACTTAGTTAAGACACGTAGACATATTATTAGAGGATCAGGGAGCAAAAGATATCATGGTCTGGGGAGGCAACCTTAAAAAGGGAGCGTCGAGGGTCAAAGACATATATCATAATCTACCTAGATATGAGAAGATATTTAACGCAATGATTGGTCACAGATAATTTGGAAAGGGCATATCCCTCTTAAAATTAAAATCTTTTGCTGGCTTGTTGTTAATGACAAAATTCTAACTTGGAACAATTTACAAAAAAAAGGCTTTAATGGCCCAGGCATGTGCCCGATGTGTAGGAGGGAATTGGATAGTTCTGCTCATTTATTAATTACTTGTACACATGCGAGGGCGGTGTGGGACGGATGCAGGTTCACACTGAAGCTCAACTCGGTAGGGTATCATCATTCTCTCAGTTCTTGCATTCAGGTTTGGTATTGCAAAAGAAAAATGTTTAAATATCCTCTATTCTTTATTATGTGGATCATATGGAGAAGTAGAAATGCTTTCATCTTTGATCAGAATCTAGTGCAGGTACGTGAAAACATCATAAAGGTCATTACCCTCTACAACGAGCTGGGTAAAGTTATGAAGGTTTATAGGTACAATACATGCCAATACAAGGAACTGTGGCAAAATTTTCCTATTGGCTTCTTTGATGGAGCAAGTAGAAGGATGATTTGTGGTTGTGGGGTAGTCATCTACATGGGACCTGCTAGATACTGTCATTTTTGGTGGGAGGGAGGATAGGGATCGAATAATAAATAAAATATTGTTGCTCTATGGGGTGTTTTGATTGCGGAAAAGTGGCTTAGAATTGAGAAGATAAAGGTATTTGGTGATGCGAAATGCATTATCGATTGGGTGAAAGACTATACAAATTTCTTTCCACCTATATTAAGCAATTGGATTAAGAGCATCATAATGCTGGCAAGCAATTTGCAGGACATAGAATTCCATCACATATATCAAGAACAAAATTTAATGGCAAATATTTTATATAAGAGAGGGATAGCAAAAGACACATGTAAGTTTTTCTTCAATGAATTTGTTAAGGGAAAGTTGATCAACATCAGACAAATCATTTACTCATAAAACTTTGGATCAAGATCAAGGCACCAAGACTTAAAAGCATAATTGTAAGCAAGGGATGAAGCTGAGTGTCAATCAAAATGCAACAAGCAAACTGGATATTTTTGCAGTTCTTGAACTGGGACAATCATTGATAAAGATGCTTAAAAGTGTTAGAAATAGGTTTTTTTTTTGCCACATTGAGGCATGTAATAACAGAACCTATACTTTCTACTTTGGTGTATGTTGGAACAATTATTTTTTTTTGTTACAGAAGAATGTAGGAGCCGAATGAAACAATGATGAACATAGAGAGAAATGAACAATATAAACTATGAATGTAATTGCAGATTTTGTACATACTCTTTTTGTAATGCAAGGAAGAAGAGTTTTTTATTTTTTCTTAAAAAAAGAAGAGATAGTTGTGTAATGAAATGAGAAAGGGAGGAATATAACTACGGATATATATCACCCCCTTTAATTTATTCTTACAAAGAAATTTCATCCTTTATACACAGAGGGTTAACCTCGTCTTAGTTACAATTCGATATACTTTTCTAATTACAGATATTTCGAATATGATTTTCCCTCAAATCAACAAAGGATTAATATATTGTTGTCCAAAATGGGGTAGTTTGGAATAATGAAGAATCCGAGGTCGAAGTGTTCATGCAAATCATTCTTAACGGAGCACGAATAAACACATCATTGCTTGCCAATCTGGGTTGAAAGATGGCGTTGAAAAAGGTTAAGATTACCCTCTCTCCCTTCTCGTTATGCATTGCGAGTTTTCAACCACGACCAAATCCTATTACAGAGGTAACAAATTGCAATTGAAAACCAAAAACTAACTGCTAAATCAAGTGAAATCAAATAACTATAGTAATCTTGTTTTAATGAAATTGTAAGATTTTGAGAAATCAAATAATCAAAACAATGAACAAGCTTGCAAGAGAAAGAAGGAAGTGAGCAAAAATTGAGAATAGAATGAAAATTGATTCTAGAATATTAGTTTTTGGAATAAATACATAAAAGCAACTAAGTTAAGTTTAGTTGTACATGCAATAATTAAAGCTAACTGAAGCTAAGCGTGCTTTTATCTTATGTTAATGTGTACATGTGCCACTGCAAGCAGTAAGTTAACTTAACTAAGCAAGTGCACATCACATGCAAGTAGTAAGTTAACTAAAGCTAATCTAGGTGCATGTACACCAACATAGCTTGTCTAAGTGCATGTACAACAACAGAAATAAATAGATAAATAGCTTAATTATCCTTCTTTGGTGTTCGTTGATTCCCCTGAAATCAAATTTCAGTACAAGATGCAAAATTATAAATAATAATAGAAAAAACAAATTGAAATTCTCATGGTTGCAGCTTCGGATCTTTGGCTCTAGTGGATTTCTGGATAGCTACGATCTCTGTAATTTGACCCATAAAGTGGGTGTGACCGATTCCTATCGAATTGTAATGAAATTTCTCCACAACGATGGGGATCAACGCAATCATTGGCAAAAAATCCTCAAATAATCTAATCGTTCCCATCCTCATGAGAACTGCCATTCAACGTTCTTCATAATATATAGCGCACAGTTGGAGAAAAGACGTTATGATTGATTTGTTTGTTTTAATAGTATAGAGTTCTTACGTGGCAGTCAAACCTCGCCAACTTTTATCATCCTGCAAAAACCAACTTTGTAAACTATTTGAAACAATACTGTGGTAGCCATATTTATTTGTGACAATGTAGGTTTGAAATTTACAAATTCCATGTTTCCTAGACCTAAGCCTTCATTAAACCCATACTGAAATAACTCATTTATAATAAAACTAGCAAATTGCACCGGGGTGCAAGGGAATGCCGGAAGGAGGAGATGTGAATCGTTGTGGTATATGAGAGGTAAAATGTGTAATAACTGAAGGAGCTGAATATTTTGTTCGTTTATGATGATATGGAATTTGGATTTTATTTTTAATAGAAATAAAAATTACTAATTTAATATTATTAAATTTTAATTTATTTGATTTGATTTTAATTTAATTTAATTTGTTAATTTGTTAATTTGTTTATTTTTATTTTTTTTAATCTTTATTTTATTTTATTTCTATTTATTTATTTATTTTATTTGTATGTTTTAATTAAAAATTTTATTTATCTATTTTATTTGTATTTTTAATTTTATCTTTATTTTAAATTCGGAAAACAATTTTGAACAACAATACTCTACCTTAATAATCATCCAAATAACCACACAATTACAGATTCACATAAATAAGTTTTATTATCATCTAAAATTAAAACCTAAACCATTACCATTTTATCTTCAGAAGTGCATCCCTGATCAGCGGAAATATCAGAATTTGTTACACTGCCAGTGGGCCAACCATTGACAAAAGAACTACTGCCACTAGATTGACTTCCTATGTTTCTGAAACTACAGCTTGGGCTGCTCCCTACACCCTGATAATCGGGCAAACTTGGAGCATCCATGAGATTCGGTCGCTCACCCGGATAAATATGTGATTCAATATCCACATTATGTTGGTCAGACATATTTTCCAAATCAAAAGTTTCTGGTATAGGGTGCAAGGTGCTCCTTTGGGCTTGCATTATAGTTTCAATCAGTCTCCCAAGCTTATAATTTAAGCAACAGAAATGAACTGTTGTGAGTCACAGATTTGATAGAAGTTACAGTTCAGAATGTATCAACCGCCTCAATTATCTGAAAAAGACATCACTCTTCAGTGCAGGATTGATGGATCATAAGAATACATTAACTATCTTCTACAGAGTTTGTAATAATAAAATCTCAATAGACCTGCCTAAATACTCTCAATGAGTCAATATTAGGCAATGCCATCTCTAAATGTTAAACTTTAAAACCATCATAATTCTCTTTGAAACAAAAAAATCTTAAACTTCATGTATGTACTACAAGATATTTTCAAAAGAACAACTCCAAACTCGAGGAAGAGAAGACAGGATTTTCTAATATCTTTATCATCTCAAAACACACCACATGATAGAATATGCTCAAAACACACCGCATGATAGAATATGGGATTGCTAGTGTTGTGCAGATTTTACAGTAACATCTAGTGGTTCTTGGACCCTCAAGCCTAAACCAAGTAAGCAGTTTCTGATTATCACTTCCCACTACTTTTGGAGATCTTTACAACTATATCAAAGCCACTGAGTTGTTTCAATCAGCATACATAGATATGAACTGGAAAGCTACCAGAGGATAGACTAATATTGTTTCCAAGAGCAGGACCTGTAAGCGAGATTCATTTACCTGTCTGCCAGACTACCAAATTTATTCCAAGGACCTGTATTGAACATATCAAGTGGCAGTAAAAATTGTACAAACAAAGAACAGAATAAAGCAGGGATATTATTATAAATCAACTACACAAATGACGTGAGCAATGCACAACATTGCAGAAATTAACATATCAAACATGCATATATAGAAAAATGCTAATACAGGTTTCAACTTTATTGAAGCACATGATTGTACAGAGATGAGGATTAACAACACAAACTAGTAACAGGATTGCATGAATTGCAAATGCACACAATTTGCAGCTAAAAAAATGTTTCTGAACTACAATTATCCAAGTTGACATTTAAGAAGTGAAAAAGGGATCATATGCTTTGACGAATCCCACACATAAGGAGTTGTCAAGGTATCTGGAAGTCGTCTTCTTTGATGAGTACTTAGGTAGTTGGCCGTTCATAACAGCCCAGCAGTAAAGGGTCAACTTCATCCTACTACAGGAAAAGATTGATGTTGCATGCCTTGTCAACAGAAAATGGTTAAGCATGTAACATGAGATTGCAAAGATGGCCTTAAATTTTGGGCTCATGCTCCTTTGTTTCCCCCTTCACTGAAAACAAGACTTTTTGGGGCTCAAATGGATGATCCAACAAGAGGCTGTTCTATTTGGGATATGTGATTATATTGACAGGCATCTCTTTCTTGCGGAGATAAAATTGTCAAGCAAGTTTTCATGAGCAATATCGAGATTTTAGTTAGGATTGCCATCTTTAGAAATGATATGGATTCTCTTTAAGCTGGAACCAAAGAAAATATGTTATCCTTGTTTATTGTGAAAGGGGAAACTTGTGTGACTACTCTTTGGCTCCTGAATGTGAAAATATCGATTTATATGAAACATAAGGTATGACACATTTTTCCAAAAACAGGTTAGTCCACTAGCACCAATTCCAACCACTCGGCACATCTTAACAGGCATGGGATTATCCCTCGGTTACAAGTGATACAAACAGCACATGCATAAATTTCCTGGGCATTTGAATTAATAGTAAAAACAATGCATGCTATGATGAAAACATGTTGACTACACCCAGATGACCATAAAAAATACTCACTCAAAATTGGTAACCATCATTTCGGACAAATACCTTTGTTGTTTCGTTCATCCTCAAAGATACAAAAAGAAAAGTACCTTAAGCAAAGAATGATAAAAGTCTCAGGGAAAGTGACTAAATCTACGACTAAACATAAGGATTTGAGGTTGATATCTAAAAAGGAAATTCCAATATGCTTTAATACTAGCATTTCTGCCTATTCTGGCTTGCTCTGAATATGGGTGTACACGTGCACTACCAGAGACAAAAATGTGAACAGAAAAGTAGTTCATTTCAGAATGGAAAATTTTGCATCCTACATTACCATACCAACGCTTGAGCAGAAAATATCTTTGTGTAAATTTATACCCATGTTGTATTCAATGAAGACATTCCTTTACCCTTCATTGTAGCACGCTATATAAGATAAGAGTAAAAGAAGAGAAACAAAATATACTACAATATTTCTAATTTCATATTCTATAAACCTTGCAGAAGAAATAAAATGTAAAAACCTCAAAATACTGGAAGAACCGCACACACAGAATGAATCCCTGCAAATGTAACATCAAAAAATCTAAAGAAAGAGATTGTTTCCAAAGGTGTCATGGTTCAGCGGCAAAGGCAGTGGTCATAGTTTTTATTTTATTTTATTTTATTCCTTTGTTCTCACCTAAAAGCCCATACTTCACACTTGCATTAAAAACATCTAGAAATAAATAGTGAATAGAAAATACCTGTATGATAAGTATCCTTACCTTGAAAGATCTATTCTGGTAGATGGTTTTAGTCCTCAACTCCACCTCTGTATCCTCTCAAATTCCTCACACAACTTGGGTTTGGGCTTGATGATCCCAACAGACAACAAGAAATCAGCCTAGCCCAAATCTATTTCAGGACACACACAAGGCCTAAATTGATCCAACCAGAGGAATCTAAAATAAATACAAATGCCGGAATCGAATTTAGACTGAAATTTGAGCACCCTAAGAAATATCAAGGGCTGAGACAGACTGCAAGTCCCACCAAAATAAGCAGAAATTTACATAAAAAATTCCTGTGCATCCCCTCTTTCGATCTGAAAAGTACCAAATTCTACTCTGAGCTTAACACGGTGCAGATTCTCTGACTCAATCTTTCAGGAAGGATAGATATATTCCCATAATGTACAGAATAAACAAATGGGTTACAGAAAACAGATAAGAAATGGGCAACAATCACCCAGAGAGATTTTTGAGACCTAGATTCAATAATCCAGATCAAAACCTCAATTGTGCGCCGAATTCGATCACTCTAAGCTCCAAGAAATCTGAGGGCACTCTTCAAATTTTGAATGAAACATAATGAAGAATACCCACTTATTTCGTTTGCTCTTCCTTGCATCACACGTATGATTCCACCTCCCATTGTGAAACCCAGCAGTTGCCATGCTATAAATATTTTCTCTTACTTCTCAGGTAAGGCATAATGGATTTTAAGGCATAATGCAGAGCAGTTGGAGTTCTGTATTCAACTGACCAGATACATATGGTATGTATAAAGTGCATAAATGGCACACTACATTGAATACAGAGTTAGAGTTCATAGATATTGAATCTGTAAAACAATAGAAAATAAAAGACATCAACATTTATCCTTAAGAAGCGCATCTGCGTCCTCTGCCAATCTACGAACCCTCAAAATCTTTTCTTGTGAGACTAACCTCTTGAGCTTGAAGAGAGTGCCCCCCTGAAACTTGGGGGCAATTGGTGTCTCTCCTCCATGAAACTTGCAATCATGGCAACATTCGTCCCGTTCGGATATCGCAGAGCTGTAAGCACTTCTAAAATCATGTCATCGTAATCACACCTCGGCGAATGATTCCTCGCAGTAGTTGATGTTGAAACACTCTTAGGGGAAGAAATAACATGATCCGAAACTGCTGCTGCTGCAGAGCATGTTGTTGCAGGAGACTGAGGGGCAGCTAAAGAAATAGGAACAGGAGCAAGGGGCTTTTGTCTAGGGGTTTTGGAACCCTACCCACCAGGAGTCAAACTACTCATAAGGTTGCGCCATTTGTCCTTCAAATCGACAAATGGCCTCTTTCTCCTCTGTCTGCCCTGCTCTGAGACTACTGGCAAAAACCCACCAATCCCCTTCACTGATAAAACCCCCTCCACTCTAAAAGTCCACCAATGCCCTCCGGTGTAAAAAACCACAAATCTAAAACCCTACCAATACCCTGCACTGCAAAAAATCCACCAATCCCCTGACTTCAACCAGGTTCGATCATGATCGTTCAGCCAGATCTAAAATTCAACAAAATTTCCGAAACAAAACTAAAGCCCACCCAATAAACCAAAACCATAAAGGAATGAATGAGACTCGCCAGCCGACCTAGGTTCGGGCTCTACAAAGTTGCCTGCCGCACATCGGATTATCAGAGAAACCTTCCAACCCACGAACGATCATCTGCAGCAATGCCTCGTATTCCTTGACATCACTTATAGTCTGTTTCAGTGCATTGCAAACATACTGTGGCCCAGGCGAAGGCCAGGGTTCCGAGCCCGGTGGTGGCTTTCTCCAGAATGGCAAGCCTGAGGGAAACTATAGTAAGTTTCTTCTCAGGCGCTGCAGCCTTAGGAGACATGATCATGTCCACACCACGCGCCTTTTCAGAATCTCCATGGCTTCCTGGTTAATGGTTGCTGCTGCTGATGCTCGTAGACTGGAGCGTTTCCATTCTTTAAACCCGCGGTTCGAAAGGCAAAACCCGTTTACGAGCCATTACGGAGACCACACGTGGCAAATTTGAATTGGTTCCATGCGCATAGGGAACGCTTTCTCATTGGCTGGG